>JAJSPL020000065.1:0-125608 GCA_021272945.2 Cytospora paraplurivora | reverse complement strand
TGAATGGGGTCATAGAGGAGCTTTGTTGGCAATTTGTTTGCGTGTTGCTGCAGAAACAGACCTTGCAGATTCTAGGAACGACGAGGAGTCCACCAGACAGCGTTGACAGCACTTTGACGACTTGTCGGATGGGTCCTCGCTCCGATATGTGTGGGATTGAACTTGATCAATGGTGTTGGAAATTGTTAAATCCAGAAGCGAATTGTCCCGTTTAGAACGCCTGGAGGTACTGTGGCTGTAGGTACATAGCTACTACCATGTACGTTGTGAACTGCAATGAAGACCTTGATGGAGGAACAGTTCCGCTGAGCTTGTACGGCTGGCCGTATCTGTGTATCTTATCACAATTTGTAAAATTGGACCAGGGCTGGCCGCACTGGAAACAGAGCGAGCCGAAGTTTTTGTCAGCCTGTCCCAGCACTGTGGGAGAAAAAGACCCCGAACGGATGACCGATGGCTTCTGGTGATTGGACCTTGGCCTGTAATATCATCCATTCTATCCGCAAGATGAACGATTCCAATACGCTTGCGGATATCACCGCGGCCCAGCAAGCATCATGTCTAAGAAAATTCCTGCCAGAGAGGGTCTGAGGGTCTCGCCATGATTTGGACTCCCGCAGTGAAACATGGTTGATGGCTGGACAGCACTACCTGGGACCAGACAAGCCAACCGCGGTGAGAAAAGGCAAGGGAGCAATTTATATAGAGGTTGAAGTTGAACAGGCTCTGGAAGTTGAAGATAGCTGCCTCATGGTCCCGTCAGTTTCCTGGGGAACATTGGAACTGGGGCAGCTGACAACACGGTAGGTAAGCTTGGCGACTGGTTTGGCGTCCAGTGTTGATCTGTCCAGACCCCGGGTTACAAGGGGCGAGAAATGGATAGGGTCATGGGTTGAGGGAGTCCATCAGAACTTCATGGATCCTGTCGCAGTGGTGCAGGCCATGTGTGAAACGATGTTTGTCGTATTTGATTGAAGAAACCGCGGTCCAATTGCCCTCTTTTTCCTTTCCTGATTCACTGTGTCCAGATGCCAGCATTGGCAAGCACCCAAAGCCCTTAGTAGTGTTCTCCACAATCGGTCAATTGCCATGCAGCCAGACGGGTCAGTCCTTGATCCTTACGTTGTGCCAGAGTCTCCCAGACAACTGCATCCCTGCAATTGTCTAAGTGGTTGTGGCAGAATGGATGGTGGGGTCACGGTGAGCTTCTGATGGTGTGGTGTACCTAGGTACCATACCGTACCCTTTTACCATCGCAAGGGTAGCTCTGCACCCACATTTGGCTCTTAACTACCTAGGTACCTGCCAGGTAGGTATCCAGTACTGCATATCAGCTGCATGATAGCTTCGTAGCTCTGTACCTACCTAGGTAGCTCTTTACATATCTCCCCCCCTCTTCCAAGGTTTCCAGGGAAGGCTCCTGTTCCTTGCCTTGGCATCACACCCTGGTGAGAAGGCACCTCAAAGCTGGACAGAGCAAACCGATTCTGATCCTGATTTTGGTCTTAATCCAGTCTTTTAGACTTGCTAAGGGCATTTCTTTGTCCCACCCATTGTATCCATTGTATCGATCGCCCTTACCGTTCCTGGTTCCATGAACCTGACCGACCTCTTCTCCTCAGCCCCTCAGCCCCTCAGCCTTCAGGCCTACCCAGGTACCTAGCATGACGGCTAGGTACTAAAACCGCCTAGGTAACCTAAGCTACATGGCACTGTCTCGATTGTAGACCGCGGCTTGCCACTTCTAATTGATCCCTTGCTTCTTTTCATCGACCTCCGTCCACGGTACTTCCTGACGCTGCTCCACCAACCCGCCGGTCTTTTGTTTGGACGAGACAACGACTCCTCCAACTTCAGCTTCGATATTACCCGGTCCGGAGTTTGCTATGGGTTTGTCGAAGCGAGTATCCTGATACCGGATTGAGCACATGCAATAAGACCAAGCCAGGAAGATCCTCACGATTTCCTATATTCTCCTGGCGGACCAGCGAACCGTGTCTTTGACTTCTCGGACGATTACCTTCATCAGTATCAATCCATGTTTCATGACCAGAAAAGCGGTCCCCTTCTTCGTCTCTTCCTCTCAGAGACGATTGAAATACCTTCGAATCCTCTAACCCATAAAGCTGTTCCCTACAATACATCACATACGGACACCCCAGTCCGAGCTTACCTCTCTCCACCGCGTCCCCACTGCTGTCCACTGTGTCCGGGGTTCCATGAAGGGTCTTGCCACAACGAACCAGCGAACCGCCAAAAATTATCCCACGGCGTGGACCTCAAGCCGTTGCACAGGGCGACGAGCTGGTTAACCTCCTTTTTCTTTCGACGCCGAATTTCTCTTTCTTCCTAAAATCCGAAATCTTCGAAAGAGGTCCAAGGCATTGCAGGACCGGACGGACCAGCAGGATCCATCATTCAATCACGGAATAGCTGCAGCGTTAGGTTACCCTGTACCTATCTACTCGCTTATTGCCATCGTTAACCGCTCAGCTGCCTATGGTCTCTCCGGACAATCCACATATATCGGCACCCTACTTTGTCTTGAGCTTCAATCGAGGCCGTTCCCTTGCACGCACATCCTGGACTGACCAGCCGACCTTGCCTCGAAACCGGCCAACATACGAATACACCCTGAGCTGTTCCCAGAGCTGTTCCCAGAGCTGTTCCCAGAGTCTGTGCAGTCTGACTGCCACCCACGCCAACCATGGAAGGGTCTTCCCCTCTAGCTGCCATGTATCCGCCGGCAGGTCCCTCCTTCGGCCACCCAGACGTGTTCCGCTCCAAAGGTCATGCTGCCTTTAAGGGCGAGCCTCGATCATCCGGCGCTCTCTTCCGGGAACGCATCATGCCCAAGGGCAAGGACTCTTACAACGTCAGGAGTGTGAATGGTTCTTCACCCACAGCCAGCCTGGCAGCAGATCTTTCCCAGAACTTTTGCATTGACAATGAGGCAAGGCGAGTACACATCCTCAAGTGTCCCCCAGTACCAGTACGTCGCCGCTAACTGCTACTGGTACACAGTCCCATGTTTCCAACACCTCGTCGGGCTCTATTCACAACGACTGCTATAATGGGTGCCCTCGAGCGAAAAGGTAAGGGCGGGCAATATACCCTTGATCGGGTGAACATGGGATTGATGGCTTGCAGAATACCAGACGACCCCTCCTCTCCCCGCCCAATCGTCGCCGGTTTGCATGGACTTGGACGTCTCTCCACTCCCAAAAGGAAAGGGCTCTTACCTGACCCAGGTTGAGGTACCTTCGCCCAGTCCGGTACCCAGCTCGAATAACGACAAGGAAATTTCACTGGAATCTCCCGCGCCCATATCACGGCTCTCTTCTGTTGACATCTTGAAGCCTCTGGCCGAGTGAGTTGAACTGCTGGGCTGCATGTGAGTATGATTGTTAGCTAACAGTCACAGAAACCGACGCAAGTTGAACCTGCATAGACCCTCTCTTACGAGGTCCAAAGGCTTCTCTACCAGTGCCATCCCGGCCCGATCGCATCCCGAGGACCGTTTTCCCTCTTTCAAATTTGGCGCTGATGGCCGTCCAGGGTCCTCATCTCCACAGTTGTCACTGAGTGAATGCTTCGAAGATTCACCGCCACGAAAGCAGAAAATGCCCTCTTTTAACAGCCCATGTGCAAATATCGCTGGTGCCCTGCGCTCAAAGGCTCACTTTCAAAGTCTCAGCGGTACTCGCAACGGTTCTCCTATAGCAAGTCACTCACGGCGTGGTTCCAATCCTCATCTAAGGCCCAGGAAGCAATACCGGCGATCTCAGAGCATGTTTGAGAGCACAGGCGACGTAATTAAGCCGAAGAAAGACCTCAATGTCCCGGTAACCAACTTACAGTCTGTCACTGATATCGAGGAACCCGCTGAGCTTGCGCTTCCTCACTTCTTCCCCGCAGAGCAGAACGACAGCATTCCCCGAGTTTCACGGGATACATTCCTCGAAATCCTGGATGGCAAGTACAATGCGCATTACGACCACAAACTCATAATTGACTGCCGCTTCGAGTACGAGTACGATGGAGGACACGTCGATGGTGCTATCAACTACAACGATAAGGAGCTACTAGCATCTCATCTCTTTCAAAGTCCGCTGGAAGGGAGGACGCTCCTGCTCTTTCACTGCGAGTACTCGGTGCACCGCGCGCCTCTCATGGCCCGGCACATTCGGTCACAAGATCGCTCTGTGAACGCTGAATGCTACCCCAAGTTGACCTATCCCGAGGTATATATCCTAGACGGTGGATACAGTGGATTCTTCTTAGAGCATCGTCTTCGGTGCTACCCCCAGTCTTACGTGGAGATGGATGCCGCTGAGCATGCCAACACTTGTGAGAAAAAGATGGACCGTCTCCGCCAAGCTCGCAAGGGACTCGGCCGTGCTCAGACTTACGCTTTCGGTCAAAGAGAGCATGATACATCGTTCCCAAATTCCCCGACGGCCGCCTATCGGGAGAGTTGCGACGACTCCCCTTTGCAACTTGGAGATTCCCCTAGCCCGGGCTGCGACCGGAGCCACTCTAAGCGTATGGCCTCGTATTGAAGTGGACCCATGTCTCTTTCACTGCCCTGTGCTGATGGCTCGAGTTTGTCGAATGGCGTGGAGTCCGTCCTGCCATGCTTACTGTCATCGTACAACTGTACATCTGTCATTGTAATATCGGGAGCCCACCCCGGACTCGACAGATATTCAATGCGCCCGCACTGGCTGCTCACCTGCTACTGCTCGAGGGACCCTTAGGTTTCATTCTTTCCGACATTAGACGCATTGGCATAGCATTGCATTGCATCGCATCAACCTGTGGCATTTTACTGGAGCTTCCTCGATTCGATGGCTCAATGGCACATTGCATTTGGTCATTCTACTGCGCAGAACTTTACTTCCCTGTTACTTTTTTTTTGCCGTCGCGAGCCGACTCAAAGACCTGTTCATGATTCGATTCTCATGGGTCCCGACTTTCTACTGCGACAGACCGGTCTGCCCATACGGCCGCGGATCACCTCTTGCCTGTCAACCCATCTTCCGACTGTACGAATGTTATGAAGCAGTGTACACTGACTGTTACCGAAACATCCCTGAAACGTCACCGATTGGGTAGCGATGGCTCCTTGCCATGGTCAAGACCTGGCCAAAAGAATTTCTTTGAATACTCTGGCCATTATCGTTGCTCGAGAGCAGTCTCTTTGAGTGATGGGCTCTTTGATACCCTTCTGAGAGATGGAAATGCATAGAATTGATTTCACGAATACACGTATATGGCGATATAAGAAACTGGAAGAATGACCAAGGATAAAGCGGTCAGGTGAGCACCAGCATCGTCGTGGAGTTGGGAGGGTAAAGTGCACATCTGGAGGACTCGACTGGCTGGGATACTGCCAATCCTACCGACTTCCATGAGAGCGGCATTGGCAGGAAAGGAGAAGTCGACGGAGAGGGCAAGATGAGTGCCCAATCTGTGTCCTGATAGCTCTTGCTGCTGCCTCCTAGCCTCTACTCTGAACCTTGTATACAGCGATTCCTCTGCTGCACACTGCTTGCTGTCCAGCAGCTTTGTACGACGCTAAACTTTGGTCTTTTTTACACTGTCAGGGTGTGAGTAAGGGAAGACGCTGGTAGCGAAGAACTATACAGAGGTCTTTCGTCCTTCTATCGTGTAACGGACGATGCTTTCAATGGCTCATACGTCCTGGAGTGTAGCCGGAGAAAGCAGATTGGAAATCAGAACACAGCTCTCCAAATCATGACGCAAAAGTCACTTTCTCTGTGATACTGCCGGATGCCAGTAATAAAAACATATCGCCTTGATGACTATCGGACCTACAGGTGATGACCTGCTATTGCCTCTATTACAGTTCCTCGCACAGTTGCAGCGCGGCAGTAGTGTGCTGAATCGGTATTCTTGTTTGTAAGCCAAAGCCTCTCCCCCATTTATGGAATCAACGAAGCGCGCGGAATCTCCATCACTGAGCACACGAGAGATGATCACACCGTCATTCCATCAACGGGAATGATCTAGTCTCGACTGCAATGGCTGATATGTCTTCCGGAGGGTGCTTCCCGCGCAACGCACCGTTGGGCAGGGAACGGTTGGTGCGCTGAAGATTCCCTCGTTCCCATTCCAGAAGGCCTGTGCCGTGTTCCCGTTCGGTTATTGCTTCCTGCCCGTTGGATCAGACCAGACTGGCAGTTAGGACCAGCCCCCGTGTGCGTGTGAATTGGATACTTGCAGGCAGGCCGGGGTACGGTACCTGTATGACACCGAGGGGACGTGGACGTGGCTGTAGCGCATCTGGGGATTCATCCATCGTCCAAGTGTGGTGGCCACCCAAGCATATCAGGAATCACTAGGGTCATAGGGTTGTCAATGCCAATTTGGATTCTTTTATATCTCTTCCCGCATGACTACGGACTCCGCCTTCCAGAAATATCAAGGGTATCTTTAAACATCCCGTATGTGGATAAATGAAATGAAGCATATCTTGCTCCTCAAACCTCATCCAGGTCCCAATTTTAATGATGGCTTCCAAAATTCCAAGTGGCTGCAAATCCCGCTTATCCTCCCCCCTCACTCTTTGTTCCAGAGGCTCGGGAGAGACCCCCCATACGAGGTTCACTAAGTTTAATCAGAGAGAATAATGACGCAGTCGCCGTCCGACGACACTCGGGTGCCTTGGTGGCCTGTCTGCAGCGACGCACCTGCCATACCTGGGGGGCAAACACAATCCCTCTCGTTGCTTTGGTTGTGACGATGCTTGGAGGGCTTCTGATATCCAGGGCCTGCACATGGCGGGACCATTCACGTGTGCCTCATCGCCGTCAACATCTAGTGCCATTGGATCCTGCCCCCGTGATGCACCAAGCTCAACAGAGGTAGCGGATGGCAGCCAGTCCATGGACACGCCTTGTGTTTGGTTTGCAGCGGGCTCAGCTGTGGGCGGTGCGGACTCCTAATCCGTCAGGGTGAAATCCCAGGGCTGAAACAGGTCGCGAAACCTGGCAGTATCCTGCGTCTCTTCTTCGTCTGTCTGCCTCCAATCTTGCCAGAACATACGGTTCTCCAGCCCCAGCAACTTCGCCATGACTTTCCGAGGGTACTGCAGGTCGAAGCGCACGCTCTCGTCCCAGCGCATCAAGAGGCTCTTGCTGATTATCTTGCCGCCGTCATCAGTCCCCTCGCCCTCATCCTCGCACCATATCCAAATGCGAATGTAGTCGCCCGGCACCTCGTCGCTGATACCAAAGTCCTTGACAATCAAGGCTGGCAGGTGGAGATTCTCCGCCTCAACCCGGAAAGCAGCTTCAACCAAACCCTTTTTGACCATGTCTGCAGTGATGGGCATAAATTGCCAGTGCGCGTGGATGCCGGCCACCTTGTTGATCTCCCACGTAACAGCACCGAGCTTGTGTTTCGACTTCGTAGACACCATCGCCTGCAGGCTTTCGCGAAACCGTGACATCTCCGCAAAGGTACGATCAGCAACATCCTGGCCCATCGCAGCGCGGCTGACCGTGGAAACGTGCTCCTGCGGGGCAATGAGCATGTGGCCCGCATGTTCTAGTCCGTACTGCGCGAACACGGTTGGCGTCGGGAGGGGACCCCTGGCAGTAGCAAGGTAAGTGTCCTCTCCTATCGAGCTGATCATGTGGGTCGCAACGTTCTCGCTCGCAAGGCAAAGCCAACAATCCTCCGGGCGCGGTGGTAATCGCTGGCCCCTTCCACCCTTCCTAGCGCGACTCGGGCGGTGCTGGTCGCCGTTGGCAAAGCGGGAGAAGCCTTCATCGGTGGGGGCAGGACGCTTCTTCGAGGGGTCACTGCGTGTGAGGAAAGGGGAGACCGTGCTACCTTGTGGCAATGCACCGGAGGTGGAAGCCAAGGTGAAGGCGTACATAGCCTTGGCTTTTTCGCTGTTTCCGAATGGTGCAATGGATATAAACCGTGTGATTTCCATTTCTTGCTCAGAAGCTCCATCCTTTGGCGGGTTGAAGTAGGGCTCTCGTTCATAAAAGAATGCTGACGGGGAAGGGCAGAAATGGTATCGCGGTTTCAGCGCCGCAGATAGATCAGCGACGGCATCGCTGGTGATGGCACTGGATGGGTCAAAAGGCAGCGCGACCTTGGATCGGTTCCATATCATCGAGGGCCACATCGCGGTGAGAAGGATGTCCGCAGAGTTGGCGCCACGCAGAGCTTTGGCATCGTCGGGGGTGTGGAAAGGAAGGTGCTGCTCCTTAGACTGGCCGCCCAAAATCTCTGGGTCCAGTACGCCACCAAGTGTTACGATTCGCACTCCTTCAGAGATCTTGGTTACGCCGCGCTTGTTCAGGTAGTGTAGGTTGGGGCAAATTTCCTCCTCCTTGACGATCTTCTCGACAATGCGTTCGGGAAGAGCATGCGTTCCGACGGTGAAGTAGGTCGGGAGAGGCACCTCTATTTTGCCCGTAAGGAGGTCTGTGACAGCATCGTCATCTTCCGGGCCGAAGAGGTTGCCGACGACGAGGGCGAAGGAGAAGTTGTTCTTCGAGTGGAGGGCGGTAATCTTGGTGAAGGCAGGTTGGAGTCGGCCATTGAGATCGCCAATAACGAATCTAAAGCGAACAAGCTGTCAGGGGAACGATATAGGGACCTCCGGGGGGGGGGGGGTGAGAGGAGAGTTGAGCGTACATTTTCGGTGCTGCCATTTTGAGCTCCAGATTCCAAGCGAGAGACGAAGACAGGCAATTTTTAATCGATGGAGGGCAGCGAAGGATGCGAAAAGAAAAGAAACAGTGAACGAAAGAAAACAAGTAGCTTAGCCTCTGAGAGCTGGGGCTAAGGTAGAGGAAAAGAGGGTAGGGAGGTGACTTTGGGGCGGTGCTGTCGATGGAGAGCGGGTTGGTCGTGGGAGGGTTGAAGTGGCCGGCGCAACCTTCTGTATTTGTTATTTACAGGTAGAAGAAAAGTTGTCGCAAAGAGCTCCTTCCCTTCAACTAGAAACATTGAAAGTCGAGCTGGGCAGGGCTGGGGGGCTTATCAAGGTTATCTTAGTGCCGACCCCACTCAATCCCTGTAGGTGCAGATTATTGCTGGGCAATATCTGACAAGGTTGTACAGTATTTCGTCGTCCGTTATCGATAAGCATTTCCCAGAAAATTTCCTGGAAAGTAGAGTTGCGGCGGATGGACTCGTCGACTTAGACAAATCAGTACCCAAATAATTCCACGGCAAAGAGCTACGAGTTGATCGTGGGCAACTCAGCTCTCAATACAGCTACCGTACCCCATTCCACGGAACCCTGATCTCGGGCTTCACGCTGTTCACCCCGACTTCAAGTACGCAGTCACTTTGCGATTATCTTGTTGCCCTCTCTAATAGCGTCAACAGTCGATTTTCCCGTCCCCCCTCCGACGGGTTCGATAGCCGTTTAATACTTCGCCGAATCTCATTGTGTCGACGTTCGATTATATACACATCACATCACCCACTGCCATTGTCATACCTCTAGCAGGATGGCGCCCACAGTCACAGCAGGGAGGGTCGCAAAGGCTCGAGGCCACGCCCGAAGGCATACCACCCCTCACCAGAAGAACCATAGGTGGGAGTCGTTCACCACCAAGATATCCAAACTCAACTCTCTCGACCCCCTGCGAAAAGTGCGCCGCCACGATCTCGACGACGACGATGATCTTTCCACTACCACCTCTTACTTTCGGAATGGTATGCTCAAATGGGCAGATCTCAATATTTCCATGACCTTCACGAACTTCAAGCGTGAAGTTATGCCCCTCTGCGAGACACTGCCCCAGATACTACACTTCCGTGACAAGATTATGGACCTCCTGGCCACATATATCAGAGCCCAAGATAAGGAGTCCTTGGAGCCCCTCCTAGATCTCCTGACGGCCTTCGCGCACGATCTGGGATCCAAGTTCGAAAAGTACTACCAGACAAGTCTGGAGTTGCTAGTTGCCATTGCTAGCAAGCCGCAAGAAGTGGATGTCATTGAGTATACATTCGGAGCATTAGCGTGGCTATTCAAGTATCTTTCGAGGCTATTAGTCCCCGACATGAGACCGACATACAACATGCTTTCAGGACTGCTGGGCAAGTCGAAGCACCCGAACCACATCAACAGATTCGCCGCTGAGTCTATGAGTTTTCTAATCAAGAAGGCTGCCGCCCCGTCCCATCGTGAAAGCGCCCTCCCTCGGATCATCAACCACGTTAGGGACGACCTGAAGGACCTGGCTACGACTTTGGCCAAGAAAAACAAAGGTGCCGGAGATGTTGTGGCAGAATTTGAGCTGGAAGCGGCGTTCAAGACGAAGCCATTCGAGATGTACCAGCAAGGCATCATGAACATGTTTTCAGAAGCCATGAAGGGCCCAGGAAACACGTTGCACTCGACAGCAAACTATATGTTTGTTGCCCTACTTGCCGCCGTGCCTCCCGAGGACCTGCAACCCGGAAAATCATCATTCTGGACCGAGGTATGCTGCGGCATTCTTACCAACATCATCCACCACTCCACGGCCGAATCGTTTGAAACCCTCGCTGAGGCCATCCTTGACGCTGCGTCCAACGCAATCGAAGACAAGAAAACGGTGGAAAAGCCTTACCATCTGACGGTGTACCTACGGCTATTCGGAATCATGGCCGGTGTCCGCAGCGGCTCAAGAATCAGCGATTGGAGAGCACTCATCAGGATGCTGACGAGACTACTCGTAATGTTTTCCAAGGACGCAGATTCCATCTCAAGTTATGCTGGACCCATAGTCTGGGAGGATGCGGTAGCCAACGCAGGCATCTGCTGGTACCAAGCGCCAATGGATGCGCTTCTCCCCTGCTTGAACGATTTCAATAAGGTCCTGACGGGTGAGCCTCTGATGAAGTGGTATATACCATTTTGCGGCTACCTGGCCGAGCTGAATGGAACCAAATTCCGAAGCCTATTCCAAAAGCCTTTCCAGAAGTTCATTGCCGCTCACTGGTCAGAGGAAAACAATGAAGAGCTTCTTTGCGTACTGCTCCCAAAATTGATCGACTGTGGAGCGTTGCCCCCGGGCGGCGGTAAGGACGGCTGTTCCCTGCCACAATCATGGCAGGACCAGATTGTCAGCAGATTCGAAGAGCTGGGAAACACCCCATTCCCAGAACAAGGGTCTCATGGCAAGAATCAAGGCGTATGGAGGGACAAGTGTCTGCCCAAGTACTCCGCACTTCTTCGCGTGTTAGAGTCGACAACCGTTCATCCGTCCACCAGTGCCAGGATAGCTGATTTGCTCCTCAAGAAGCTCAAACTCGCATTACGGCCATCCGAATCGCTCGCGACGGAGGAGACGCGGTTCATTGTCAGCCAAGGATTCCTCGCTTATCTGAGAATGAGCAAAGCATCTGGCACTGTCAATGAAGATCTGAGCCCACTGTTGAAAGCCGCCGCGCCTCGTTTCTCTCGCAGCCCGTCTTTCTTGGAAGCACTCCTGGGTTATGAGAAGGAGATGAAAGGAAAGAAAAAGGTTGGAGGCAACGCAAGCCCGGTGACCGAAGACGACCCTTTCGTGCAGTCGCTCATCAACAATCTTGCTTCGTCGTCGCGACCGCTTCGGTTGGCATCGTTACAGGTGCTCGAAGTATTGCCATTCACACCTGACCAGGAAGCCTGCCTTTCAACAATGATATCGGTGGAGCAGCTGCCCTTTGATCATCAAAGCCCTCGAGCAATCGCAGTCCATCTACGACGGCTCGCGCAATTTTATGACCATCTTGATGGAGATTCTTGGTTGCGACAAGCCATACCGGCCTATCTCTTTGGAATGCTGACCGTGCCGCTTTCCCCTGTTTGGGATGAGGCCACTGAGGCGTTGAAACAAATATCTCAAGTGAAGTCTGCAAGTGAGGCTATAGCAACCCGCGCGTTCGAGTGGCTTCATATCCCCTCGCCGAGATGGACACCGCCACAGGTCCCCCAGAACCATGGAAGAGGCCAAGCGATGTCAGACTTTGAATGCTCAAACTTTCTGGCGCTTGCAGAGCAAGCTCGTGAAACAAGCGAGGCGATAGACCAACCATCAAACATTCTGCTCAAAGGTTTTGAGGAGTTGCAACAATTACCGCTTGACCACCTTGCGAATGCAAGAGGCAAAGCACTCAAGGTTTTCACTGCTACCCCAGCTATAGCAGAGAAACATTCGAGGAAAATTGTGCCCTACCTTTTGTCTCTGGAAGACGTCCAGTCTCCTCCACTTGAAGATGAAGATGAGGAACGACTGCTTCCCGAGGACGACTTCTGGTCTCTTGCAGATAGGAAAGCTCTCATCGGAGTCTTCTCACAATTCGGAAATCCGAAGGTACTCTACAAGAGCCAGGAAGTATACAGGGCACTGCTTAGCCTCGTATCGAATCGCGATGTCGAAGTCCAAAAGCTTGCCCTAAAGGCCATCTTCACCTGGAAACAGGAGGGGGTGAAGCCATACCGGGAAAACCTGGAATTCCTTCTCGACGACGCGCGCTTCAAAAATGAGCTGACCGTGTTCCTGCAAGACGAAAATACGATCTTACCCCAACATCGTGCGGAGCTGTTGCCAGTCCTATTGCGAATTCTGTACGGACGGGCCACATCCAAGAAAGGAGTTGCAAGCGGCCGGAGCGGTTTACACGCAACTCGACTGGCTGTCATCAGGAACTTGTCAATCCAAGATATTGGGGGTTTCCTGGATATAGCACTTGGCAACCTCCGCGATCTCCGAGTCGTGGACGCATCGGGACTCAAAAGCAGTCTATTCAAGGAAGAGAGGATCACACCACGGAAGATGGTTGGATTCCTCAACATGGTCGAGACCATCATCAACGAGCTTGGCACGAGCATAGAGGTATACATGGATTCCGTTGTGAATGCTGTGTTGTACTGTCTGTTTTCCGCCTCACGCAACTTGCGTCATACAGAGCAGAAGGATGAAGAAGATGACGATGACGCGAGTGTTGAAAACGACAAGACAGGCAACACCTCACTTTTCAAGGTCGCCAGAACGACGGCATTGAAATGTCTCTGTGCTCTGGTCAAAAACAACCAAAGCTTCGACTGGGCACCGTACCAGGAGGCTATCGTTGCTGAGATCGTTACTCCAGTTATCGATATGCCCGCGGAAGAAATGGCTCAGGGCGTCTCCTGGACATGGAAGCTTCTCGACGCTTGGTCACTGTTGCCTCGCACTGCTTCCATTTTGGCAATCAACGAGAATGTGCTACCCAAGGTTGTGGAATGCGTCGGTTTCGTGAAGAGCAAAAACGAGGTCAGGCTTTTCGCTCTCAACATTATACAGAACCTCGTCAGGCTTGCACAGGCGGATGACACTGGATCCGAGTATGATGGTCTTGTCAAGGCGGAGCTTCTGGATCCTAACGCGGATAAGATACTAAGCGAGATCGGTAACTATCTGCGTGTGGGACGTGAGATTGAGAGCAGAGTATTGGAGGCCTGTGTCGACACCGTTGTAAAGCTGTCATCAGTTGTGGATGGTTCGCGAAACGCCCGAAATCTCGTCGACATCTCAACCTACCTTCTCAACCAACCTGTGAGACGTGTCAGTCCCAAGGTCAAGGGGTCACTCCTCTTGATCTTGGAGCATTATATCACGCTCGACGATATTCACAACGACCCGGCTCTGAAGCGAAGTGTGTACAAAACATTGTCCTCTCTTTTCAGCTTCTTCAAGGACAAGCGGAATAGGGAATCACTCTCGAAGGTTCTACTGGCCTATGCAACGCGCGAGCCTTCTGTACAGACAGTTGCTCGAGTTTGTGCGGACCTCAATTCCTGGGTTGAAGAAAGGCTGGACGAACCAGACTACGATCGCCGCCTCGCCGCTTTCCAAGCTATCACCGAGAAGGGTGCGGTACTGACGATGGAGCAGTGGAACCCTGTGCTCCACAACTCGATCTTCTACTTGCACCAAGACGAAGAATTCGGCATTCTGACGTCTAATTCAGTAGATGTCATGTGCAGATTCATTGATGCTGTCGCAGAAGTCTGGGGCACGGATACCCAAGAGGCTCATATCGAGCTCCTGGGCGAGACCATCATACCGGCTATCCATGCCGGGGTGAGAGAGCCGTCGGAGACAGTCCGCCGCGAGACGATGAGACTGCTAGGCCATCTGGCAGGCAAACTGGGCGCATGGGCGCCGGTCAGTGACCTGTCCGTGCTGGTAACTGAAGCTGAAGAGGACGTCAACAAAGCCTTCTTTGTGAACATCCTGACGCCTTCCCTCTCAAAGCAACTACAGGCTGTTCAATTGCTCGCTTCAGTAAACGAGCGTAGCGAGTTCGGCAGCAAGAATATCAGTCAGATTTTCTTGCCGCTTCTGGAACACTTCATCTGGGGGCGTGCCGGGGCCGATGATCATGGCCTGGGTGCGCAAGCTGCGGCAGCGATCGCCAGTCTCGCTGGGTCACTTGAGTGGTCACAATACAGGGCACTCCTGCGAAGATACATCACCTATCTGGGGACCAAGCCTGAACTTCACAAGCAAGTCATTCGTCTGCTCGACAAGGTTGCGGAGACACTCGTGACTGCTGTGGAGGCAAACAGTGAAACAGCGATGGCAGTGGATGATGCCGCGAGCACCACCGTGCTTACAAGGCGCCGTCTTGCTAAGACCTTGCCAGCCCTGGGAAAGATGGCGGATGAGTTCACCGCCAACTTCCTGCCTCCTTTGCTAGAACACCTCCATGATAAGAACGAAGAAACCGTCAGCGCGCGAGTGCCAGTGGCGGTCATCATTGTGAAGCTCCTTCGACTACTTCCTGATGAAATACTCAGCCAGCAGCTTCCTAGCGTTCTTACGGACATCTGTCACATCCTCAGGAGCAAGGCCTGGGAGTCTCGAGAAATGGCACGGCATACGCTGGCAAAGATTGCGTGTATCTTGGGGCCTCCTTCCTTCGGTTTCATCCTGAAAGAACTCCGCGGGGCATTGAAGATGGGAACGCAGCTTCACGTGCTGTCATACACCATGCACACTCTTCTGCTGGCTGTAACGCCCGAGTTCCAGCAGGGAGATCTCGACTACTGCCTGGAGCCCATGGTGGCAGTGATCATGGATGACGTCTTTGGTGTTACCGGCCAAGAAAAGGATGCCGAGGGTTACATCACCAAAATGAAGGAGATCAAGAGCAGTAAGAGTCAGGACAGCATGGAGCTCATTGCCTCGACAGCTTCAATTGTCAATCTTGTGGAGCTCGTCAGGCCTTTACAGCTGTTGCTGCTAGAGAAACTTGACCTTCGCATGGTCCGCAAGATCGACGAGCTACTGAACAGGATTGCGAACGGATTGCAGAAGAACCCTGCGTCGGACAGCAGAGACGCCTTGGTCTTCTGTTACGAGGTCGTTCAAGTCGTTTACAACAGTAGAAAGCCGCAGGCTGAACAAAGAATCGACCCCAGGTTGAGGAGGTACCTGGTCCAGAAGGGAGCGAGAAGAGAGGACCGCGGTGCGGCGAGCAAGCACACGTACAAGCTCTTGCGATTTGCTATCGACATCCTTAGGTCGGTTTTGAGAAAACACGAGAGTATCCGGACGGCCGGCAACATCAAAGGCTTCCTGCCGATCCTTGGTGATGCCATTGTCGCCGGAGAGGAAGAAGTCAAGATTGCTGCTTTCAAGCTGCTGACCGTCTTGATCCGAGTCCCATCCAAGACCAACGATCTGAACGACCTATACAAGGTTGCCTCGAAGGATGCCATCAAGTGTGTCTCCCAGTCGGTGTCCACAACCACTGAGCTGTCTCAAACCGCCTTGAAACTGCTAGCTGTGATACTCCGAGACCGTCGCGAGGTCGCGATCAAGGACACCGCGATCGACATGCTCCTCGGCAAACTCAAGGATGACCTTACAGAGCCCCTGTACCGCCATGTTACGTTCAATTTCTTGCGATCAGTCTTGGATCGAAAGGTTGAGACGGCTGCTGTCTACGATACGCTCGACTACGTTGGTACCATCATGGTCACCAATGACGATAAGGACACTCGGGACTTAGCAAGAGGTGCATTCTTCCAATTCCTGAGGGAGTATCCTCAAAAGAAGAACAGATGGTGGAAGCAGATCGAATTCATCATTGCCAATCTCAAATACCCTCGTGAGGGAGGTCGGATTTCGGTGATGGAGGTAGTCCATCTATTGCTGACCAAATCGGCCGATGAATTCGTCAAGGAGACTGCCGCAACCTGCTTCTTCCCGCTAGTGTTGGTTCTGGGCAATGACGAGAGCGAGCGGTGCCGACTAGCTGCTGGCGAGCTCATCAAGGAGATCTTCCGCAAGGCCGACAAGGAGAGACTGACCGAGTTCTTGACCCGGATGCGATCTTGGGCAGAGGAGGAAGACAACCTCGCTGTGTTGAGGCTTGCCTTCCAGATGTTTGGCTTCTACTTTGATGCCAGAGAGCCCAGCCAGAAGGACAAGCAGGATTTGACTCTGCTTGTTAGCAAGCTTACAGAGGTTCTCGAGGGTCAAGACAAAGCGGATTGGGAACTTGTTGACACAGCCTTGAACTTGGTACACGTCTTGGTTCACAAGCACCCTAAACTGCTACTGTCCAATAAGTCGAATGCCCTCTGGACTGGCGTATTCTCGTGCATGTCTCACGAGAATCCCGCTGTCAAGCTCAACGCTGTTAAGCTGCTTGCCAGGTACTTGACCGACTTTGCAGGCAATGCCGCGGCGCCGGTCAAGGGGGTTTCGATTACCAGCGCCAATGGCCAGATCCTGGATCAGGACCACATCGCGCAGATCATTCGCTTGCTGTTAGGTACTCTGAGAGGCCTAGAGGTCAATGAGACACTGGCGCAAGAGACCGTCCCAGTTTTGGTCTTCCTCGCACGTTTCTTGTCCAGTGCAGCCGCCGAGGACGATGACGCCGATTCCGCGGATGAGGAGGCCGATGGCCGGGATGACTTCTTCAAGGATGGTGAGGAAGATGACAACGAGGACAAAAAGCAGGGAACCATGACGATGCGTTATATCTTCTCCCGCCTCGCCGCCATTATCCGACGCGAAACACCACCAAGGGCGCCCGCCCTCGTCGCAAAGGTCGCAGCTATAGAAGCCGTCGAAGTCTTCTGCAATCAGTGTGATGTGCCCGCCTTGGAGCCATCGCTCCGCACCATACTCCGCCCGTTACGCAACCTCACGGACGTGAACATCCCAATGCCGTTTTCCACCGACGAGCTGTTCAAGGAGCGCTACGAGACACTTAAGACCAAAGCGCAGCAAATCATGGATACGCTCCAGAACAAGCTGGGCACGGCCGAATACACGAAGGCATTGCTCACCGTTGGTGAGGATATCAAGGAGAGGAGGCAGGCGAGGCTGAGCAAGAGGAAGGTGGAGGCCATCACGGCGCCGGAGAAGTGGGGCAGGGACAAGAGGAAGAAGCTGGAACAGAAGAAGAACCGCAGGAAGGAGAAGGGGCAGGAGCACCGGAGTAAGAGGAGGGGTTTCTAAGGGGAGGCTTGGGGACGGATTGATGTAGTCACGGGTCATTACCAGTCCAGGGGACTTGTAGGGGGAAGCGGTAATCCCGCTGTCCGATAGGCCCTGCGGGTGCAAGTCGAACTTGTAGATATCGAATGCAATTTGAACCACACGATTTTATGTAAGCAAACGTTACTCTCCTTCAGCAGAGAATGGTTCTATTCCTGCGTCTCATCTTGAATCTAAAAGGGGTATTCCAAAACGCCAAATTCTGTCTCCACTATTGTACAAGGCCACCCTCTTTTTATATAATTGCATGAAGCCCACACGATGTCACGCCGAGGTGCCCTCGGGTCAATCGCTCGAAAACCGTCTGCTGCTTCTTCACCGCCGTGCTATACGTATAGCCCTGGGGAATTCCAACAGCAGGTCGCAACGCCTAAGTCATACAACGGCGACAGGTTACGTGTAGACGACCCGATGCCATACACCACCCCCGTTCAGGCCTTGCCAAAAGACGCTCCTGGCGCGGCACCCTGCCCCTCCTCTGCGGCCGGCTCGCTCTTCGCCTTTGGCTTCGGGTCGTTGCCGTCGGCCTGCCTCTCGGACCTGGTCGTGGTGCTCCCGTCCTCCCAGAACTCGATGTCACCGTCCTCGCCCAGGGTGCCCCTCTTGACCAGCTGGCCCCTCTCCTTCAACAGCTCCTCCACCGTGATCTTCCGGTTGCCGAAGATGTTGAGGTGGTCGCTTATGATATGGCGGTTGCGGCACGAGGGGCACGTTATGAGTACGCTGCCGTGGTGATAGCCCTGCTTGGAAACGTTGTGCGCCGAGCGCGTACCGCAGGGCACGCAGGTGAAGGTCAACTCGTAGGATGGCTGTTTGGGGGTGTTGGCTGGGGGCTGTTGGCCGGGTGTTGTTGTTGATGGGCCAGGATTGGAGCGTTGTTCCTGGCGTGTGGGTGTTGAGGAGAATGCCCTCATGAACACCCGGGGGATACTTTGTATTGGTGTCGTGGAGAGGCATAGTGTTGACCGAGGTGTGGGGGCTTGCGCCTGGGAGGATGCTGGGCGCGTTGCGACGCGTGGGGTGGCCCTGCTGGCGCGGGCTAGTGCCCTGAAGCCTGACGAGAAGCCCTTGGATGCCATAGTGGAATGGTGGATGGCCGTGTCCCTTCAATAGGATCAATAGAGAAGATGTTGAATACCTAGGTACCTTGGTCACTTAGTATCCATGGATATTGAATTCACAAGAAGTCGGTGCTTTTCTTTGGACTTCTGCCGATGACGTTCAGTTGCCGGCCCCGGCCGCCCGGCAGCCCCCGCAAGCATTGTAGACATCCATGGCGTACTACGGCAGGCATTGTCGGAGGAGGAGGGAACCTAAATCCGATATAGTGGGTCAAAGCTTAGTGAGCACTTGAGGCATCCAATAGTGGAGGCCGGTCTCGGCGAGGTGGGGTCAACTTGTCTGGGATAAGGCTGGGGTGGATAACCGATAAGCTCGATAAGTTAATGGCGTGCAGCTCCAGGGAAGCTCGAGTATCTACCTACCTAGGTAGGTACTAATTGACAATCTGCATGCATCGTTTACGTTGAAACCCAATACACCAGTTAAGGTGATCATCCACCAAAGCACAACTCTCCTTTGAATGTCTACTTACTGCACATCGCGGTCTCAGAACACCACCATCATACATTCTTTCTGCAGCATCTCCCTTTGCCATGCTTTTAGTCCATTGTTGCGCTAGGATTCCCCCCGTCCATCAGTTGACCCCTCCATGAACCTCGTTCGGACCGCCCTCATCGTGACCGCGCCATCCTCACAACTTCACGATCTGAACGAAAGACCGACCAACCACGGCTCACGGAAGCTTCATCGACCCTGCGCCCACGCCTTCCGCTGCCTTCTGTTGCACCCCGCGGAATCATAATCCTATTCTTCTAAACCAATAACAATGCATAGACCTCAGGGCAAGATCAGGCCTCCTAGGAAGGTAGGCAACTGGCCCCTCCCCCTCTTCATACTTCCACCCCCTCCCTCTCCCAGCTGTTCCTCCAGCTCTCGCCTTTTCCCTTCGCATCTTGCCCACGCACGCGTTCAAAATCCTTCACCTTCCCTTTTGCGGTCGTCTGTTCCAACCGCCTCGTTCGCAATCGCCCCTCTCGTAATCTTGTCTCGTTCCTCAAATCGTCCACTTTGAGGAGCCGGCAAGATGGCGACTATGTCCCTAGCCGAGATCATGGCCTTGACGGCGATCAAGTGCCATGGCGAGTTCGTCCCCACCTCGGAGATCAAGAGAGCTAAACTGTACGCGGGATACTCCGCTAGATAGCCCGTGAACCGACGCAGTGGTCTCACGGACACTCAAGAGTTTGATGCTTGCTGGAACATGCTCAACGAGGCCCTTACCGACATCCACAACCGCGACGCCGGCAAACTCTCCTTCGAACAGCTCTATCGAGCCTCCTACAAGATCGTTCTCAAGCGTCGCGGCCAAGACCTCTACGACAAGGTTGGGGAGTTCGAGGAGGCTTGGTTCAACGACAAGGTCATTCCCCCCATTCTCGAATTGGTCTCTGGCAACCTTGTGAGCCTTGCGCTCGGCGACCTTCCTGGTACAACGACGCTCGAGCGACAAGCCGTGAGTGAGAAGTTTTTGAGAGGACTGAAGGACTCATGGGAGCGCCACCTGAACGCGAACGCCATGATTGCCGATATCATGATGTACCTGGATCGTGGTCAGGGACAGGACCAATCTCGTCCCCAGCTCTACATGACTGTCTTGGGGCTTTACAGAGATAACATCCTGCGCCGCCAGTTCCCCACCATCAATGGTCCGCTTACAGACGTCGTCAATGTGGTTGTGTTCGACCTCATCAATATCTCGCGAAACGGCGGCGAGATTGACAAGCCGCTTATCAAGAGACTCCTGGGCATGTACGAGACTCTCGCCGAGACGGACGATCTTGTCGACGACGACCGTCTCTACCGCACCACCTTTGAGCCTGCGTACCTCGAAGACAGCCGACAGTACTACTCGAAGGAGGCCGATCGGCTGATCCTAGAGGCTGACACCAGCCACTGGCTCCGTCACACCCTCGATCGGCTGAAGGAGGAGAAGGAGCGCTGCGATACCACCATCTACGCTCATACTACCCCCAAGATCGTGGCTGTCCTTGAGGAACAACTTATCGCAAAGCATCTTGACAAGTTTCTCGAGTTGGACGGTAGTGGTCTGCGGGCCATGATCGACAACGACCGCCTTGAGGACCTCGCAAAGCTTTACGAGATCGTTTGCATGGTCCCCAGCGGTATCGAAAAAGTCAGAAAGATCCTGCAGACCCGGGTTATTGAGCTGGGCTTGGAGATCGAGAAGGCTCTGCATGAGGCCAACTTCTCCGCCCAGCAGCCGGGAGCCGACGGAGACGAGGCCAAGCCTCTGACTGGCACGGCGCGCTTGACTGCCGCAGCTGTCCAATGGGTGGACGATGTTCTCAAGCTCAAAGACAAGTTCGACAGATTCCAGCACAATTGCTTCCAGGACGACAAGGTTCTTGAGTCAGCTCTGACCAAGAGTTTCGCTGAGTTCATCAACCTGTTCAAGCGATGCTCCGAGTTTGTGTCGCTGTTCATTGATGACAATCTCAAGAATGGTATCAGAGGCAAGACAGAGGCCGAGGTTGACGAGAGCATGGAGAAGGCCATCGTTCTCGTGCGATACCTCCAGGACCGGGACATGTTCCAGCGCTACTACCAGAAGCATCTGGCGCGGCGACTTTTGCACGGCAAATCCGAGAGCCAGGATGCTGAGAAGCAGCTCATCTCGCGGATGAAGCAGGAGATTGGCAGCCATTTCACGGCCAAGTTCGAGGGCATGTTCAAGGATATGGAGACTTCGCGGGACCTCACTGCTGGATACCATGATCACATCCGCGACCTTGGAGACATGGACCGCAAGGTTATCGACCTCCACATCAATGTCCTGACCAGCAACAACTGGCCACCCGATGGCATGCTACAGAAAACCTCTGATGGCTCCAAGGTGCAATGCCACTGGCCACCTGAGATCCAGAGCCTCCAGGCCAGCTTCCTCAAGTACTATCTCTCGGAGCGCAACGGTCGAGTCCTCACATGGCTTGGCAATTTGGGTACCGCCGACATCAAGTGCGTGTTCCCCAAAGTCCCTGGCAAGGAGGCAGGACCACTCAGCAAGGAGCGCCGCTACGAACTTACCGTGTCTACGCACGGCATGGTTGTCTTGATGCTGTTCAACGAGCTTCCCGAGGGCGTGTGGCTGAGCTTCGAGGAGATTCAGGCAGCGACCAATCTGCCTACTGCCGAGCTGAGCCGGACCCTGGCATCGGTTACGCTGGCTTCCAAGTCGAGAGTGCTGCTGAAGGAGCCCGCTACGAAGTCCATTCAGCCAGAGGACAAATTCACGTACAACAGCTCTTTCTTTAGCAAGCAGATCAAGATCAGGGCGCCAGTTGTCAGTGCTCATTCCAAGGTCGAAGGCGCGGAGGAGCGCAAGGAGACGGAGAAGAAGAATGACGAGAGCCGCCTCGCTATCGTTGATGCGGCTATCGTCAGGATCATGAAGTAAGTTCGGTGTTTCTTTACTGTATAGTGGGTGGAACATGACTAATTGCCTCAACAGGTCCCGGAAGGAGCTCGCGCACAACCTTCTCATCTCCGAGGTCGTCAACGTGCTGACTGGCCGCTTCAAGCCGGACATTCCCTTGGTCAAGAAGCGCATCGAGGACCTCATCGCCCGAGAGTATCTCGAGCGGGCTGAAGAAGCCGATGCCACTCAGCAGATCTACCGATACCTTGCTTAAAGCTCGAAGAACTGTCTCGCCTGCACACGGCCGGGGGATGGTTCATGTACCTACACATATGATTATGACTTTTGCTTTTGAGACTATGGAAACTAGGCGAGGCGTCAGGACCGGACTGGACATGGACGGTGGAAGGTTCATTGCATTTCTGGCAGGACATCGGTCGCTGCCCAGATGTACTTACATATCATCGAGGCATTAGGTTCGCAAGAGCCTACGGTAGCAGCATTTGACTGCGAATGGCCTTTTGGTGATGGGCGTTATGGCCTTGTGACGGACCTCATATTTCGAGGCTTGCTCTGCTCTGATTGGTAGCTATGCTACTAGCAACGGATTAACTAAAAGTCTTTTGATACATAAACCTGGGCTCGCCTTCGCCGTTTTGTCACTGCCATAGGTTGCAAAGGGGTGGTGAGCTCTTGGCCTTGTCTCAATCCAGCTGGGGCCCTGCTTGTGGCTGCCCAGGTGTTTGAGATTCTGTCAACCACGCGTTCGACCGGCCACTCGGATCTTGACCTTGCTTCCACAGCCTCATCGTCAGCACCTCCGGGATTGATTGCCACTTTGACTTTGGTCGATCGTAACAATGTAAACAACGGCTACCCACGGCATGATAACAATGGAGGACATTTCTATTTGGAACAATGGAGAAATCCAGCCCACTGAAGGACAAAGGAGTTTCAGATCAGTCGTTCCCCAGTAAAGTCGAGGGCGGTGCGGGTTTCCATGTTTATAAACCTCGACATCGGAGCCGCTTGTGTCGGTTGTACGATTCACATCCAACATCAATTTCGCTACAACATCATCCATATTGACAAACGTTTACTACCCACACGCACACAAAGCCACCCCTAGTGAAACAGCAGCATAGTCACAAAGGTGTCGAGCACGATCCAGACCTGACGTAACCCTTGCCAACGCCTTCACCCTCACAATGAACGCGCCATATCCACCCACCATGGCCCCCTCTTCACACTCTAACAGCAGCAATAATAGACATCTAAATCCGCGAGAGCTTGCAATGGAAGAGCTCCCAGCAGGTCTGGGGGCGGCACGGCCGGTGAGTATTGGTGAGTTGACAAGTGTGCTCCGTGCCGGCAACGAAGCACGTCGACGCAATAACATCACAGCAGACGAATATCAAGCGGAGCAAGAGATCCCGGCCGTCGCAGCAGCAGCAGGTTCTGCTAGGTTGATGATCGAACGGCTCGAGCTCGCTGGGCTCAGCCTTTCCCCCAATGTAATCACGAGTCGAACCCACGAGGCGGGGTGGAATGGCGCCGGTATGTATGAGCAGGACGTCGGAAAAGGGGACGATGGTGACAGCACTCGTGCTGTCGTATGCTTTGCTATGGATCACGACCAGTCAGCCTGTCGGGGACCTCGCCCTGGCGGCGAGACCGCTGCTGGCGTTGCAATCGATCCTCCCCAGGCGGTGGCGCATATACGTGGAGCCGTCGCGAGTAGTAATGCCCACGACACCGCGCGGGCTGTTACTACGCAGCACCCCCGTGCGAGTTGGCTGCGCCGGCGGCAACACCTGGACCTCATCCCGTCGCGAGGCGCGCTTGATCGTATAGATCGGCAGATCGATGAGGTCGAGAGGCAGTGGGTCCGCGTCGCTGTCACCACGCAGGCCCGTATGCCGGCCATCGCGGAAGATAGCAGGTTGTCAGAGGGCGCTCGGAGCGCCTCCCAGCGACAGTACTTGGCATACTCACCCGACGCGAGGGCTTCGATGCTCAATGGTGAGGGTGCTGGCAGTCAGGTCGGGAATCGAGCGATGAGGAAGCCATGTGCGGTCAGTAGTGAACAGCTGACGGAGGATAGGAGCAGCGCCTCGACGTTTCCGAGGTGTCCTCCCCGCCCGGAGCATACCCACCAAGCTACACCACTCGGAGAAAGCATGGCGACTCTGGCGGCAGGAGAAGAGGAAGTCCTCAGCAGCAATATCAGAGCAGCAGTGCCCACTATACTCACCCCCGGCAGGGTCGCCTTCCCAGCCCCTCCGACGTCAGACGTCAGAGTCACCACCACAGGACCCAGCGACGCCAACACAACGGTAAGTTTCGGCTCCGGCTACACCGACGACAACCATTCGCTTTTCTTCCCCCCTTCCGCAGCGCGCAGGAGAGCCCGCGCCAATGCGCTCTCGATCCCTGCCGTCCCGCGGGGTATGAATGCCCACGCCGACGGGGAGCCATCGGATGTGACCACAAGCTCGATGAGCCAGGTCCCGACCGTCTTCGACGTCCGGGTACCGACACCGCCACCACGGGCCGCTGAGCCAGCTCCTTCCGACAGGGCAAGGATCCTGCCTAGTTTCCAGCAGCGACGAAGATGGCAGATCAGAAACGGCGGCGGCGGGGATAACCCATCAGGCCTGCGGCGGAACATAGGCCGCCCGGCCCCGGCTGGGCTGAGGCCGACCGTGCGTCGCACACCGCCACCCACCGCTGAGCTAGAGCTCGAGCTCGGCGCTGACGCGCTGGGCGCTCGTGGTGGGGTGGCTGCTGGGAGCCCGGTGCTGGTCCCTGGTCAGACCGCCGTGCCACGCGCGCCTCCACCGGTGCACCTCGCGCCGGGGCGATACGATGGGGAGGAGTGGCTTTCTCCTCGGTATGAAGGATTCGCTGTCGCGCCTGGGGATGACTGGAAGTCACGATGGGTGAGGTATGAGGGTAGCTATAGGTAAGAGAGGGTGAGTAAGTTGTGGATTGTATCTGTCTTGTCTTGGTTTCGGAGGATGGTGGTGTTCGGAAAGGAAGCTCGCTGGTCGAGTGGCCATGGTTTGGCGATACTGGGATCTCTTCTTGTTCAGGTGCCTCGTTGCGCTGGGTCTGGCTGATTGAATATACTCGGGGAGGGCTGTGTCTCGCTTTCATTATATTTTGTGATGCTTATCTTTGTAGCTAATCGCTGGGGCAGTTGATGAGTGGGAGGGAGATCACCGGTCAACGAAACAAAGTGTATCACAGGTTTGGCAGGAACATATGGATCGGCTGATCAGTGTATTCCCACGGCTTTTCGATCAGCTCAAGTGACAGCCAAGGTCGACATCCGCCTCAGCAACCGGTGACGCCCGAAATCGTAATAGAACCACGGAAGACCTAGAGATCAACGTCCCTGGATCATCGCTCAAGTAGCCGCCACGTCTGCATGCCCTTCCCACGAATGCCCTTCCCATGTATCCTCCCAGCTAGATGATATACTGCCAGGATGCACATCAGCAATGCTACTTGTCACAGCCACCTGGCCGAGGTGGAAAGACTTACGGCAGGGTACCATATCTGGGGCTGACGGTAGCCAGGTAGTGGCTGGGTCTGCACGGGGAGGATATTGGCCGCAGGATACACGTATTGCAGGGTCGGAGGACAGAGGGAAGTGGGTTGGACTGTAGCCGGGATGGTGCCATTGACAGGAACTCTTTGGTAGGAAGGAGGGTCTGTACATTTTGGGTCAATGACTGAAGCGTTGAGACCACCACGTTACGGACGTCTGGCTTGAGCGGTAAGGTCCGAGGAGAGATATGTGCGAGTGGCACTTACATGTACCCGGCACAGGGACCTCATAATAAGGCTCAGGCCACTGGTATGGGCGGGTGCAGAAAACGTTGGTGGGCATGTTGAGCGGTTGTAGTAGTTGAGCTCGCTGAGTGGCTCCTGGCTATGTCCGTCAAAAGAGATGTTGGTGGAAGGAAGAAGGGTCTTGGTACCCCTACAATGGATTATATATTCCAAAGAAGGGAAAGTGAGGCCTTGACCAGAACGAGTATCTTGTATGGATGATCGACCTGATGCTGTGAAGGTTGTATTCGGTACAAGTAAGTACCTACTCAAGCACCCATGTAGAAAGATTGTGTAGTCAGTGGCTGTGCGATGAGGACCGGTCATATCCATGAGCTGAGCCAAGGAGGCATTCGAAGCTGTCCAGAGGAAAGAACAGTCACACACGAAGGAGAGTATTGGCTGTCACAGAGGTTCTGCTTGCTCCCGACCTTCCTTGCTTCCTTACTCAAGCCCTCGTTGCCTACCGCAGTTGCAGTCAAGAGGGCCATTGTGGTCGAGCCTTTGGTGACAAACACTTGTTTGTCATGTCTGCATATTCCCTCCTTTGATTCACCGTATACGTACGTACGTCTACATGGACCTTGGGGCTCTGCATAACGTTCAGTATCCTGCCACTTGTGTACTAGATTTGATGGGATATTGGCTTTGACGAAGGTCCGAAACTTCGAAAACAGACACTCCGCCCGTAGACCCAGAGTCAGACTGGACAGTGGCAACAGGGGCTCTAACTGCACCTACCTACTTACTAAGTGAGTAACTACCAAGTACTTAGGTAGGTAGGTAGGTAGGTAGGTAGGTAGGTGAGCACTATGTAGGTAATAAGTAGGAAGGTAGGCAAGTAGTAGGTAGGGAGGTGAGTAGGTAGTAGGTAGGCAAGTAGGTAGTAGGTAGGCAAGTAGTAGGTAGGTAGGTAATTAGGTGGGTAGATAGGTAGATAGGTAGGTAGATAGCAGGTAGGCAGGTAGGCAGGTAGGCAGGTAAGCAGCTGACGGGTAGGGAGGGGGGGTGGGGGTTCCTACTGCCGTCTGGATCAAACCGGTTGTTATGGTGAGTACTTAGTATATACCTAGGTAGCTTCTTATCAATCGCTATCGCACCCTTACTGTGTGTCGCTTCCTTCAGTCTTGTTCGTACTATCGCCGTGGTATTCAAAGTAGGTCACCGAAACGTGATATTGACCTCCCTCAATATAACCAGTGTGATCTAATTCCAGAATTTGGAAGAGTCCGCAGGCTGTTCGATGCAATGCAACTATGATTCTGTGAAAGTCTGGCTGGGGATTGGCCGACTCGGCCTCATGTGAAATCGACCCTACTCCGATAGCCAAAATATCTCACTACTGAACAGAGGCGCAGTGGAATGAATATAGAACTTCGCACGTAAAGGTTGAAACAGGCATAGGCAAGAAATGTTTCTCTAATCCGTTCGTTTATCAGAGTTCCGATTGGCAACGTTGGAAGGCTCAAATAGAGTGGACGGCGCTACACGAGACGGCGTCAGTCAATGTCAACGTCGGCACCGTCATCATCACTTGCAACCTTCCCGAAAGAAGCTCTCCCCAAAGTTGAGTTGGCCCGTGCGTCACAGGCGTTGGGCGGAATAATGCGGAGTTGTGGCAAGCCTCTAATTGGCGCAAAAGGCTCGGGACTAGCCCCACCGGCTAGGCGCAAGTGAGGACCTCCGAACTTGGCCAGCGCTGGCACCTCAATTTTCTCAATTCCCTCACAAGGACCTCAACCACCACCTCCTCCCGCCATCAACTCTCCTCTCCACACAGTTGCAAGCCAATTGCAATTGTCTTCCTTTTCTTTCTAGGCACATCAGATCCCGATCAATATGTTCCGGAACGCCCTCCGACAGAGCACCCGTGCCGTCGGTGCCATCTCTGCCACCAGCAGAGTTGCTGCCGTAAGTTCGACGCAATGTTTTTCCCGCCCGACCGGACCGGCCTCACCTCCAGCTATCCTCGAGAAACCCACCCCCCAGCCCGCCTCCAACTAGCTCGCAAGCCATCGGGGGAGCTCAATTGAGCTTCACTAAGCTTCCATCACCTGGGCGCCGCCGCCTGTTCGACCTTGATGGTGCGCGAGTCCACCGGCTGCCGAGCTGGAGCTGGAGCTGGTGGCCGGGGTCGGCTGGGGCTTGGGGGCGTTTGGCTGGGGTTGATCGTTGGCCATTGGGGATGGGGATGGGGATGCACATATACGCACATACACACAGACGCACACAGATACATCCGACATCACATTGCCACCATTCCGGAAGCTCGGGTTAGGCTAACAAGGCGTCTCACCACCACAGGCACGATGCGCCGCTCCCGCCGTCTCTATTCACGCACGCACCTACGCCGACAAGGCCTCCCCCACTGAGGTCTCTTCCATTCTCGAGCAGCGTATCCGCGGTGTCCAGGAGGAGTCCAACCTCGCCGAGACTGGCCGCGTTCTGTCTGTCGGGTACGTCGAAAAATGGCGCGAGCTATGAGCTACCAGCCTTCGTTGAAACACCACAACGGGTGACGAGCGAAACATGCCCGATTTCGCGCTCGGGGTACTATCGATGACGAATCTTACGGCTGACTGGTGGCCTTATAGTGATGGTATCGCTCGTGTGCACGGTATGGCCAACGTCCAGGCCGAGGAGTTGGTCGAGTATGTCACCCCAAAATTACATCTTCCCCCAGAGGCGGGAACTCCTTGATTGACAAACCCCAGGTTCGCCTCCGGCGTCAAGGGAATGTGCATGAACCTCGAGGCCGGCCAGGTCGGTGTTGTGCTCTTCGGTTCCGACCGTCTCGTCAAGGAGGGTGAGACCGTCAAGCGTACCGGTGAAATTGTGAGTAACAACCTGTGTTATATCTCTCAAACCCGGTAACTAACGCCACACAGGTCGATGTCCCCGTTGGCCCTGAGCTGCTCGGCCGTGTCATCGACGCCCTCGGTAACCCCATCGATGGCAAGGGTCCCCTCAACACCAAGGAGAAGCGCCGTGCTCAGCTCAAGGCCCCTGGCATTCTGCCCCGTCACTCTGTCAACCAGCCCGTACAGACTGGTTTGAAGTCCGTCGACGCCATGGTTCCTATTGGCCGTGGACAGCGTGAGCTGATCATTGGTGACCGTCAAACCGGAAAGACCGCTGTTGCCCTGGACGCCATTCTCAACCAGAAGCGCTGGAACAGCGGTGCTGACGAGTCCAAGAAGCTTTACTGCGTCTACGTCGCCGTCGGTCAGAAGCGATCCACCGTTGCCCAGCTTGTCAAGACCCTTGAGGAGAACGATGCTATGAAGTACTCCATCGTCGTTGCTGCCACTGCCTCCGAGGCTGCCCCTCTTCAGTACCTCGCCCCCTTCACCGGTGGTAAGTGAAGCTTACTTCCTTAAGTCACTCCTTCCTCAAGCCGCCCCTTCCTGAAAATCGTTCTTTCCCAACACCTTTTTCTTTTCCTCGTCAGTCGTCGCTGCCATATGATGGTCCTTCATGGGACTATAAAATCCTGATCAGCCCACCATGCCCACCATGGACCTTCTCTCCCGTCTCCATCGGCAGCTTGTCGAGCATCGCGAGATTAGTCCAATTGGAGTAGGCAGGCCAGGACGCTCCTCTCGTGGATTCACCAGCATCGAGTCTCTAGTCCAGTTGTTCCAAGCAGCCCAAGAACGCATTGATTGCGGATTCACAGGCTTTGATCCCTGGTCCAACTGGATTAAGCGGCTCAACAAGGCACTGGCTGCGTGTTCTCCAGCATTGAGCATTGAAGATGGACGACGTCCAGTCCGCCCAAGAGCTCGTCAACGGCTACGTCTGGTGCACGGTCACTATGGACGCTCCGGAGTGGTTCATCTGTCCAGTCTTCAAACTTGTGCTTGGCCAGGACGAGTCATTTGATCGAATTTGTTCCGAGACCCCACTCAATTTTGCGCCCGGACTCTTTGATGTCCTCAAGTCCCCCACTCCCCCCACAGTCGATTTCTTCCGCACACTCCCGCCACCGCCTGCCGAGAAGGTCTGGGCCGATTATCTCCTGCTCCTTGAGAAGCCTGGATTCCCACCAGGGATCTACATAGGCTCTGGCACAAACGCTGCGTACGGAGTCACTGGGCGGTTCTTGGGTTACGACCGGGGTCGACTCGTGCCTCGCTTCGTGCAAAAAGCTCTCGATAACGGATACACCATCACCCATCGCGGCCTGCTCTGCTGGACTCCCCTTCCTGATGCTGAGCTGGTCTCCTCTGCTCGCCTCTACATGGTTGCCCTCGAGGGAGTCTTCACCAACATCTTCTTCGCCGCAATTGAGACCGTACTTGATCCTATTTGGACGGTGTTCATGCCATGGAGAAGAGACAGTGTCTCCTGGCTTCCTCTCGGCAGTCATTGTCCGCTCACGGAACGCCCAGCGGGCGCTCTCGACTTGACGGATGACGAACTCCATGCCTACAATGTGCAGAGGAGGCGACAAGCCAAAGAGCGCACCGCGTTGGCCAGCAAGCGTGCTGAGGACAGAGAGCGTGCCAATGATCTCGAGGCCTACCTCGCGCGGAAGCGTAGGGAGAAGCTTGCATGGGATCATGCGAACAAGGACAAAGTCTGGAGTGTCGCCGCCGGTGTTCGAGCTCGTGCAATAGCATCCAGAAAACACGAGTGTTCTACCTGCAACATTGCTCTCCAGTCCAAGACGGCTCTCAAAAGGCATCTGGCAAGCAAAGCGCACAAGGAACAGGAGAGGCTCGCTGCTAGGGGCAAGGCCAAGACTGTATCTGCGGAAGCATTGAGAGCCCGGAAATTTTACGCCAAGAACAAGGAGAACAAGACTCATTATTGTTCTACTTGCGTCAAGGCATTCAACATCAAAGCACACCTCGACAAGCACCTCAAATCCAAGAAACACCTGGCGAAGGTGGCTGCCGCTGGCGAGCAAGATGAGGACGAATCCGCTGGCGAACAAGATGAGGACGAATCCGCTGGCGAACATGAGGACTCCGCAAGCGCGTAGTCCCACTCCACTTCTCAGTTACCCCGCATTTTGGACGCTCTCCAAATATCTTCAACTTCATCTTCGGCTTCAACATGGCTTCAACATGGCTTCAACATGGCTTCAACATCTTAACAACACCTGTCTACGACTTTATCCACGCTCTTGTCGACATGTAACTAACTTTTTAAACCAGCATCTGTTGGGGAGTACTTTAGGGATAATGGAAAGCACTCTCTCCTGGTTCTCGACGATCTTTCCAAGCAGGCCGTCGCCTACCGTCAAATGTCTCTGCTGCTCCGCCGTCCCCCCGGACGTGAGGCCTACCCCGGTGACGTTTTCTACCTGCACTCCCGTCTTCTGGAGCGTGCCGCCAAGCTTAACGACAAGCTCGGAGGTGGTTCCATGACTGCCCTGCCCGTCATTGAGACCCAGGGTGGTGACGTGTCTGCCTACATTCCCACCAACGTCATTTCCATCACTGACGGCCAGATCTTCTTGGAGGCTGAGCTCTTCTACAAGGGTATCCGACCTGCCATCAACGTCGGTCTGTCCGTGTCTCGTGTCGGTTCCGCTGCCCAGCTCAAGGCCATGAAGCAGGTCGCTGGTTCCCTGAAGCTGTTCTTGGCCCAGTACCGTGAGGTCGCTGCCTTCGCCCAGTTCGGTTCCGACTTGGACGCTGCTACCAAGCAGACCCTCAACCGTGGTGAGCGTGTAAGTAACAACCGAAAAAAGACAAAAATCATTCCGCGAAGCTGCGATGACATGGGCTAATGGCACGCAAATCTACAGTTGACCGAGCTTCTGAAGCAGAAGCAGTACTCTCCCATGGCCGTCAACGAGATGGTTCCCCTTATCTACGCTGGTGTCAACGGTCTCCTCGACAACGTCCCCGTCAACAAGATCCTCACCTGGGAGGCTGACTTCCTGTCCCACCTCAAGACCAACGAGGCTGACCTGCTTGCCACCATTGACAAGGAGGGTGCTCTCAGCAAGGACCTCGAGGCGCGCCTCAAGGACGTCACCAAGACTTTCACCCAGAGCTTTATCGCATAAACAGTTCTAGCAGGAACAGGGAGATAAATTAGCTTGGGGAGGATGGTTCATTGCATGCGCGGAGATGAGGGAGGAAGCCGGCCATCTATACCGTGTGTAGTTTGGAATGCTTCTTCTAGAGAGGAAGGCTTATCCCACCGGGTGCTGGGGGGAGACTGAGAGATGAATTGGTTTTGGGAGAGGATAATCTCCGGTCGCACCACACTGTAAAATAGAGCCGTGACCAATCTAGCACTCGATTTTCTTTTGTCCATGATCCCTCAGGCCTCAGGAAGTCACAGTCACGTTCAGATTCACAGTCACAGTCAAGGTTCACAGTCAAGGTTACAACAGCCAGTCTCCCGTTGGTACGAAACTGAGCGCCTCCACTTAGAATCAATGTCAATGTAAATGTCAATTGTCAATCGCAACACAGGATCTCATAGCGTGAACGTCTTCGAACTTCTGGGCCAATTATGTAAGCTACGCGGCTTCGCAGTGACATCATGTTGGTCCGCGTCCCTTCTCGACGTACAGTTGACATCAACGACGACATACATCATCATCGCCTTAGCTGCCTTGAAATTTTGCGATATCCGTGATTAGATTTGACGACTCCCAAACTTTCTCTTATAATTTCCTCAACGAGCTTACTGCCATCAATTGCATCCTACCTAGACGACAATCCCCGCCACAACTTATACCCCACGAGCATCCAAGAGACCACGAGAAGTGTATACGCAGCAGGATTGATATAGACCGAGCCTTTGAGAAGGACCAGAGAGAAGGCTATAGATGGCGACTGAGATGTCTCCTGCAACGAAGGAGCTATTAGGCCGCGTGCGGCAGCTCGTGCCGCCTATGCTAGACTCTTTCCACAAGGGTGAGCTCCATATGAATCCTCTGCGACTCGTCAGAGCTGCAGATACCCTCTCTCGGAGGAAGGAGTGCCATGAGGCTAACAACTATGGCATGATACAGGTCAGCTTGGACGCATAGCTGTTATCGGCGGCAGCGAGGACTATACTGGTGCGCCATACTTTTCGGCGATGGCGAGCGCGCGGTTGGGATGTGACCTGGTGCGTTTCTTGCTCATAACCTCCCTCAACATCACGATGCGATTGCTTCTTGAGAAATCCCGCGAACTGACACTGATGCTTCCGGTACATAGTCGCACCTCATATGCACGCCCGGCGCAGCCTCCGTTATCAAGACCTACTCACCCAACATCATGGTGCACCCGCTGATGCGCCAGAGCCCCTCGCCAACATCCTCAGATCAGTCCGCCTCGAGCGAAACCGCCGACAGTATAGCCTCGCGCATAATCGATATGCTGCCCCGCCTCCACGTCATCGTTATTGGACCAGGCCTAGGACGTGATCCCCTAATGCAGGACACGGTCGCGAAGGTGATAACGGCAGCGAGGAAACAGAACACACCCCTTGTCCTTGACGCGGACGCCCTGCAGGTCGTGCAAAAGTCGCCCGAAATAATCAAGGGCTACAAGCTCGCCGTGCTGACGCCCAACGTTGTTGAGTTCGGCAGGCTATGCAAGTCGCTGGGCGTGGAGGAGGAGGTCCAGAAGGCCGTGGACTCGGCCGGCGGGGACGAGAGCAAGAAGGAGACGGCGAAGGTGGAGGCGCTGGCCCGTGCCCTTGGCGGCGTGACTATCGTGCAGAAGGGGTTCAAGGACTTCATCAGCGATGGCGAGACGACGTTGGCGGTGGACCTGGTGGGCGGCAAGAAACGGAGCGGTGGGCAGGGAGACACGTTGACGGGGAGCATAGCGACGTTCCTAGGCTGGAGGAAGGCCTACCTCGATGGTCTGTGGGACCATGGCGGCAAGTTGCCCGAGGAGGAGCTTGTGCAGCTGGCCGCTTTTGGTGGCGCTTCAATCACGAGGGTGAGTTTGTGTCCATTTTCGCTTTTTTCCCCCTTTTCGATTGGATTGAAAAGTTCTTGCACATGAACCCCTTCCGAATCGAGGGCTGCACTCCGAGTTTAGAAGAGGACAGCAAGCTAATCTGACGATCAACACATAGGAATCCTCGCGCCTCGCCTTTAACAAGAGGGGCCGCAGCTTACAAGCCAGCGACCTGACGGACGAAGTGCATACGGCCTTCCTGAACATTTTCGGGGAGGAGGACCCTGACGCCGGTGGCCAGAAGCTGTAGGAGGCGAGTGGCGGAGAATCGATCGACGCACGACTGATCAACGTCGCCAATGATTAAATTACACCACGGAAATGCGCATGATGTATAGGTGCAATGATAGACGCGTTCGCGTCATTCATTTGAGGTCCTAGCTACTGGGATGTCTGAAACCGAGATAGGCGCGCGTGAATCAGATTAGTTGTCGATCTGATGCCTACCAAATGATGCATGAAATGGAGATGGGCAAGCACATGACAAGCTATATGTGCAGTATCGAGGTTATCACAATAAGGGGTACCGTAAAACCTCCTCTGCTTGTCGATCAGCGGGTCACGAGACGTGCTATCGGTGTTCTGAGTGTACGTGTATACATCGTGCTAAATCGTGAGTAGTATTAGCCACCTGGATGATCCCGAGCAGGTTCGAGCCCTGCGGGTGTCCTGTCTGCACACATCCGGTTGGCCGTCTCCAGGAGTTCATGTAGGAGTTAATGTAAACAGATTGGTAATTGATTTTGTCAAGCACGCATCGAGGGCGAATCTGTTCGCATGGCCAGCGGATCCAGATACACAAGATGGGGAACTGGTTAGGGTAAGTATTCGAACTGACCGACTACTATCATACCTTGCTACTACACCACCTACTACTACTATACCGATTATTACTAGACCGACTACCACTATACCGATTACTACGGTACCGATCATGACCATATCGACTACTACTGTGCTGGCTACGACTATACCGATTACTACTATACCTACTGCTCCTATACCGATTACTACTGTGCCGATTGTTACTGTACCGGCTACTACTACACGTACTGACACTAAGCCTACTAGAGACTGAGAGGCGAGACGGTTGATAACTCGGCGGGAGCCTACAGGCGAGGAAGTAGGGGATGTAAAGGCTTGACCGTGCTGTACTCATGCGACGTCGTCAACTGGTCGGGTAGGTAGGAGTGGGACGTGCTAAGCTGGGAGGAGCGAGTCTGTACACTATATCCTGCTTCCTCTGCGCGCCGCGCGCGTGTATAACCGCATCGGTTCGGTCACATCTCTCCCCAGACAGACAAAAGTAGTTTCGAGGGTCCACAGCGGAAACAGAGATGACCACGTTAGGGAGGCTCGGGAAAGCAAAGCAGGAAATGGCCAAGAGCGCGACGCGAGGAGGAAGAGGAGGAGGAGGAGGAAAAAAGCCATCCGGAGCAGTACTCGAAGTTTGATACATGGATGATGGTGACTGATGGGGCTGGCCGAGACGTGTCTCGGCAAGTCGAGAATCATGAACCCTGTGACAAGAAAAGAAAGGAAAGCAAGCAAAGGAGAGGCAAAACAAAGAAGAAACGAGACCAACAACACAGACTCGACCTACCATATGCAAAGGCCCTTGACCCCGAGCCAACTCCTGCCGCACAGATCTTCTTGACAGCCTGGCATTGCCTGGCTTGCAGCTGAGCCGGGAGGATGCCGTGCCACCCTTCATGAACCATCGAGCTGGAAACAGCAGAGCAACCCTCGCTTGAGGGGAGGGGCGATTGGCTGGGGCCTGCAGCGGCTTGGGGGGCTTGTCGGATCGGTAGGGAGGCTGCCTGCGTGTCTCAAGTCTCAGGGGGGGGAGGGGAATGAGTTATGCTTTCTCTGGCTGGGCAATAGTCAACCGAGTACGGCAGGTTATTGATCTGTATTCAGAGGGCTCTCCCTGATGTTGCGGCTGAGACAATCGTGGCCGGGATATGGCGAACAATAAACCCCCACGGTGGGCCTCTCTGCCATGCAACGCATCGTGGTCCCTCTCGTCAAGCTCCAGGCCGGAAGGAGGAAGAAGGAGGAAGGGTAGAAATCCGGGGGATCAGCGCCCATGCAGGCGATCAGTGCGTCTGTCAACCTTTTGTTGGTCCCCTACCTTCCGAGGTTGTGTTTTAGACCTCCCCAGATCTGTCACATATGACGACTGTTGCCCATGCTTCCCTCCTACCACGCTGCCACGCTATAGAAGCTCGTGGCGTGAGATGGTTCAGTCGCAGTCACACGGTGGGAAACCGAGAAGGGGGTCTGGACACTGGTTACAACTCTCTGGGACAACCCCATATGATGGGTGGTGAGACGACCCAACATGAGGCAGTCTAGTCATATGCATGTCTCATTCACGGCTGGTGCGATGGTAGTTCCGGAGACAGGGGTCAAATGGCTCCGCATACATATTGTATCCAGTCCCTGGAAGTCGGGCCGCTTGGCCTCGTTGCCCACCGGATAGGAGAGGAAAGGCTCCCGGCTGCTGGTGCTGCTGCTGTAGCTGATGCTGCTGTTCAGCTGCCGAAAATCTTACCAAGCCTGGCCTCGTCGAACATAAAGCTTTGGACGTGCGGGAGTATGGCTGAATAAAGCTGCAGATGTGGCAGCCGATATTCTATGAAGAGTGAGTACGTATGTAGGCATGACCTGGAGGAGAGGGACTACATGTCGTAATGTCTTAGAAGCCACGATCCAAGGGATGAAAACTGTGTGCTGTCTGCAGCGACTAAAATGTCTGTGTAGATGTCAGTGACAGACTGACGAACAGACAGTGACATTGTGGGTGGATGGGTTTGGTGGATATTGATATTGACATTGCTTTTGGCTCTGACAGCGTTGGCATTCATTTATTTAGACTTTTGTTGCTTTTCATGACCTTTCAAGCTTGAATCAAGGTTCAAAGCGCTCGGCCCGCTTATAGTTATGGTCCCGCCTGGTTTACCGGATGTTACTGGACACTGGTCAATATCAAATTGATCTAGCCCAGGTATCTGTAGGCTATCTCATCTGATTACATACTGTGTGATATCAAATTGATCTTAGTAATTTGCTCCACTTCCTTACTTACACACCACCTATAGGTAGATATTTACCTGGCTTAACTACCGTCAGTCCTCAGTCCGTGCGCCCGAGGTGGATCCGCGACCACCTCAATTGAGCTCAATCGAGCTCCAGGTGCTCCTCCCTTCCCAACCTTGGAACTCTGGAGGACGCTGGTCCCGGTTCGTCTGTCCAGGCTGTCAACAGGCTGCCAAGGTGCCAATTTGTCTCCCGGGCCTCGACCCCAGAACCCAAACCTACCTATGGTCGGTACTCCATCTCGCCTACCGAGTGGTACTCCTCGACTGCTACCTACCCAGGCACCCAGGTATCTACTCCCTACCTAGGTAGGCTGCTGGGTAGCTACCTACGCTGCCCGATTCGTATCTTCCTCTTGAAATTGCGAGTCTGCTGTGGAGCCGCACGTGCCACGGACCTATCGGAGACTTCATGATGGAATCCGGACTACTCGGCTTGTTCTTGATTGCCTGCCCCTCCCCCTCCCCTTTTGGGTACACCTGTGGACGAGCTGCACATGATGGGGGCTTGGATAGGTATACACCATATGCCGAGTGGCTCGAGTGGTCAGTACTGAACAGCAAGGTGTTGTTGAGTTGTCCGGAGCAGTAAGGCCAAGCACCTACCGCGCGCAAAAACCTGGCTTCAGGTCGTCTCCACGATGTAAAAAAGCGCTAGACAACAGCTGGGCGGGGCGGATAGAATGACTGGCCGTTGGGCGAAATCCTGCCCCTGCTGATCATCTGCCAGATCTGCTATTACTTACTCCGTACGCCAGAAAGAAAACAGGTGGGTGGACCGCGGGACCGTGGGCTCGTGGACTCGAGCCTCATACATACTCCGGCCAGCAGCCGCCTTTTGCCTGTCTGCTCTCCAGATCGCGTCCTCGGCCCGGCTCAAACGAACGAAGGGGGAAAAAGGAAAGCGGATGCCACGAGTTGGACCCTTTCATTTGTGACCGTGTCCCTCCTCATAATCACCCAGAGCACGGGATATAATAATCTTTTCTTTGTGTTGCTGTAACACACTCCATCTCATCCGGTATCCATCTTGCCCGCTTCAATCCGGTCTGGTCAATACTCGCAACTACGAGGTGAACCCCACTCACTCCCTTCCTTTCTTTCACAACGACCTCTGCCTAATGGGTGAGCGTCATCTAGCCACCTGATGAGCTCGGAACTCTGTCGTCTTGTCGAATATCTCTCAAACTTCTGACGGTTCTGTCTCATTCATGGGCTGACACGGATCATGAGCAGTTGCTTGCCATTTGGAGGACTCGACCGAGCTAGCATATAATACCAGACGAAGGTCCTCGGGGGGCACGAACAACACCCCGGCAGCTGGCACAGGATACCACGTCCCACGATCCGGTCACCACGAACACCTCACCGGGCAGACCTTGGTACCTTTCGGTCCTCCCCGTCAGACCTCACAGGTGACTGAGCGGTGTGAGCGTCAAGGAGGAACAGGATCCACTCGGGACTTTATAGCGTTGCTCATTCACAACTATCAAATGACTTCTGCTTCAACTCTAATCCGCTGAGCTCGTGTGCGCTTCTTCGCCTCACTTTTCCCCCGCCGCATGTCTCTCCGAGACAGGTTTCTCGACAATCCGTACGCTTGTCGTCTGAGACCTTCGATAGCGCTTATTCTCAGCTACACTCAGCTACAATCCTGAGAGAGGGTGGGAGAACCCCCCCCCCCCCCTTTTCCTTTCAAGGCGTCTAGTCGAATCAAGCGCCCCTCGTTCTTCAGCTGGGCGTTCAAGGTCGATCGAAGCAGGGATACAAGGCCTTTATACAGCCTCGATTCGCCAATTGTTCCCATATGTACGGCGCCTTCTTCGAGGTTGGATATGCATAAGATGCAGGCACAGGAATGCTGAATGCGGCTGACAATACATATGTATAGATTACGTACGGATCCCCCCGGGTCCCCCACAATGGCCAATGGGTTGGACAGGCTCGAGAAGCTGTTCTCCAAGAGGAAACATGCACCCAGCCGTAACACCACGGCATCTAACATACACGGTGGTGTACCATCGGCTACAGCACAACCCGAGCCACCCTCGCCTGAGTTTCTTTTCCCAGAGGCTTCCTTCATAAGACCAAAGGCCCAAACTGCAGGTCGCATGCACGCCCGCGACGAGCGCGAAAATTCACACATCAAGTCTATCGCTCCAACAAATTCCTCGTCTTCTCGGGGCGGTAGCTGGCGGCTTTCAGGCAGCGACACACAGGCCATGAGCGATAAAAAACGACAAAGCAGTTATTCCTCCACTGCCTCATTTCACCCCCCAAGCCGGAACTCTTCGCTTATCTCAAGACGAAACGACAGGAGGCCTGATGGGTTAACGCCGAGCCCATTACATTTTCCCGGCGAAACAACAAACACTAGCGAGCCACCTCCCAGCCTCCCAGATCCAACACCATCCGGAACGTCATCCGTCTCCGGCGATACGAAAGGAGCCCAGAAACGGCTTCTCGAAGCGCTCCCAATCTACCCGGCGCAAAGGTTCGAGACGCCTCCGCCTTCGGATCAGGATGAGTTCAAGTTCCCTACACCACCTCGTGCGCGTGGGCGATTACACTCGGTAGGCTTGGGCCACCTCACACCAGAATCATCTCCGGACATGGTTTCAAAACGCGACTCGATGTTGAGCGAGCCGAAAGAGAGCATTGATATCAAGCGGAAGTCTTACTTATCAGCATTTTCATCTGGACGAGTTACAAGTACAATCTCCGCAGCGCCATTGCTGAACGGCAATTGGAGAGATTCTTACGTGCCGCCTACCGATGTCAGCAACAGCCCCGAGGCGAAGTCTACCGTTCAGGAACTTCCCGTCAAGGAATTCATGACTTTGACCGACGAGGATATTGCCGAGGACAAGGACAAGGTGCCCTCAAAGCCGCCCACAAGGCTCCCACCACCTCCGCCAGTTCTGCCACCCACCGCCCGGTCTCCGCCGTTCGTACCCAATGCACGCGCCAGTATGAAGATATCTTCACCCCTTGCTCCCGACGAGGTTGCCGCCTTCCAGGCTGCCCGGATTGCCAAAAAATACGACTTCGACTTCCTATATATCGTGAATTTCTGGCCAACCCAGATGAGCCACCTTCACCGTCCAACCGATGCCTCCAACAAGCGGTTCTCACGCTCAACCATGTCTTCCACAACGAGCTCGTTCTTGAGACCTTCATCAATCCTCTACTCACCCACCTCCGACTGCGCCACCACCAAGAACTCGACCCCACGAAACTCGCTACAGGTGCCGGCCGAGGGCAGCAACTACCACATCACAGATTGTTGTCCCGAATCGTCAAGTATCAGCCGGCGTACAGGAATATCCGGCCGTCTCATTGCGGGTTATGGGCTTAACACACTCGACGGCCCCTTCCGCCTCAGCGCGAAGGCCCACAAGAAAATCCTCCGCGAAGGTGCAGATGGATGGGTAGAATACCGAAAGAGCGATGCGAAAAATAATGAGTTCGCGAGAGGCTATGCGCGGTCTTTCTATACGGGCTGTTCGCAGGTCGTGGCCCCTTCGCTCCTCAGGTCGCCCTCAAGGGAGACCAACAGCAACATAAAACGTAATAGCAGCATTATGGCCGATGGCGGTAGCGCCAGTCCCTTGCCGCAGTACCTGACCGCCGCAGCCGCGGACAAGACCAAGTCCACAGAACCCACGGTCAACAGGGGCATCGTGTTCGCGGCGTACCGGAGGCCGAGAGAACACGGCGGCACGGTGCACAGCAGCAAGGCGGAACTGGACGCCATGGAGAAGGACGCGGAGACGCTGGTCGAGCTGATACTTGACTTTCATCAGGGCCGGAGGCGGCGGGAGATGTTCCAGGATGCAATCGGGTCTTCTGACTGAAGGCTTTGATCGGTTAGCTGGGCGATGACAGTGCACCACCGAGCCCACCCGACACGGGCGAATCACAGAGCATCAGTGGGCTGGTCTTCGGTGGGCTCTCGATGATCCTCCTGGAAGACGAGGCGATACCTTCCCACACTGCACCACCACGACTTGCTGCGCAAGAAAGATTACTATTTGAGAAAGCATGGGATGTGTCTTGCACGCATTACCTGCGGCTTGACAACTTACAGTGTGCCTACCTTTTATTTATTTTGTTTTATTTCTGAGACCATTATTTAGCTCTTACTCGGGTAGGTATGAGGAACGAGGCATGATTGGGAAAAGCCCCGGGTGGCGCTGAAATGATTCTACACGATGGCACAAACTATTTTCACTGCAGTTTCTATACTATGCTTCGAGGCTGATTTTGTTTTGTGATCACACTTCTCAATAGAGGGTCGAGGGCATTGCGACCGCTGTTGGGACTGTCCCGGCGGCACGGATGGTGCCATCTCTCCTAGTCGCTGCTGCTCCTGGAGGGTGGCGGAGCTCATCCTACTGTAGATCTGGTTCCCTGGCGGGTTGACGGCTCGCTACTACCGCGCGCCTACACCCTGTGGGCCTGGGTTGTAGGCAATTGTCATCATGCATCTGATAAGTATCCGGACTTGCTTGGCTCCTAACACGAAAGGGGATGGAATGGCTGCATATGCCCAGGGCTGCTTTACTTCCCCATCATTCGATGCCTTGGGGTTTTCTTGTGGGTAGAACCAATCCGCTCGGACTGAGAACCTAATACTATCATCGCTTGCAACAGAATTGTGGCTGATACTTATCACTGTTCCTCCTGAGCCTCCATGCAAGTCCTACAGCTCTTGCTTGCTCGGTATTCGTCCCTTTCCCATGATCAACCCGTAGCGCCTCTCCTATGTCGACTACCGGGGTAACTAGCCAGACAAGTATTTAAAGCTATTGCCACCAGAGATCGCTTCAATACTGCTTTCTCAGAAGCTCCATAGGGGCTTATTCGTGTCCAGAAGTAGAATGCAGTCGGCGTCCGGTAGGACCATGCACCACCAAACAGGCTCAAACCATATCGCACATATGACTGCGACTCGGACCACGCCAGGAGTCACCCGTCAACCCAGAACGGCCTTGATGAGGACGTCACTGGCCAGTAGCAACGTTTCACATATTGATATCTCAGCAATTTACCATCTCATCAAGCCAGGATAGTCATATCTTCCATGGAGGATGCCGTGATACGGCACGGGCCGTAGAGCCGCAGGTCTTTCGGCTAACGCATAAGCATTGGGCGTTTGGACGGACATATTGACCTCATTGGGGCCGATGCAAGGATGAAACCGTTCCTCGCAGCCCTCCAGGGCCGTTTTCGTAGAGAGTCTGACCTTCTTAAAGTCACTCTGCGGTTGATATTCAGTGCTCTGGACCTTGGAGATATGGTGTGGAAGCACAGATGAGGTGCCGGTGACCAATGGACTTACACCATTTACTGCCGCCCCACTATTCTCTCTGAACATTGCCATTGTCGTGAGGGCATCGGAGCTGTCTACGGGTGTATCTCGTTGATTTACCCCGTGAGGCTTTAGAAAAAAGCTGAATATAGCCCCTATAGTCCGGATCACATGGGTATATTGGTACATAGGTACGTAGGTACATAGGTACATATTGTGGTGCGTGGCAAGGGCTACCGGTTCGTTCACGACGAACTTGGGTGATCTTACGATGGGAGTTGCATTGGGGAGTTTCTTCTTCTCATCATCAACATAACAACCTGTTGAACGGATCAGTATTTTCATCTCATTCCATTAGGTAAGTACCTAGGTACCCAGGTAATTAATTGATGGCACTCGAAAATCGGCCAGCATTCTACGAGTAGCGATACTGTAGGGCACTGTTTACTCGAGCATTGCCGGCTGCTGTGTCGACCACCCTTGAGCGCAGTTCATGCGACTTTACCTGCAAGCGCGTTTCTTCACCCTCTCACGTGTTGGAACCCGTCCGAGCCTGTGGGTTACGTACTCGCAAGTAGCATACCGCCAGCCATCTCAACAATGGCCACTCCGAAGTCTGCCCCGTCCGCCTCGTCGGGGACCGCCGCACTCGAGACCACCATCGAGCAGCGCATTAAGGTCCGCAATGTTTTCGCGGTCGAGTTCGGCGGCGCCTACACCGAAGCCGTCCAAGTCAGAACCCCCGAGCTCTTCAATGCGCTCGTGACAAAGAGATTCGATGACCTCCACCCCGGAGACGACGGCTCGGTCCACTCTGAAGTCCTCAAGAACACCATCGACCTCCTCCAGCGCTTCCACCTGTGCGCCCCCACCTTCCCCGAGCTCGGCGACGCCGTGCCCGACAACATGAAGATGAACGTCCATGCACTCTTCTGGAAGGCAACCTTCTGCAAGCTGTTCTGCGATGATATCGAGAACATGGACGCGGGAAAGGTCTGGTGCGACGTCAGACGCTTCGTGCTCGCGCTGAAGAGGATCTGGGACAATGACCCTGACGGAGGACGTGAGGTTCCTGCTCGTGCGAGGCTTATTGCGGCTGCCGCGTACCAGCATCGACCGGCCAAGACGCGTAGCAGGAAGAATACTCTGCTTTGGCAGCTCAGTATGTGTATCTGAAAGTGGCTCTTGTCCGCATTCAATCCTCCCCAGGTCCCGAGACATGTTCAATCCCGAACGTGAGAAGGCTCTACTTCTATGTCATGTCTCTTTCAATTCCATTTCTAGCCCTCTCAGGCAACTACTGACTCTCTCCGTCTCATATTGGGCATGGCGTCTGTGGGTCTCAAGGAGGGCACCCGTCACCAAAACATGGAGACCTGGGCTGCTGAAACTACTGCCAGGATCAGCACCTGGAAGAAGCTTTTCAAGGACGACAAGGACGCAATACTGCGCTCACCGATCAAGGAGGAGACCAGAGTCTATCCGAAGGACGTCCTACCAGACTACAGTAGGGGTGAGCACTACAAGTCGGGGTGGGCGTTACCTAGGCCACAGCTGACCAATATACCCTGCAGATGCCATGAAGCTCTTCAACGAGTTGGATCGAAAGCTCGGCTTGTTCTACTAGAAGCACAACTTGCCAGCCCCCAAGCAGGTCAAGGCCCTCCGCGCACGCGAGGAGGCCAAGGCGCTACCCATGTGCGAGAAGGTTGCTGAGGAGGTTGCTGAAGATGAGAGTGATGTCACAATGGTTAGCACTCCAGAGCACAGTCGACAAAAGATCGTCAAAAAGGAGGAGACGGGCTCGGAGGTTGGCAATAGCATGGACGGAGTCGTGGAGGATCGATCCTCCGATAACACCATAAGCCCGGATGGGGGGCTGAGCTGGTCGATGCGCCCGCCTTACGCCCACGACCCAATGCGCACGGAGCCGATCAACGACTTCCTCGCTGTGGTTGGGAGGATCCTCGATGAGACCAATGTTCGTCTCGACTGGGACAAGCAGTGGAAGCGATCGCGCGAGAATTAGGGGAGGGATGATATGGTTATCGTTGAGTATCGAACTTGTGGTCCTGGATACGGCGTGGAAGTGTTTGTATTCTGCAGATCGGAGGGGAAGAGTCGATAGATTCTGTAAGACTACCAAAGCTGGGTCAGTGTATGGGAACACGAGTATCTGTCCTTTCAGGAAGTCGGTGTTCTGTGAACGGGAGCAAGATGACACTTTATGAATCGTATGGTAGACTGATCTCGCAGTTTGGCTCTCCAAAGGCGTGCTGATTGAGTGTACAGGTACTTCCGTATTCGCAGTTTATTTATGGTGCTGCAGGCTGGGACATCGGGCCTAGGTAACCACTAACAGTCGTCAACTTGTAGCAGGGGCGGCCTCACCACCCACCCACTAGGAAGGACTGACCCGGCAGGTAGCCTCAAAGACGGGGCTATGCGATAGCGGATAGCGCAGCTCGAAACAGAAGTTACATAATACAAACAACGACAACATCATCATCGTCCTCAATCACACAACAAACAAAGGTCCTTTACACACCCACACTTCCGAATCGGGTTCTCAATAGCTGGCACTGGGTGTCTCGATTCGAACCACCTCCCTTGTATAGTTAATCGAGTCCTATCTAATCCTCGGGTGATCATTTCTTGCCTTCCATTAGCACAGAGCCGAAACCGCCGTCCGCAGCCTGTCATCAAGGTGGTCAAGCAACTATCCCTTAGCAGTCTATTGGCGGCAAGATGCACCTTGACTCCTCTGCTTTTGCTCTGACTTGGCTCGAATGATTTGAATATTCCTATCCTCTGGACCGTTGTATTAGGTCCACCCATTGCCCGATACTTGCGCGACACATCCTACATCTCACACACCACGATCATGGACTCTTCCGATAAAACGCCTCTCATCGACAGCCTCGACGCGTCCGATGTCCCAAGGGTGTCACACGAGTCCAACTCGTCTGTCTCGACCACCAGCATAGTCTTCGACCGTATCAGTGAGCGTACAGCAGGCCGAGACCACCCCTCTTCCAACCTCCGAGCTTCTCCAGCCTCCCGACGAGACGATGTCCCATACAGCGACCGAGACACCTTCTCTGCCGGAGAAGATGACCCGCTCAAGGAAGAGACTTCAAGCGACCTCGAGACCGGTCCATTCCTCGCGCATGGCGCTGCTGCCGCCCGCCCCAAGCACATGGATCGCAGCCTCAAGCGACTGGTCCTCATATTGTCTGGTGTCCTTGTCGCTTCCTGGGTGATTGCACTTGTCGTCTACATATCCTCCAAATCCTACAGGCATAGTTCTGACATCGATCATGACCCGCAAGCTACCGTCGTGCGGGGGAGCGGTAAGAGGCTTACTCTCGACGGGCTGATGTCTGGTGAGTGGAGGACAGAAACACACACGATGAGCTGGGTGGCAGGTGCGAACGGAGAGGATGGCCTCCTCGTCTCCCAGGGGGACTCCGAGGAGGGGTACCTGGTGATAGAGGACGTTAGAAGCAAGAATCCCGGAGCAGGACGAGGTGTAGAAACCGCCAAGAGCAAAACGCTATTGAAGGACAACTGGTTCGAGTACGAAGGGAAAAAACACACGGCGGAAACGACGTGGGCGAGCCCTGACTTGAACAAGGTGCTTGTAGCCACGGACAACGAGGCTGTCTTCCGACATAGTTTCACGGCAAGGTACTGGATCGTCGACGTCGCTCAGCAGGCACCGGAGCCGCTGATCCCCGGAGAGCCCGATGCGGTTGTGCAACTTGCAAAATGGAGTCCAACTAGCAATGGCGTCGCCTTTGTGAGAGACAACAACTTGTACCTGCGCTTGGTTGGCTCCAATGAGGTGCGGCAGGTCACTAAAGATGGCGGTCAGAACTACTTTTACGGACGTCCCGACTGGGTTTATGAGGAGGAAGTCCTGGGAGGTAACAGCGCTGTTTGGTGGTCAGAGGATGGCAAATACATTGCCTTCTACAGGACAAATGATACCGATGTACCTCGGTATCCAGTCCAATACTTTATATCGAAGCCCAAGGGTGGAGATGCCGAGGGGCTGGAGAACTATCCACAAGAGCTGTACATGAAATATCCGAAAGCCGGCGCCCCCAACCCTGTTGTGGACGTACTGTTCCATGATGTGGAGCGTGGAGACAATTTTGAGGTGGACATCGAGGGGGGCTTCGCAGACGACGATCGCCTGATCACGAGTATCATCTGGGCCGGCCAGAGCGTACTCATCAAAGAGACGAACCGGATCTCAGATGTCATGCGCGTGGTCCTTGTTGATGTGGCGTCCCGGACTGGCAAGACTGTTCGTACCGTTGACGTCGGCAAGCTCGATGGCGGATGGTTCGAGATTTCGCAGAAGACTCAGTACATTCCAGCCGACCCTGAAAACGGGCGGCCAGATGCCGGCTACATCGACACTGTTATCTATGATGATGGCGATCATCTAGCTTACTTCACCCCACTGGATAGCTCCGAGCCAGTGATGCTCACCAAGGGAAAATGGGAGGTCGATAACGCCCCTTCAGCGGTGGACCTGGAGAACAACCTTGTGTATTTCATCGCTACCAAGGAGTCATCGATCCAGCGGCACGTATACAGCGTGAAGCTAGATGGTACCGATCTCAAGGCCTTTACCAACATCAGTCAGGAAGGCTACTACTCGGCGTCATTCTCAACGGGCGCAGGATACGTCTTGTTGTCTTACCAAGGTCCCAACATTCCTTGGCAGAAACTCTTGAGCACGCCCAGCAACCCCGACAAATACGAGTATGTTGTGGAAACCAACAAGGACCTCGCCGATCGTGCTAAGAAGTACGAGCTGCCCACCAAGCACTACGGCACGATCAATGTGGATGGGGTTGATCTAAACTATGTCGAGCGACGGCCCGCACACTTCAATCCAAACAAGAAGTACCCAGTTTTATTCTACCAGTACAGCGGCCCCGGCTCACAAGAAGTTAAGAAAACTTTCAAGGTTGACTTTCAGTCTGTCTTGACTCATCATGGCTACATTGTCGTTACGGTCGATGGACGCGGCACCGGCTTCATTGGGCGCAAGAACCGCGTTCTCGTCCGTGGCGAGCTGGGCCACTGGGAATCCCACGACCAGATTGCTGCCGGGAAGCACTGGGCGTCTCTGCCATACGTCGACGCCTCTCGCCTTGCTATCTGGGGCTGGTCGTACGGTGGATACAATACGCTCAAAACCTTAGAGCAAGATGCTGGAGAGACTTTCAGCTACGGCATGGCGGTTGCCCCCGTGACGGATTGGCGATACTACGACTCCATCTACACCGAGCGATACATGAAGACGCCGCAAGAGAACGAAGCTGGCTACGATGGTACTGCCATCAGCAACGTCTCGGCCTTGGCGCAGAACGTTCGCTTCCTGATCATGCACGGCACCGCGGACGACAACGTGCACATGCAGAACACCCTGACGCTGTTGGACAAGTTTGACCAGGCTGGTGTGGAGAACTATGATGTTCATGTCTTCCCGGATTCCGATCACAGTATCTACTTCCACAATGCCCAGAAGATTGTGTACGAGAGTAAGTCATTCTTCGGCCCCCAGAACGACCCATATTGTTTGGCTCGAGCCTGCAAGGTCGGACTGTAATACTGATACCATGACAGAGCTGGAGAATTGGTTGATCAACGCCTTCAACGGGGAGTGGCTCAAGGTAGCCGACCCGAAGTCCATCGATGCCACCAAGAAGAAGAGATCCGTTGCGGCGTAACCTATGTTCCGCCGACATGAGACTGGTCTTCTACGTGATATGGAACGAGGCGTTTGGGTATGGCATTGACTCGTGCATGGCATTGGGATGGCGTTGGGGAGCTGTACTTCTACCTGAGACTTTCGACTTGACGTGCTGATACGTAAGCCTTTGAAGCCAAATCATTTTCTTGAAGACAACACCTAGAAAGCATTGAATACAGCAGTTGTTACAACCTCAAGCTTGATGACCTATGGCGAAGAACAATCTGGCAAGACACCATCCCACCTGCTCGTTCTCTTACCCGAAGTTCTATATCACCGTGTCTTTTCTTTGTACAGAAACGATGGCAGGCTTCTATAATACCCTCGAGGGCGATTATCTCCAGGGTGAGGTCCACCATGACTTTGTACAGAACTGATGGCAGGCTCCTATAATACCCTTGAGGGCGATTATCTCGAGGGTGAGATCTACGAGGGCGGTGACTACCAAGCGCGAGGACATCGCTTTACAAGGAAGGATTCTCGTCCGCAGGACTCATTGTCAGCTTCTTCGCCAGGAGAGCACAAAGATGACATAGTGAGGATCTCGGACCAGTCACCATGGCTACTTTGTTGGCCATCTCAGCAGCCACGCGAATGATCCCCCAGGCGAACGAGTCCCCAGGCGAATTATCCATGAATGAGGATGCGTGTGAGTTCTCGTTCCCGCTCCTAGAGAACTTACCTAGATATGGTATTAGGAACCATGGCATGTCAATATATGGTAGGGTGTTAGTATGGATGCGTACGAACTGCCTGAGAGAACAGACATGATGCCGGCACATTTGGGTGTTGTATTCCATCACTAGTACCTCAATGCCGGGTGAGTTGGGCTCCTTAGTTACTGAGAGCATGATAACACTCCTGTATAGCAGTGGTATTGGTAGTGAGGAGCAACACCAGCTGACAGCTTCTTGTACTCCAGCGGTGCCTGGGATGAAAGAGCACCCTCAGTGCCCTGGAGGGAAGCATGAGGGCATCGAGTCACAGCCTGTGGTCAGCTGGCACCATTGATTCTCTCGGAATAACGCAGCCATCAAACTTGGACGAGACGGGTCACAGATACCTCTACACTGGGCTCGTCCCCTTTCTGAGTTCTTGGAAGAGTAGCTAGGCTTGGACGCAGCGAGTCACAAGTCGCCCCATGCCTACTCTAGGTCCTGCCTCTGGGTCCTGCCTCTGGGTCCTGCGTCCAGCTCTCGTCTCTGGATACCGTCGTCAAGTGCCGTCTCTAGGTGCCTTCTCCAGGTGCCTTCTCTGGGAGCCGTCTCTGGGTGCCGTCTCTGGGTGCCGTCTCTGGGTGCCGTCGCCAAGTGCCGTCTCTGGGTGCCATTTGGGGTCCTTTCTCTAGATTTTGCCCTATCTACTTGGTAGCTTTCGTCTCCAGGTACCGTCTCGTTCTAAGTGCCATTCTATTCCAACAACCATACCACTCCGAGCTGGCCACGAGCACTCTATGTTCAAAGTATGACTGCACTTGGTTGCAACAAGCCCAGAGTGACCTGCCCTCTGTCCTAAGCTCTCATTTCATTTCGCCCCCCACCACAACAAGAAGTCCCAGTCTCTGCCTTTGGCATGTCACACTTCCGGGGACCGCAGGCACACAGGTCGGATTGCCCATCAATAATCTAGGACGAGATCCCGAAGCTAGGGGCGAATTTATCTGGGGCATCAACCCGGCCCACCTACAAGCCCGGCTTGTCTCTCCTCTACAAGTACAGCAAGCACTTTCACCACCTACCTCTGAGTTCATTTCCACAGGTGGGGCTGGCCATACTTTCATGTGCCCTTCGACCAACTTGAAGCCAAGGTATGCCGGCTCAGCACGATTGATCCATCTATCTACAAGCTCCGACCTCTCTATCCCTCTACAACCTCCGGCTTCTCTGACCCTCTACAAGTACAGCTATAGCAAGCTCTCTCACCACATCGCCCTGGGCTTCCTCTTTCTCTCTGTCCAGGCACGCAAACCACAGTGAGTATCTTCATTCCCAGGCCCGAATTTCGGAAAGCTTATGCAAAAAGCTCCTAGCTCCTACCAAGATCGATCTTCGGGTGTACGCTTTCTTCGCGAACGCAGCAAGTCACAAAGGTCAGTTCCCCGGCATCTCCTCCTATTTACAGCTATTCTCAACACCTTCATCACCTGCCCCAATTCTCGAGAGGCACAAGCAGATTCCACATAGATTCGCGTCAAGCTCCTGCCTCCGGGATCTCTAAGATTGCTTAGGTCCTGTATTCGCGTCCTGCCCTCTTAGGATCCTGTCGATCTTCGCCTCCTGCTACTATTCGCGTCCTGCCCTCTTGGGATCCTATCGATCTTCGCCTCCTGCTACTATTCGCGTCCTGCTATTCTCAGAATCTATTAATATTTCGCCTCTTGCTAACATTCGCGTGATTGCCTCAGCAAAGATGGACACTCGATCGTTCTTCAAGATCATCACAATCTTGTTCACCGTGATTGTCGATGAGTACCTGAGCAAGTAGTATGCTCTCATTCTATATCTTCTATATCTAACAAGGCTTGAACTAATGAACTTCGCCAGCACCGGCCAGATTGCTGATGGGTACTTGAAGCAGCTGCTGTTGGGTATGCTGAAGGACGAGTTCCAAGACCTAGACGCCTCTGTCTCTATCATCAAACGCATCCATGAGGCTCTGGAGCAGGTGTTCTGGGTCTGTTCTCAGATGTTAGACTTGTGAGTTTCTGACCAGATATGCATACAATTGATCTACAACAGATACATGAACTAACATGGACGAACAGAGACATCCTCGCTGTGCGCCAAGTCCTGCCTAGTTGGAAAGACCACTTCGAACACATCTTCAACCGCAAAATTCGCCAGCTGCTTCCCCGATATTCGCCCCAGTTCGACATTATGCGCTTTATGGGCCCAGCTATGGATTCCAGCACCTTCATCCGTTCCCTGAACAACCACATTGACGCCTTCACCCAGCTACATGGACCCGAGAATGTCGAGCTGCCCAATGGTCAGCAAAAGCTTGTCCTAAAGCCTAATAAACCAGCCAATGCACAGCCGACCCCGTCCGGATCCAAAAAGGTTGACCAGAACTTCTACCATCGGTGTATGTACTGCACAGCCAAGGACACATGCAGCCGAGATGACGACGCCCAGGACCATATGAGAAAAGTCCACAACTACTATGATGATCGCGAAGATAACCAGGCCCAAGAACGCGATTATCGCAAGCTGAAGCGCAAGAACATCGGTGTCCTCAAGGCCATCATCAAGAAGGAGCGTGCTGTCTACAACTCCCTGATCAGTCGTTACCTCGATACAGGCATCAAGGTTGGAAACTTCCCTCGTCCTCGGGATGTACAGGGAGAGGATCTAGGAGGCCTGACGCATGCTCAGCTCCTTCAGAAGCTTCACAATGAGCGTGCTTCCCTGGATGATATGGACTTGGATGAGAAGATCGGCAAGATTTACAAGGAGGCCTGGGAGTTCCACTGGGCTTGTTCAGCCTCTGCCTGGGAGAATGATCCAGACGCCTGAAGCTAGCGCAGTGAGGCTCATCTGGGGGCATGGTGGTGGACAAAGGAAATCCGGGAGCCACTTGGGCAAATATCGCATGGTCTGGTGATGGTCGAACATGATCATCAAGTTCCTCAATGTCTATGGCATGGTTGAAGGATAATGGATTAGTCCTGCTACAGGATCAATGAATCAATCTGGAATTTCAGAGTGAAAATCGCCCTTGGTCTTTCTCAGTCAGTGTGCACTAATGACATGCTGGTGGCGAACAGAGTGATGGCGAATATAATGCAAGGTTTCGTGCTCAACCCAGGGGCATTCTAAAGATGTCTAGTCAGGGGCTCTCTTAGTGATAGTGAACATCGCGAGGGCGAATATAATGCAAGGTTTCTTGCTCATCCCAGGGGCATATTAAAGATGTATGGTCTCTCATAGTGATAGTGAACATCGCGAGGGCGAATATAATGTACCTCTTCCTTGTAATCATAGGGGCATCATAGGGATGTCCAGCTATAGCGAAACATGCTTATGGCGAATGATGATGTATCGAAGCAGCGAAATTCTTCATGTGTGTCATCTTCAGGAGCAACATAAGAATGCCCAGTCTCTGATGGCGAATATAGTAATAGCGTATTATGATGCATCAATTTTCTTCAAATGATCATCCTCAGATAATTCAATAGGGGGTTGTCCTCCTCTACGGGCGAAGAAGCTGATGGCGAATTAAAAAGCAATGATGCTCTCCATATAATGAAGTTCAGGAGCATCGTAGGATCGTCCAGCCTCTGGTGGCGAACAGGCTATAGCAAATCGACAGTGCAACAACTATCTGCTGCTTCTCTTCAGGGACATCGTAAGCGTGTCTGAACTCTACGCGTGTAAAGTGGTAGAGATGAAGCTGATGGTGTGATCATGATGGAACGAAGTTCAGGGTCAACATGAGGATGTGCAGCCAGTGTAATCCACATATGACGATAAAATCCATCAGACGCTATCTATCAGACGGATCTAAGCTCAAATCCTCAACTTCATACCAAGGAACAACCCAACAAACGCAATCAAACGGTACGCCACCCCAATCGCCACCAACACTCCCATATTCTGCCAGGTCCAATCCAGCTTGAACCCCAGCGCCTTAGCGGCCACATCCGTCTGATAGAGATACCCAAACGGCCTGACCAGCTCCCCGAAGTATATCTCCGTCAGCCACACGCCAGGAGACATCCTCCACAGCCAGGCGAGATGCCACTGCGCGACCTTGGCCAGGTTCGGCGCCGCGCCGCACAGGATACCCAGGATCAGCGAGGCCATGGTCGCCAGCAGCGGCGCGTCCTCCCTCCTCGCCACCATGGAGACCATGCCGGCCATGCCGTAGATACACCAGAAGTAGGCCAGGTTGGCGAGGAACGCGATGCCCCACGGGATGACGGGCTTGGATATGAGGAGGACGATGGTGGAGAAGTGCATGCAGGCGATCAGCATGCGCGGGAAGACGCAGATGACCTTGGCCGCGAAGTACGCCAGCCGCGAGTGCCCGGCCTCGGCCTCGCGCCGGTGCAGGAGCATCTCCTCGCTGAACATCCTGACCCCCGGCGCGGACGATATCACGCCGATGGCGACGCCCGTCAGCATGGACAGCTGCGGCGCGGAGCTCAGGTCGACCGCCGTCGAGAGGATGGCGAAGTCGCCCCTGTAGAGCCCGCGGAACAGCACGCCGTTCTTGGTGTGCTGGGCCAGGCCGAGGAGCAGGGCGCACACCGAGGCGAGGATGATCTCGAACCAGAAGGATTGCTTCTCGCGCCACTGCTGGACCATGGCGCGGCGGAGGCACAGCCACGTCTGCTTGAGGCGCGGTGCGCCCCGCTTTTTGAGGGCCTCGAGCATCGCCGGGTCGTTGAGGTTATGCTGGCCGACGGGGCTGCTGCCCCTGCTGCTGCTGCTGTTGAGGTTCATGATGGACGAGGCCGTGAGGGACAGTCGACTGCGGCTGGAGGAGGCGGTACTTGTGATTGAAGCGTGCTTCTCCTTTATTGTGGCGTGCTGACGCGAGCCTGCCCAGTTGGAGATGAGCCAGGCTTTGGAGATGTCACCCTCCGCCTTGTATGCCCTCCCGTTGCCGGTGATGATGTCGGTGATGACGTCTCCAGAATTGCCATGCTCTGGGAAGGTGAAGCCTACGTTCTCGAAGAAGTTCTGGACGTAGTCCTCCGGGCCCTCGTAGATGATCTGTCCGTTGGCGAGCAGGATGAGCTGGTCCAGCATCTCGAAGATCTCCAGGCGTGGCTGGTGGATGATGACGATAACAGATATTCCGAGCCGCGCGATGGCCTTCAGGGTCTTCATTATGGACGACGCGGCCGTGGCGTCGAGTCCAGAGGTGGGTTCGTCGAGGAAGATAGCCATCGGCGCAGCGGCCAGTTCCATCCCGATGCTCACGCGTTTCCGTTGTCCACCGCTGATAACAGGCTTGCCGACGCTGCCGACAAGCGAGTCCCGCACGTGTGATAGTTCGAGGCAGTCGATGACGCTGTTGACATGTGCCTGAATGTCCGATTCCTTCCAGGTCCGCGGGAGACGGATTCGAGCGCTGTGCAGGATATTCTCATAAACTGTGAGCTCTGGTAAGACGATGTCGTCTTGCGGCACGTATCCAATGAGCTTCTTGTACCGCTTTATCCTGTCCGGCGCATCATTAACCATGACGACGCCGCCAGTGTTGGTAGTCTTGCCCATCAGAACGTTGACAAAGGTTGACTTCCCGGCTCCGGAACCACCCATGACGGCCGTAAGAGATCCACGGTCAATCGAGCCCGTGACGTTCTGAAGGATGGGCCGAGACATGCCTTTGGGTTGGAATTTCAGGTCAGAGTACCGGAACGATAGGCCAAGGTGGGACGCATCCGTCGCCTTCTTCATGGACTGGACAAAAGTTTTGAGCTCATGGGATGCATCCTCATCCAGATCGTGGATTCCTTGACCTCGCTCCATCCCCAGGGCAGCCCGAAAGCCGGTATTTGCCCGGTTCAGCCCGTGATCTGAAGACAGTAGAGAGGCCTCCTGGTCCCAGGGCTCGCTCTCATCGGGGAGAGCGCTGTTGTATTCAGCTAATCGTTCAGTAACCTTGCGGCGTAGACCAGGGCTTGGTACGTCCTTCACGGCATCGATGTGACTGGTTGCGTTCTTCTTGAGGCGCTTCCGGAGACGCAACAGCACCATCCCGAGAACCAAACATACGTCGATGATGATTAGGAATACAAGCGGCAGATAGAAGCGCTGGGATACCGAGCCTGCCGGGCAGGAACTGACAGCGGAACATGATGTTGGCTGCGCTGAGCCAGGTTGGCAGTAGCTGCCAGCAGGACACTTGATCTTGCTCCCACCATCGGGGCAGTAGAAACCGCTCTGGCAGACGACCGGCTCGAAGGGGCCCATACCAATGTTGGAGTCCTGGAATTCGCAGATCTGTCCTAAAGCCCTGGCTTCCTGACAGGCGTCGATAGGAGGGCAGTACTGTGGCAAGGAATTAATAGTATTATTCTTGCCTAAGATTGAGTAGGTTGTCATGTCAGTAAGGCCTCCTCGGAGCAGTTAGAAGAGAGAGCTTAGTGCATACATAAGAAGCCCTCATTACACCCGTTCTGCTGCCATGCATCCAATTCCATAATCTGCACAGGCATAGCCAGTGGATTGAAACACGGCATCGCATCGACCATCGTATCATTGTTCCGTTTCTCCTCTACCGCACGGTAGAAGGCTGTCGAAAACGTCGTCTGGTTAGATGCCGTACAAGCCGCATCGTATGGGCTCAACGCCGACTCGTTCACGGCGACCAACGCGTTCTGGCCGGTGTTGTACATCAACGGAGCCGTGGTGTCTGGCCCGTTGGATGCATCCCATATTGAGCCATTAGACACAGTTGCACTGTGAAGTGGCCTGAACCATTTACCGCCTGTGAATGTGTTTATCCCCTGCGTCTGGTTCCCGATACATTCCCAAGCTGCGTCGTCGCTGTTAGATACCGGCGTTTGCCTGTAGGCGCAGAGGCAAGCCTGTGTGTCGAGGAATGCCGGGCCAGGCGGTATCTGCTCGGGGTAGAAAGGGTCTTGTGGGAGGTCTCCTGCTGAGTACATGGACCCCACGGATCCGGATGCCAATGAGGTAGCCATCTCGAACCTCTGACAATGCAAGTCGGGTTTTATGCCGGAAAGGTGACAATAGAGCAGCAGAAGCATGCAGACGACGCGAGGAGAGCGTCACCGACATCCTTATAAATGCCCTCTCATTGCAGGCAGCCACAAATGTCATCCCAGCTTGAGCGATCAATGACCAACATCATCCACCAACATGATCCTTCGCCAGATCCCCCCACATGCTTTCCAGGTACAGCCACTGAGCCAGCAGTGCAGTTCTTTTGCTCCCAGCCAAAGTAGGATGCATAGGTGCCGCATGGACCTGGAAGTGTACCTTGTCCCAAGTTCCTGCGGCCATTCCAACCCACATGGGATCTGCGACCGTTGTTAGGGCTTCATCGTTCAAGTACCAAGTCATCCGTTGTAGGATGTCGTGGAGGCATGCAGGAATGCAAGCATGTGTTGTTATTTGTTGAGTCAAGGTCTGCGGGTCTCTAGCTAAGAGCGGTGGAGTATTGTCAACATAGTTTTTGACGTCGCGCCTCGTCCGCTCTGCATAATCTGTGAGATGTTGTGGGGCACGAATCCTACTTTGAGGCTGAGATATTGATCTACATCAAGACCGAGTCCCGGACCTTTTGAGACGTGATTTCTGTCCCGTCTTCCAACTGATTTGGATGATGACGACTCATCTACCATTCGCTTGCTAGGGATGTATGTGCTTCACTGTTGGAAGATGGCTAGCCGTCGAACATAACGACCCACGAAATCCATCAGATATCGTCGCGAGCCCCAACCTCACGAACAAACGCTAGGTCGACTTCGCAGCTGGGATGGCTGCTGAGCACCCCAACGTCCTTGTCCCACCTACTTCGGGTAAGTGTCTATACGCTCTGGCCAGCATGAACGTCTTAATCTGGCTGGTCGTGTCATAGAGATATGTTTTCTGATCTGTATCGGCCGGATCAAAAGTCGACCAGACGCACCCCGAGGCGTGAAGCATGCAACTGCAGTCCAAACCCACGCAGTCGCCAACGACCTTGAGTTGCCTGCAACATCAGAGGAACCACACGATTTCCAAACAAGTTAACATTTATAATGTACATCATACAGATTATTTGCACGAACAAACTCCCCATTTCAAACTTTTGCCATGATACTCCCACGTCACTCGCAGATACTTGCCACTCAATCCTTCTAATCAACCGTACCAGCCGACGCAAGAAAAAAAATATGATTCATTTCATTAGCAATATCTTCCATTCGATCTAGCAGGCCATAGAATTCGAGTCCGAGCATATAGACACAACCACACTCCAGCCGCTATCTCAGTAAATAATCCTTTCAACCGCGCCAGGGCGAGTCTAGAATCCCCTGTGCCTTGGGCACGAAGACGGCCGCCTCAGCATGGAGAGTCTTCTCCGCGTTGGGACTGGGTGTCATGTTGTGTGTATTAGGGGTAGCCGACGACGTTGGTTTGAAAATCGGCGCATATGCATTGAGGGCCCTGGTAGAATTAGTGGTCTTCGAGACCACCTGAGCGACGGAGGGTGCAAAATTGGGGACCATCACATTATTGGCCAAGACGAGGCCGTGACGGGACTGCGCCGGCTGGTGCGGGTTGACCATGACCGGAGGCTGAGCCTAGAAGCCGAAGCCGGTGGGCTGAGGGACGAAGCCATTGGGAGCGTAGGCGGGAGCGCCGCCAGCGTTGCCCACTGGCCCGGCAGTGATCATGAGGCGGTTGCCCAAGATCGGGGTGTTGTCCTCCACCTTCTCCTGCTCCTTCTCCTTGGACTTGCGGGCCTCATTGTCGGCCTTCAGAATAGCAAGCTCCTTGGTTTGCTGGGCCAGCATGTTGATCATGTAAGGCATCGTGAAATCATTCAGACCATTGCGCCAGGAGAGTTCCAAGATAAGGTCGGGGCGGAGGAGGTCGTAGCACGCGTACAGTATGCCGACGTAGCACTCGCGGTTGCCAACATCGACGAACTACGATTTGGTTAGCCAAAAGATCAAAAACAGGAGAAGGGTTACTCACGTATCGGAGGAGGTCCTCGACAACCTCGCCCTTGGCGGACAACGCAGCCGTCTCGATGGCATCCTTCCAGAGCTTGTCCTGCTTGGAAAGGGCGATCGACTTCTCCCACCGCTTGTTCTTGCGGTAGATGTTGGCAGCAATTTGACGGAAGAAGACAAGGTCGTGCTTCTCCAGTCGTGAAGCCAACTCAACAGCGTCATAGTTGTCGTAGTTCTCCACGGAATCACGGAGAGTCTTGTAGTCCTCCTCCTCGATCAGAAGATCGTTGATGGCGTCATTGACGGTCCGCTTGTTCTGAGTCTGGACGTTCAGAAGGAAAGGCTTAATCAGCGGGAGGTTGTCTGACTTCTGGAACAGGCGAACAACACGGTTGACATCGATGCGTGGGGTAAGGGCCTGTAGCAAGTCGGTCAACAGTGAAGGGTGCTGCTCCAGATAGAAGTTGATCGCCTTGTAGTATATCTCAAGGTTGGCAACCTTGACGACCATTTCCTTGAACTGCTGGTGCTCCCAGGAGTTCTCGGGACGCTCCATGACGGCGAGCGCAGCATTGTCATACTCGTCATAGTGGTAGTAGCAGAAGACCAGCTCAGGCCACAAATTGGCCTCCTCGCAGGCGCGAATCATCTTCGGCATGTTCATGCGGCTCCAGAACAGCTTCAGGTGCTCCATGAGTCGGTCAGGGTGGTACTTCGACAAAGCAATGCCCAGTTCAGTGAACATTCCCATGTGAGCACGCTCCAGACCAAGACCCTGCTCCAAGAGGTCAATGAGCTCGTCAAAGTAGCCGTTGCGCTCATACTGCTTGACGAGAGTCTGCAACTCCTCGGCATCAACAATCAAGTTGAGACCGCAGATCTTGGCAAGGCGGAACTCCTTCTTGTCCACGCAGGCCTCGTGAACCTGCTTCCACACGCGAATGTTGTTGGCTTTGCGAGCGCACTCGACGGCAGCTTGGTAATCCTCAAGGTGGACGAGGGTGGTGGCCAACTTAGCCCAGTTGGAAACGCTGGTGTAGAAGATCTTGGCGGCTTGGTAGAAGCCCTCCGCGTAAGCCTTGTCTCCCGACTCCTCGATATTCGCGACGTTTGTGCCACGCAAGAAGTCTTCCAGCTCGCTCAGTTGCTCCAGACGGGCATAGCAGAATGCCAGCGCTGTGTCGATCTCAGGCTCGCGAAGAGTCTTGCGGGCCATGCGAAGGTATTTGACGAGCTCCTCGTTCTTACCGGCATGGACAGCAATCTCGATAACCTCGGAGTAGTTCTTCGGATCATCGGCCTTGATGTAGGACTCAATGGCATCGCTAACACGAAGACCGTCCAGCTGAGCCTTAGCGACCTTGCTCCAGACTTCAGGCAGATCAACATCCTCCGCATATGCTTGCGCACGGTCAATACTGACGACGTTCTCGACGAGGACGTTGACTGCGGCCGTCTTGTCGCCGATCTTCTTGAAGATCTCGAAAGCCTCCTCATAAAGACCAACGTTGATGCAGACGCCGGAGATCTCCTCGGCGTCAAAGCCATCCAGGCGCTGTATGTAGTCCATGACACGCGCCTTGTCTGCCTTGGCGGCAGTGAACAGGAGCAAGTTTTGAAGGTTCTGGTTGTCGCTGAAGGGCGAAGGCTCCAGTACGATCTTCTCCAAGAGCTCGATAAGCTCACCAGGAAGGTCAGCCGCAAGGAAGCAAGCCACGGCCTCGGAAACCTTAGCCGGGTCCGTTGACTCGGGGACGGCAGTAGAGATGACCTGGTCGATGACGGAGCGACGGTGGAGGTTGTTCTCGCTCAGGACGAACATCCATAGCTCCTTGTCGGCACGCTCGAGCAAGTACCGTGCTTGTGCCCGGTACATGGAGTTCTCATTGGTGATGTTGACGAGCTCAAGGTCGTTCTGTCCCTTGCTGTAGGCAATGTACGCCAGGTTGGGGTCTCGCTTCTCGCAGTACTTTCCGACAACCAGCGTGTCGTACTGGTCGTTCTCCTTGAGAAACTTCTCGGGGTTGTTGTTAGAATCAATGTAGATCTTGGCGAGTGCGTTATAGACAGCCTGCTGTTGGTTTCCTGCAGCTAGGGTGGCTTCAAGGAATGGCAGGAGGATCTTGAGACGGTTGCGAGTCTCAACTTCGTGGACGAGCTCATCAATTGGGATCGAAGCTGGGTTGATGGTCGTGAGAAGGTTCTTGATGATGTTCTCATCGCAATCGACATCCAAAAGACCACCAATAACAGCTGGAGCCCGCGATGGGTTCACCCGTTGGACATAGGTCTCAATGGACTGGAACTGTTGGCTCTGGTAAAGGTACAAAACCAAGTCGTGGACGAAGTTGTGTCGATCGCACACGATGATCAGCGGCAGCTGCTCCGTGAGCCGGGCTTCCTTCAGGAAATTCTTGACCTTCTCCGGGTTGTAGTAGTTGCTGTCTCGGCAAATACGCTCAACCTCATTGAACTGACCCAGCTTCGTTGCGGCCTCAATGTACTTGAAGTGCACATCGGGGCTCTCCGAAAGATTCACAATGCTGCCGAGGTAGTAGAACAGACCCTCTGCGGTCTTGTACTTCTCGAAGAGATCGATGAGACGCTCGGGCCCAAGGAGGTCAGAGTACTTTGTAGCGATCTGGATGACAGACTGCAAGTTCTGGCGGATGTTGGTCTTCAACATGGCATCGAGGCAGTCGAGAGACTGCTCAACAGACAGCTTTCCGAAAAAGTTCACGAGGTAGTCCGCGTTGAAGTTTGGCGCGCCTGCAATGTTAACGACGACTCGCTTGACAGCCGCAGGATCCTCGTAGAGCTCCAGAGCCTTCTGCAACAAGCCGGCCTGCTCACAAAGCGTGGCAATCCGGGTCTTGTCGAAGTGTGAGAACATCTCGTTGCCCAGAATAGCGTCGGCGACCTGTGGTGCGTGCATGAGGTTCATCTCCAGGAGACGAGTCTGCAAATGGCCATGCTCAGGCTTGTTGTCCTTGAGGGCGTCCAGCAAGAAAGCAGTGGCTTGTTGAACCATGCCTTGGGACTGGAAAACATCCACAACACGTTCGATATCGACCAGAGACCCCTGGGGCTGGTTGACAAGGGCACTGGCAAACTCCGCTCCTTTCTCGGGGTTGCTGCGCACGATATGCTGCAACAAGCTGACCCAATCGGGCGTGTAGCCAGTCTGCTGGACGTATGGCAAGATCTTCTCGAACTGACCAGTCTCGGCTAGTCCAGCGACGACCTTCTGAGGGACATTTGCCTTCAAATAAACCGTGAGTGCCATCTGGATATCATGTGGTCGCACCAGATCACCAAGACGCTCAGAACAGTTCAGCTTGCCTTCCTTGAGCCACTTCTCTAAAAGTTGCTTTCGGTTCTGGGCCAAGACGGGCTGTGCCAGTTCAAGAGTCTCGTGCTCGTTCAATTCTCCCTTGTCGAGCAACATACCGAAGTACTGCAGGATGAAAGACATCTGGCCAGGCTGTTGCGGCAGTCGCTTGAACTTCTCGATTGTGGCAGGTGTCCGTAGGAATCCTCGGGGAGAGCCCGCAGCAATCTTCGCCGCACCCATGAAATCCCCAGAGTTAAACAGCTGATCGAACTGGCGTCCATAGAGATCGTCTGCACCTGGTAGACCAGCGCGAGAAGCCATCTTGATTGCCATTTCGGTGTTGGCTGGATTCTGGAGGAGGTACTGGACGACTGTGTTGTCATCAACGGAGACAAACAGCACTTGGCCCTTGCGGTTGATACCCACGATGCCAGATGAGGCGTCATCTCCGCATGAAGTGAAGATCGTTTCGCTCGAAATACGGTTCATGAATATGCAAGAACCGGTCTCCAAGTCGTAGAGGTGGATAAAGCCGTATTTGGTGACCAGGTAGATGACACCGTATTTCTGAGAGACCTGCATTGCGACGGGGAAGTCATTGACGGCCTCGGGAGGGAAGAAGACATCAACCTGCTTCTTGACGAAGACAGGGTTTGTCTCAGGGTGGTCAACCTCGACAATGTGCAGCTTAGCACCAGTAGCTGTCCGCACAGAGAAGGTGAAAAGCTTTGTGTCTTGAGGAGCACCATCCAGGCGAATAGTGCCAAAGGCGGCGGCGTGACCCTCGATCGCCTGGCTGATGCCGCGGTCTCTAGAGTAGAGCTGCATCTGGCCAACGACACGACCTTGGTCTTGCTTGATACCCACAACTACCAACCACTTCCCATCGCCGTTAACACGGTAGTTGATGATCTGGCAGGCCTGTAATCTTGTAAGCATTTGCATGTACCCAATTCCCCCGAGGTGGAGCTTACAGCAAGGTTGGCATGACGATCTGTGATCTTCTCTGGGGTGAGTTGGTTCTCATCGAACACGTCCCAGTGGTAGATAGCAGAGTCCGTGACCAGGCCCAACTGGCTGTCAGAAATCCACTTCCAGAAGACAACATCCTCGTTCATTGTAGCCGACTTCAGCTTCTTCTTGTTGTCCAGGTCGAAGATCTGGACCGTTCTTGACTGGGCCCTCAAAGCGATGATGTTGAGGTGCCAGTGCATGATGGCACTGTCAGCCTTGATTGGTCGTCGAATGACATTGTTGTTGTTCTTCAGGTCGATAATGACGACTTCGGGAGATGCTGTCTCGGACTTCTTCTCTCGGACACAGATGAAGTGGTCGGATTCGAGGGTCTGGAATGCAGATGAGGGCATAGTTAGCAATCGCACAAGACGTAGTCAAGGCCACAGCTGCGGCCGCGGAGGGCAGGAGCAAGTGAGCGGCCAACAGATAACATACCGTGGAATTGAAGCCAATCGAGGTCGGATCAACACCTATCGAGGTGAGCTGCAATAGCTCTGTGAATTTGATGGGTAGTGGCGCCATCTTGACTGCGCCAACTTGCGCCCTGCAAGATCAAGCTTGGAATGGGGTCAAAACGGGTGCCCGGGCCGAGCTGGATGTGAATCTGCTGCTTTTAGCAGTGGTGAAGATGGCGGTGGCGACGTGATAACGAGCTGTCGCGTGGAAGGAGGTGGAAAGGAAGTGAGCTTGGTTTGTTTGTTTCGTCGTCAGCCCGCTGCCAGAGGAAGCAGATAGAAGGTATGATTAGGGTATCATAGAATCACCCAACAAAGAGAAGGTTTGCTTCAACAGGGTGGCGATCGTGACTGGCCTTCCCTATGATAGTAGGGAGGTTCGGGGCGTGTAATGGGAAGGTTGGAGAGGTAGGCGTGTGATGGGTAAGGTAAGGTGGTCGGAGCGATTGATGGAGTTTCGTCAACTCTGGCTACCTGGCTACCTGTTCGGTCAGAACTGGGACCAGACCTCCCTGACGCACGGCACAAGCTTGGGACCCAGTTGCTGCCAGTCGGAGAACGGCGCTAGAATGAGACTATACCAGAGTCAGACTAGCCGCAGAATCAGGGGCACTTTTGCACGTGACAGTTACGTACCTAGGTACCTAGACCTGCCTATGCAGGTGCCCAAGCTGGTATAGCAGGTAACAACCTCTCTATAGATTCGTCAAATGGTATTATTGGTATCTTTTATTCAGCCTCACAAGTCTAATTGTTGGGGCGCAATCAGGTTATCGAGACACACGAACCACCTACCAGGTAGATGGCTAGATAGACCTATGGCGCTCCGCCAAGCTTTCCCATCTGCCGGTCCCACGGTCTGACTATGCACACGATGTCCGTATATCCGCTACGCAAGGCTGCCTTTTCAACAATGTCCTATGTTACAGGACCATGCCGTAGTATTCCCTCAACTGGCACAAAATCCACCATGGCTCACCGTAAAGACATACCTGAGCGTTCAAGTGTATTGGAAACTACCGCGCTACTGAGATTTGGCACCAAATTAATATAACAGTGGATACAGCTGGCTTCCTCCGGAAGATCCGACAACCTGTTTCCCGGGGCGGCTGACCTCGCGTGGATTTTAGAATATAAACAGCTGCAGCTCTCGGCTCCCGAGGTCTGGGCTATCTGGTATGCCGCGCAACCGGAGATACTGAACTATAAAGTTTACCTTGACGAATCAGCCGCTTCTCCGTCCTAATATCTATATGAAAATACGGGGTGGAGCCTCCATTCTCCTTTATATGTTCGCGAATCTGTTTATGTCATTGGCCTTGATTCTTACACAGGATCAGATGCAGCTGGTGCTCAGTCACAGCGCCTGAGCAGTTCAAACGTCCCGCCGGGCCCAAATCGGAGGTCTGGGCCATTATATCCGAAAAGAGTAGCCATTGGCCGTGACTGGTATTATCAGTTCAGACCGATGGTTCAACGGCGACATCCCGTTCAATAGTGTTGGGCGATGCGAGTGATGGGTGGACTCGTCGATATTGACGAGGCCCGGGCTATCGCTACGATGCTGCTGACAGAGTGTTCTATCCACACGTGAGGTGCCGACCTCAAGCTACGGATTCGATGAAGATGACGACCGCAACGATAGCCGCGACCAGTAGGGATGTTCGACAGCGAGCGTCGTACCGGCGCCGAGACTGGGGTTGCTCCATGCCAATGCTCCATGCGGCTCTCGTTGATGCCTATTCAGACCGCAATCAATCCCCAAAGCCGATGTTGTACCGAGGCATCACCCAACTGACGACCATACAGCAGGATGGAGAAGCTAGGTCGAGCAGACTGGACGATGCATGATACTCCGTATACGTTCATATCAAAGTGCACTATCATGTACCTAGCAATACCACCATGCAGGGACGGGAGGGAGCCAGCGGAGTAGACGGCAGACATGCCGCCATGCCGACATGGCGTCTCCATCTCTCCGGTGTTGGTGCCACAGTCGATAATGTGGATAGAGGAAAACGAATCACCGTCCAAAAGGCTGTGTGCTAAATCACAACGTTCATTGCTTGGCTGCTTGGTAGAACACCTGCGGCTGCTACCAAAAATAACAGCGCAACGGCTGAGATGTCAATCACACCCAGTAGTCCACAGCGCTGCCAAAATGCATGACCGCGTCCGTCAAGCCATTGGCACACAACGAGATACCTAAGGGTAATGCGGCTGACTGTAATCACCAGAATTTCAATGGCAGACCGTCTCGAAACTATAATCTGACCTCATTCATGATGCATGCCTGGTTACGATTTCAGACATTGCGGCGCGTATGAGACCCATGCGCATCACAAACTGCCTATTTTGTGTTGTGGATATGTACGCTCAATCATTGCGACCCGTCCCATGCCTAGAAAGGCGAGGGACACGCCGCACCCAAGATCGTTCGCTAATCTGATCTTCATTCTGTTCGAAAGCTTCAACAGTCCTGGGTACGTCCCGAAGGAGTACCTCGTATCGAAAAAGCGTTCCGAGAATGTGAAATAATGCGTTGTTATTTTGTATGAAGAAGAAAAGAAAGGAAAAAATTCCGCGAAGGGCTGCAAGCCGAAGTTTTTATACCAGTCTGTGGGGCCATGCTGTAGCCAATGGCAAAGCTCCGGGTACAAGTTACGTATACATAATCCGGCTTCGCTGGCTTGTGCCGGCGGCAAGCGCAGTGCATATGAACGTCAGTCATGCGGCTCCATATCAGGGGAAGTGGCCCCCCCACGACATCGCAACCACCTCAACTCTCTCCCTTTACTGTACCTTGGACAATCGAGAACGTATCAGCCATGGCGAACTCCGTGCAGACCCTACCAAGGTTTCTTTTGCCCCGGTTAAGCTGGACCGCTCCCGTCGGGCGGACCTTCGCGACAGCTTCCGTCGGCGCAAGCCAGATAAGGGACCAGCGACCATGGCAGCCATCTACACGACCACTCCAGTCTGACGCGAGCTCGCCAGGGTACAAATTGGCGTCAGCTACACCGAACCCTTCGTCTATACTACGGCATCCAGGCGTCCGGAGAGCCTTTCATGTTTCCGCTCCCAGAAGGAGGGATCACCATTTCGACACGCTCAAGTTCGTCCAGCGCCTCCAAAGCGATGGCTTCACGGAAGACCAGTCGGTCGCCATGATGAAGGTTCTCAACGACGTGATCCAGGAAAGGTCAGCTCAGTTCAGGTTCATGTCATCTCACCTGCGCCGCTCAACCCTATCACTGACGTGATTCCCGCTCCCCAATACAGCATACAGAACCTCACGCGCACGATGGTCCTCCGCGAGGACGCTGCCAAGGCAACCTATACGCAGAAGGTCGACTTTGCCAAACTACGCTCCGAGCTCCTTTCGGCTGATAGCACCGAGTCCAACGCGACCAAGGCCACGCACGAGCGCCTGACCAACGATATCGCGAAGCTGAACAATAGGCTCAGGGACGAGATAGGGCGGACGCAGGCGAGCGTGAGGCTGGACCTGAACCTGGAGAAGGGGCGCATAAGGGAGGAGGCGGTCTCGCAGGAGCTGAGGATCAAGGAGACGGAGACCAAGATCGAGCAGGAGGCGGGCTCCCTGCGACAGCAGCTGGAGCAGGTCAAGTTCCAGACGCTACAGTGGCTGATCGGTGTTTGCACTGGTTTCGCGGCGCTGATGCTTGGTGCTTGGCGCCTGTTGATGTAAGAGCGGATTGGAGCGGATACTGCGAGGGGGTACTGGGCAGGCGATGGGGGACACGCGCGAGTGGTCTGGGGCGAGGCCCATGATGCCGCTCAGCGCAAGAGGAGTTTGAGTGGCGCCAGGGGCGTCCAGTAAGCATGAGAGGCATTTCCGGCATCTGGAGGAATCATCACCGGCGATATATGTACAGATACGAGACGACCATGCAGAGGCATTGGTCCTATACCCAGAGGAGAGGCAGTGGCTGATTTTGTTGATTCGACACCAGCTGCGGGGTCGGCGAGCAGGAGCAATTCCCACCACTTGACTGCCAGGTGGAAGATGCAGAGACAATGAAACCCGGATCAAAATGCTACAAATTGTCACCCGAACTACTAATCGACCTGACTTCGACCGAGCAACATCCCACGGTGCCTCGTTGGCGGAGTGCTGTGACTGGGACGCGAGACATGTCCCCATCAGGAGGAGGGAGCTGCAGTGCCTCAAGCAAGCTACCTGGTTAAGTACCTACTAAAGCATGAGGTGGAGATTTTCTTCAAGTCTATCAAGCTAACGACGTCGCAAACCCTATGTTCAATATACTCAAGCTCTTCCTATCCTACTTCGTACTACAGCTACCACCTCGGCTGCCATACCCAAAGCGCTGACATATCACTAGGTATTTGAAATGAAGGCCAACGCTGGCATCACCCACACACTTACGAGTGTAGCCTCTCCCCCAGGAATTCACTGAAGACTTTGGTCATGTCATCTCAACTCGCCATCCACTCGGTCCGCTACCACACCAAAGGTGAGAACGCGAGGTGCAGGAGACAAGTCTTCGATTGCTCGCCCGCTCCTTCTCGGCGTTATGGAACGATGACGAGCTGTCCCAGTCAGAGGACATCTGAAGGCTGGTGTACAGTCTTCGCCGTCTATTCCTCAGGGCCAGGTGTTCAAACCAGCGACGACAAATCGGCACCAACCGTAGCGTCAAGTTTCACATCACAGTCACGCAGTCACAAGAGAAACAAGTGGACTTTCTATGTTGCAGCACGATATATGTGTTCACTGCTGCCGCCCCGACTAATTCCTGGGGGTCCTAAATCCAAAAACGGTGCGGACATTGTGGACCTGCCGCGCTCCCCCGTTCGATCAGTTATGTAAGTAAGTTCCAACATGGCAGCTATCCCTCGTCATGGTATATGGTCCACTAATCTGTGTTGCTGAAAACAAGGTTACACGAGCGCCCCTGATGTGTATGAATGCCTTCTCCACAAGCTGATGCCCTCTCGTGGTCGATACCGCTGGGAGTTGTGAAGTGGCGGGCGCTGGATGCAAACGAAGGGTAAATGTTGTTTAAGATATGCGACGAGGTCGATTTCGCCACCTTTGAGAAGTGGGTGTTCGTTGATTGCCATGCTGTTCAAGAAGCGAAACTATTTTTATTATATATTTTGAAAGCCGGGCGCCCATGGCCTGTGAAAGCCACTTCGCCCAGCGCAAGCGAGCGCTGTTTTAACTTGAAGCAGGAATCACCTTCAACACAAATGTCAGCAAGTTCCGAACGTACAACAACATACGATCTATCAAAATCAAGAGATCAACTCACATTTACTGCGCATCAAGAGACTCAAGGACGCTCCTGGCAGCAGCGTGCAGGGCAGCCAGGTCGCGCGAAGCAGCAGTGCAGGCACCACCGGGGGCGTTGCAGCGGGCAACGATCTCGTCGACGCCGCCGTCGCGCTTCCAGCACCCCTGGCCCTTGAGGAGGCACCACCTGGCCTCGACGTCGACGTCGCGCTTGGACGGCTCGACGGTCTCGATGGCGCCGATGAGGGCCTCGGCGGCGCGGCGCGCCTTGAAGCACGCCTCGCCGGGCTGCTCGCACGACCGCTTGTCGGCCTCGACGAACTCGCGCTTGGAGACGTAGCATGTGTTCCCGGCCTCGCCGCCGAAGGGGCAGAAGGCGGGGGCGGCCTCGCGCTTGTCGACGGCGGCGGCGGAGACGCTGTCGTCGGCTCGCTTCCAGCACCCCTGGCCCTTGAGGAGGCACCACGGGTCGGCCTCGGCCTCGCGTGCCGTCATGGGGACGGAGCGCTTCCAGCACCCTTGGCCCTTGAGCAGGCACCAGGGGGTTGCCTCGCGCTTCCAACAGCCCTGGCCCTTCAGGAGGCACCACCTCTTGGTCTCCTCGGACTCGGCGGCGGCGTCGCGGGCCGAGATGTCGGTGGTGGTGTCTGCCTCCTCGAGGGCGCTGTCGGCGGCGAACTGCTGGTACAGGCCGAGGGACTTGTAGAAGGTGTCGGAGTCGGGGTAGGCAGAGGCAACGAGGGCGGCGAGCTCGTCGATGGAGCGCTTGGCGTTGTAGGCCGCGCCGCCGCGGTGGTTGGAGATCTCGGCAGCACGGGACTCCTTGATGCCGCCCGAGGTGGTGATGGCGTCCGAGAAGGCCTCAGCCGCGCGCCTGACCTTCCAGCAGCCTTGGCCCTTGAGGAGGCACCATGCTTCGGGTGATGCGTTGGCCTCGGGGCTGGCGATGGCGACGGCCTGGGTGGTGGTGGCGGACAGAACCGCCACAGCGAGAGTGGAGAACTTCATTGTGAGCAGATGGGGATGTGTTGTAACCCTGAAAGAGTATGGAAGAAGTAATGTAGTGAGTGGTAGGGGTTGACCGTTGTGTTGTGGAACAGATCGTTCCACACTGGTTGTCTTGTCTGAAGGCTCGATAGAGAGACTGGATGTACCTTCTTGATGTGACCGGTGAAGTGAGGGAAGAGCATGAGGTAGGAAGAGGGATCAGCATGAAGGTCTTATACTCAATCGTCGCAACGTCTATTCAGAGTGGTGAGAGGCGTCAAGCCCCTATTGAGACAATTGTGATGGATACAGGCACCACGTGCATTCCCTCTTCTCGGCCCAAGTTGCCACCGATTCCAGCATGTTCACCGCGTTGGATAAACACAATTGAAAGAAACGCTCAATAAGCCAAGATGCTCTTTCGTGGAGGAGGACCGAGTTCCAAAGCGAATGAGCCGCCCCATCCATCTCACCTTTGCTGGACCTGCCATTCTCAGGTCTGAATAGGAGCCGCCCAGCAAAAATACCTAGATATCGACCTGCTCTGATTCAGAGAGACAAAGCTCCACAGTTGCGGCTTCGGTCCTCGTCTCACGAGGACCTTTTCGAAGACCGGCGATTTCAACGCATGATAGAACTTTTGTCACCGATGTCCCAGTGGCAAGGATAAGTCTTGAAGTTTTTGGCTACGTTTTTACAAGCATAATAAGTTTAAAGCATGTCAATGTCCGCATCATAAAGGCGAGGTAGGTGCCTTTTGTCTGTCGGCTAATTTTGTGGGGTGTGATCGTTGACTTGATTGTGAGAGTGAAGGTCTATTCAGACCCCAATCCGGTAATCGCGGGGACAATAGAGCTGAATAGGAATGGCCACTCACAGACCAGCAACTCAAACTTGCAGGGTTCCCCGTCGATATTCTGCTCCGCTCTGTCTAAACACGTCCATGTGCTCCTCGAGATATATCCTGTTGGTATACTTTGTAGGTGCCGTACTTTCGGGTGTCGGGTTCTTACCAGTAACGGTGTCCAGTGGTAACCTTGGAAGACCTGAGGCTGTCAACTGGCCTACAACCAGCCTCCGATCGACCAGCTCTCAAGCCTTGGCATTGCTACCTGGGTTCTCATTGAACATACCCGGCTCCGAGGTCGCGGCCACGCAGCGACATCAAGCTCGATCTCCTCAGTGATGTCGGAAAAGAAGGTGGCCGTCATACACAACGCAGGAACCTTTAGCACAACAATACTTCTTGTACCTAAGTATGTAACAAAGTTTATTGCTTATTCGACATAGATAAACGAAGCTGATACCAATTGAAGCCATGTGGAAGAGCTTATTCGAGTGAAGCACACATGTCTTTACACAGTGATACTCCAATGGTGTATCTCCCTCAAGTCTTTGCCCGCTTAATTCGCATTTCGTCCTGGACTCATCCAACTCGACTCTCCGCGAAACCCAATCAACCTTCATCCTCCATTATCGATCCATTGAGCCATTTTCCAGGTGTCCAAGAAATCTATTAAAGTACAGTAACACGCGGGTCCAAACTCATAATGCCACGACCTTGCCATCAGAGTCAGTGGAGGGACCTGGGCACTTAGCCGGTGCGTCTCCCAGGTTTCCATACGAAGGTGCACTGCCATGTAATAAAGTCATTGACAATCGGGCACTGGCCGGTCGTCAGCCCAGAGAACTCGTTTGTGCTATCGCCAGATGTTCTTGTTCTGACAAAGCTGATACTATCTGCAGAAGAGTCTTGACCAACACTGTCTCCCTACCCCAGATGCCATGCTACAACCCCCTCAGTTCTCGACGTAGAACTCCCTCAGCAGCCTCTCCACGAACAAAGTAATCGCCAGCTTCCCACTATCCAGGACGGCATCCATAGCAATGAAAGGATGCGGCTGGCCCTTCATAGTGGTGACCCTCGTACTCGTCTTGCCCGCCCTGACCAACCGCTCCGCAATCTCCTCGCCCTCAGTCCTCAGGACATCCAGCTCGCCCAACACGACCTCGGCCGGCGGCAGTCTGGACCAGTCCCCCGTCCACAGGAGCGGGCTCGCCTCCGGGTCCGCCCAGTCCGCCTCGTTGGGGAGGTAGTGGCGGCGGTACCACAGCATCTTCGGGGCAGGCAGAGCGCACACGTGCTCGTTCTCCCTCCAGGAGACCTTGGTCTCAGCCGAGGCCGTATTGTCGGCCACAGGCACGGAGAGCAGCTGGGCAAGGAAGCTGATGCCGAGCTCGGGCCGCGCGGCCGCGCGCTGGCACACGACGGCTGCGAGGTTCGCGCCCGCGGAGGACCCGCCCGCGGCCAACTTGCTGGTGTCGAGGGAGAGCAGCTCCTTGCCTGGCCCCTTGGCCGCCCAGAGGACTGCTTCCCATGCGTCCTCGACGGCTGCTGGGTATGGGTCCTCGGGTGCGAGCCTGTGAAGCGTGAAAGGTTAGTTACGGGGAAAGCACCGCGCGAGCTCTTGCCAACAGGGAGACAGACCTGTAATCGACGTTCACCACCACGGTGTTCGCCCTCCCGGACAGGTTCGTCGCGATCACATTCTCGGTGTCAATGTTACCAAGCACCCACCCACCACCGTGGTAGTAAAACAGAACCGGCCATCCCTTCTCGGGCTTCTTGCCCTCGGGCGTGAAAACCCTAAGTCGAACCTCCGGGCCGACGCTTTGCGTCCGGGGGATGGTCAGATCCTCTGTCTTTGCGACGGGATACTTGGGCCCGGCACCGGGGATGAGGATCCCGGAGCTGCGGCTGGCCTCGATGGACTGCAGGTGGACCTGTTGTTTGTCGATGATGTGTTCGGTGTAGAACCTGGCGTAGACGGGGTCTAGCCTTGGGGCGATGGACGGGTGGAGGGGGTACGGCGGCTGTGGACCGGGTTGTAAACTCATCTTGGCAGATGTGAAGGTGAAGAGTCAAGAGTGAAGATATATACACGGGGATGTACAAAACAGGGGTTGGTACTTCGTGATGTGCTACAAGAATGCTACTCGTGGAGTTGTGATTCAGATGTGGCGGTCTACATCAGTGTGAAGTGTCAACGCCAGTGAATTACAAGATGTTACGGAGACCTGGAAGCTCACATGGTCTCCGATTGATGTCTTCAGGGGCTTCACTTCACTAAAGCGGCAGGACCACCGTGTCATGTCCACTGATATCACCGATCACGGCGAATGAGCATATAAGGCATCATTACCGGGGGCTCCGCTCGTGCCGGGGCTGTTCCGGAGCCGGAGCCGGCGTGGAGCGATAGAGCCCGTAGTGCAGCATGGCAACATCCTCATCAATGGCCCCGCGCACCTGCAACGCCTTCATCGTGATTGTTATATATCGTGGACTCTGATGGGAACGACAAGGAGGAGTAGTGTGTTGCTGCTTGGGCATGTGTTACATACAGGCTAGGAGCGTCTATGGTTCTACAAGAAAAGGGATCTCAAAAACAGACAACCCGGATTGGCCCCAAGATGCCCCAGGGTTGGGGTAGTGTTACCCCATGGGGAATCTTGAGGGCTGACCTTCACATGAGAAAACCGTAGTTCTTATAAGCCGGATCTACATGGATGAACGGACTTTGAACTGATCGCGGATGGAGTAGGAACGACAGAACAAATGCACTCTTGATCAATTTCCTCGCGACACTTTAGAAGTTCGGGAATACTGGGTCACTGCTCAGTCAAGAGTGTTTTGCAAGCATGACGACAGAGGCTGAATATCACCCGTCTTTGGGGTTCCAAGGGGGGGATGTAGGGGGTGCCACTGAAGAGACCAATTGTTACTGGACTTAGTCTGCCTGGTTTTCAGTCTATTTGATTCTCTATCCTCAACGTCTCGCCCAATTCCACGCATACGAGATCCAGTATGAAGTCTCTCGCCTTCTTCAAACAGACCAAGCCCATCCGGCCACCAAAGGGAGTCGACCCAAGCATCCAACGCCCTCCAAACCTAAGATATGTCTACTCACTCACCGCCTTCGTCTCCCTCGGCGGCTTCCTCTTCGGCTGGAACCAGGGCGTCATGGGCATGATTATCGCCGACGAGCGCTGGATATCCCTAATGAACCACCCGGACGACTGGACCATAGGTTTCGTCATCAGCATCTACAACATCTCCTGCGCCGTCGGCGCCATCTCCATAGGCTACCTCGCCGACACCCTCGGCCGGGAGCGCAGCCTCGCCTTCGCCAGCGCGCTCACCATCCTGGGCGCCCTCGTCCAGGCCGGCTCCTACACCGTCTCGCAGATGATCCTGGGCAGGTTCGTCATCGGCCTCGGCATCGGCACCTATGCCGCGGGCGTGCCGCTGTACCTCGCTGAGATCAGCCCGCCCACCTTGCGCGGCCGCATCGTGGGCATCAACTCGATGATCCTGTGCTTCGCGGAGATGGTCGTCTTCTTCGTGGACCTGGGCTTTTTCTTCCTGCCGTCCGACGGCTGGTGGCGCGTCCCGCTGGCGCTGCAGGTCTTCCCGGCCGCGTTGTTGGCGGTGGGGTGCGTCCGGAGCGGTTGGGTCCCGCCGAGCCCGAGGTGGTTGGTGGCGGAGGAGAGGTACGACTGCGCGCTGGAGGTCCTCACACGCCTGCATGGGAGCCAGGCCGCTGAGGCTGAGATGCGCGAGATCCTGGAGACCGTCGGCGAGGAGCAGGTGGATGGGGCTCCGGCCGAGGTCAGCTGGGCCGATATGTTCCGCGGTCCCGTGCTGAGGGTCACGCTGCTTGGCTCCGGGGTCCAATTCCTGCAGCAGTTGACTGGCACCAATGCCATCTTCTACTATACACCTCAGCTATTTAAGAATGGGGGCATCACAGACCCCATGATCGCGAATCTGGCGACTTCTGGCGTCGGGGTGGTGTTGTTTTTGTCTTCGTGGATACCAATCCTCTTCTTTGACAGATTGGGGAGGAAGACCTGGTTGCAGTTGGGGCTGGTGGGCATGTTCGTTGCATTACTTGGTATCGCGATCCTACAGAGACATGCAGAGAGCCACCCTGGCGATCCGAGGAACTACGCCATCATCGCGTTCCCCTTCATGTTTTTTACGTTCTTCAATATGTCGTGGTCTTCCGGCTCTTGGGCATATGCTGCCGAGATCTTTCCGAACTCATTACGGGTTAGTCTTCTTTCCCAGTCGCACCTGATTTTGAAGTGTTCCTCTAAAAGATATTATACGGCTGTAACAGGCAAAAGGGAACGCCTTATGCACCGCATCGCTCTGGATATCCAACTTCATCGTTGCTCAGGTGACACCGCCTATTAACACTGCCATTTCTTGGGGGCTCTACATAATATTGGCCGCCGTCAATGTTGTCGCATTTTTCTTCGTCCGCTATTGTCTCGTCGAAACCCGCGGGAAGACGCTGGAAGAGATGGCGCACCTGTTCGGCATCGACGAGAAGCTCCACGCCGAACAGGAAGAAAGGTCCCCCGAGCGGCGAGGTATGCATCACTTCGTTACTATCAGGAGCTCCGCAAGGCCACTGCAAGCTAATATGGGCACACAGCACTTCTCCGGTCCGAACCTATACAATATCATCACGACGAATGATAATGCGGGTACCAATGTGAGTAGAGGGCAGCGTCAGCATGTGTCTTTTATGACCAGTAACAAGTAATTTCACATCCTCTTTGAAATCATACTCTAGAATCTTATAGAGCGGGACAAAGCACATAGATACATGGTACGAAGTCCGTGGCCAAGTAATGCTGTCTACCTAGGTATATCACTAGCTCGCATCCGTCTACCACGTGCAAGTACATGAATTCTGACGGCTACGAGGCACGTTAACGCTGTAACGATAATCGAGCTATTATCCCATGAATTCTTGTGGCCATTAGCCACGTTGCTCATCCATGTCCTCCATCGGGGCAACTAGGACTGCCTTCACAGGAACCACCTGAACTGTGGCGATGAAGGCCCATCTCTCAGCTGAGAAGTGGGCACATCCCTAGCATCTATCTTGACTCCGTCCCTCCTATTTCGCCTCGCATTGTCCAGGATCATGTACAGGCCCGTGGCCGCCGTGATCAACGCACCAACAGCCCCAAAGACCGCCGTAGTGATCAGGGCGGTCTCGTACTTCGGCGCCTCCTTCTTGATAAATATATTACTACTTACCAAGCCCATCAGATTGGCAAGCGGGACCCCGACGGATGTCAGGGTCACCCTCCGGCCCTCGTGGGCTATATTGTTGTTATACCAGGTCGACAGGATGACGGACGGCGCCGAGGTACCCCAACACATCATGAAGGTGGCGAAATAGGCAATGTGTGTCTGCGTCTCGACATCGCACGCGGCGAAGACTATAAAACCGATAAAGGTGAACGCGAAGCCCAAGATGATGAACGGGAACCGGATCCTCAGCAGGTCAGAACTAAACGCCAGGACCAACAGCATCACGGCACCCGTGACATTGGGCGCGACGGTGTAGAGGTTGGTCTTGACGGTAGGGTAATTCAGGGCGCTGACGATCTGCGGCAGGAAGAGCGAGACGGACTGCAGCGGGACGCCGAGGCACATCTCGATGGCGAGGAATGCGTAGGTGGACGGGTAGCGAAAGATCCCGAGCGCATCGCGAAGGCTAAAGGCCTCGGCCACGACGGACGACGAGTCGACCTGGATGCGGTGGAACGCGAGCTCCTTCTCGTCCTCGCTCAGGAAGGGCGCCTGTGCGGCGGATGCCGGGAGGTACCAGTAGGCGACGGCGCTGAAGAGCACGCTCGCCGCGCCCTCGATGATGAAGAGGTAGCGCCAGGACTCCAGGTAGTGCGTCTTGATCTGGAAGACGCCGAAGGCGAGGAGGCCGGCGAAGGCGTTGGCGATGTTGCTCGCGGCGTAGAACAGGGCCAGCCGCCGTGCGAGCTCGCCGCGCCGATAGAAGGTGGTCAGGTAGTAGATGACGAGAGGGAAGAAGGCGGCCTCTGCCATGCCTAGGAACCACCGCAGGGCGAAGACGCCACTGAAGTTCTGGGCCGCGGCGAGAAGGAGGGTCATCGAGCCGAAGGTGAACATCATGAGGGGCAGGGCGCGGGCGGGTCCGTATTTCTTGCCTAGCATGGCGAAGGGGGGTGCGAAGAGGACGTAGGGCACGAAGAAGATGGAGACTATGATGTTGTACTGGTTGGACTTGAAGCCTAGGTCATCTGAGAGGCCTGCCGTCTCGGCGTTTCCCAGGTTGCCCTTGTCCAGAGCGTTGAAGAGATCTAGCACAAGGCATCAGCATCGGGGTCGCGTAATAGTGGTGAGGGAGGGATGGCCAGATTGGCACTTACACATTATGGCTAGGAAGGGCAGGATGCGGATGTCGAATTTCCTACAGAGCTTGACCTCCGCATCGTGGTCAAGCACACGGGCCGTCTCGACGGCAATATCGGGTCCGCCATTGAAGCTCTCGACGTCGCCGGTGTCTATGTCCTTTCTGGGGATGGTTGCGTCCTCAATGCTGGCGTGCTTGTCAGGCTCTGCCATTTTTGCTGTCGATACTCTGCCTCAGGCGTTAGCATAAACTCAGTCGCTGTCTTTATGTCAGCTTACCGACAAGACGGAATAGGCCTACCGATGTAAAGGTTCACAAATACTGTTGAGTGACATCTGGATGCGGGGATGTCGGTTCACATATGATATCGCCCGGTCGGCCTGCCAAGGCTTCACACCAAGGAGATCATCCTCAGATTCAGGGTCAAGATAAGAGTCTTGGTACCGTATACGATCTAGAATTATGTCGGATTCCTTATCCCTGGCCGATTGTATCCTGTTCATGTCATGCTGAGCTTGCCTATCTGCAGGTCCAGGAAAGCCACTACGACTGCCGAAGCTTATCTCACCCGCCGCTTTAGGATTCGGTCTGTCATCAGGGTGAAGTTTGTTGCTGCCGGCAGTCGCAGCCGCCCCCCGAACTGGACTCGCCCTACATGATTACAATCATACTATACCTGAACTAGGTATCAGAAGGACCTAGGTATGTGTCTTCTCTCATAGTAAGATCGGACACTATCAACATTCGGTTAGACAACGATGTTGTACGATTTATTGACTTGCCCATTACCATTTTTCGCTATCCCTGAACCTATCTGGTACCAAGTCGGATGACGGAAAGTTCAGCTGCCCCGATAACATTTGGTACCCAGCAGGATTGGTAGGTACTTCGATGCAGACAACAGAAGCCAAGATAGAATACTACAAGTAAATAGTAGGTAGATAGGAACCAGGCACATCTGGCTATGATTACAGAAACATGGACGAAAGAGGGAGGCTCGGTACCAGCCCGGGGAATTACCCAACGACTGCACATGTGATAGATGCTTCAACAAGACCACTGACACCGACATCATCACCGCACTGGAGTTAATATATCCGCAAATTGAACAGTACCCTCCAGGGCTGTCCCACCAACGGCTGCATCTCAAAAGCCTTGCTACTCAAGGTCGGCCTTACAATGACCTCCATTTTGGAAGATCCTCCGCCGGCCTACTTGGATGAACAACATTCGCAATTAACAAAACAAGACATAAACTACATCAATGTGGCTTCCGGATCTTTCAAAATGAACCCCCGGCCTTACGTTCAAAGTAAATCCAGAAACTGCGAGACGGCGCGAGGATCGGTGAACACCTACACGGCCGCCGAGTGCCTCCAGGGCTTATTTATTGCCAGGCTTGTCGCATCCTTGATTAATTTCGGCTTGGTCAGGGTGGGCTGCAGTGGCCAGTGAATGAAAGTTTAGTATTGGCTTCGAGCCTGCCTCTAGCTGCCACAGTCTCACAGTCCATCTTCAGGATATAAGTCAACTACCCTATTGATGGGCCACCCCGATAGATGGGCCAGGGATTTACATACTAAAGGCCTATATTTCATAGTGCCCTATTAAATCGAATAAAATAGCTATAACCCTAATTTTTCTAAGTTATTAAGCTAAAATAAACTATAATCTATATATAGTAGCTATATATAGATATAAAATTCTATCAGCTATAAATTATACAGTTTACTAAACTATTAAGGATTACTAAGTAATAGTATAGCTATACTAACATTTAATTTAAGCATATATCTTCTTAATATATAAAGCTATAATTTTAATTTTAAGTCCTATACTACCTTATATAAGCTATAATATAGCTATAATAGTTATATTAAGTTTACTTAAATAGTAAATTAGTTTGTTTTTATTTTAGTATTTCTCTATATAAAAACCCTAAACCCTAAACCTTAAACCCTAAACCCTAAACTCTATATAAATACCTAGGTATTTATATAGGTAAATATTAGATCTATAATAGCTTATATAATTTACTTCTTATAGTAGATTACTATAGGTGAGGTTATTCAAGTATAGGTTCATTGATTGATCTAAGCTAAGGAAGGTATACTAGTAGCCTTGATGAAGGCTACTACTTAACCCTTATCTCCTTATCTAATCTAATCTAACTAGGTATACCTTATATATAGACTAACTAGGCTAGGCCCTATAGGTGCTACTATAAGTGCTAGCTATATGAAAACATTGATACCCTTATTAATACTCAATTAGGAAATTCCTTTCTTTACTTTAGGTAGGCGACCTCATCGCTTAGGCTTCGTAATAGCTTCAATAGAAGGCTAAATAGGCTACTGACTATCCTTATACTATTGAATAGCTTCATAGTAGTACTTGAGATCAGCTAGATTGCACTATTCGTCGTCCTTAGTAGTATAGCCTTTCTAGCGAATAAAGTATTAGGTCTTCCTATGCCCTCGTCCTCGGCGATCGATTCGTTTATCGAGGACCTTTTCAACTTCAAAGTAGTCTTTATCAGAGGCAGTAGAAGTATTACTACTATAGTTAATATGCTTTAAGGGAGGTTAAGTATACTAGAAGGTATAATCATCGTCGTTATAGGGCAAAAGGTACTATATACTAACGATAGGGTGAACTCATAAATACTTAGGAAAGTCTAGTTTATAAGCGAGGGCATTAACCTTTCGCGTAATAGTAAAGGAGCTGATTCGAGGTAGTATAAGCTTTCTTTGCTTATATAATAGCTTATATGCCTTTCTAACCTTTAGCTAGACCTTATCGCCTACTTCGAACTAAAGCTAGTAATACTATTAGTTGTATAGTATACTAATCACAGTAGGGGTTAACTAAAGAGTACTTTCTACTATAGATAGGGTCTATATCAATAAAGAGGTTCAAAGTATTCTATATAATATAGTCGCTATAGTTAATTAGAGATTACTCCTATCAATAGTAAGATTAATACTTAGATTAATCGCTAAAGAGCTAAGAAATATCTATCTACTACTAAGGGAATATCCTATTTATATATCTAGCTCTTCATCGATAGATTACTTAGATATATTAGTAATCTAATATATCTAGTCCTAGATATATTAGATATATTACTAATCTAATATATCTAGTCCTACTAACTGATCTATATTATATGACTTAGTAAGTCCTATATTCTATCCTAGGTACTATATTATATATTAGTTTCTTTCTTTTATTTCCTCTATATAATCCCTAGTACCTTGACTATAGGTTATAATATTATCCTCCTCCTCTAATAATCTTTGCCCTAAAGATCTCGATTATTTCTATAAGTATCTCCTAACCTTCTCTATATATTTGAGCCTTCTTAATCTATTATATCGTCTAAAGTCAGAGGTTTATATATTTCTAAACCTTCTTCCTCTATTTCTAAGAAGACTTAAGATAGAAACGATCTACTTATTTCTATCCTTACTAACTATATTGATATACTTTTCTATTCTTCTTATAAATTATAGGGTATTCTTTCTTACTAAGTTTCGCCTAAGGATTCTTCCTATTATACTAAGTATATTAAGCTAGGCTTATCATCTTATAATATTCTAGGTCCTTCGCCTACTAACTTTCATAAAATCACCCTTTAATACTAGAGGTTAAAAGAAGAGTTAGAAGCTACTGAAGAATACTATTGCCTTATTAATACTGAGATCGAGTATCTATATAAATAGAAAAAGATATAATCTATAAAGATATACTAAGCTATCTATCATAGTCTAGATAATATAGAGGAACTAGATTATATAGAGGCTAAAGAAGTATTATATATAGCGACTAAGGTTACTAGTAAGAATCCTTATTTTAATTCTCTAGTTAGTATAAGTAATTAAGATTTAGTTAGTGAAATTAACTAGAGTAGAGTAGATATAGATATAAGTAAATTTAGTCTAGACTTAGGTATTATATCTCTATAAGCTAGTATATAATAGGTATTATCGTTTATACTATTAGATTTTAAGTTTTATATTACTAAGGTTTTCTTCTAGTTCCTATATATTTTCTTCATTACTATATCCTTTCTATTTAATTAGGTATTTAGTAGTACTACTATATTATTATAAGTTAAGAATTTTCTCAACTTTATATTCTTATTTATTATAATCTAGTTTAATATCTTTATCTAATCTTATATTAGCTAGTACTAGTTCAAGAAGTAAAATATAAAAAACTAGGTAAATCTTTATTCCTAGAGGTAAATCGAGTTTATAACTAATATTAGAGAGTTTTTCTATAATCTAGAATACTCTGAGTTTCTTGAAGTCAAGTTTTTCGCTAAGTCGTTTTATCGAAATATTTTTATATAGTAAATAGACTTTATCTCCCCTCTCAAAGGTTAGTTCCTTCAACCTTTACTAGTTATAGTAGCTCGTTATTCGTTTATAGATAAATATAAGTTCTTCTTATATTTACTTCTATATTTAGTAGATTTCGTCTATTCTTTTGCTTACTTTGATATTTTCTTATCCTATAATAGGTTCTTTATATACTTTAGAGTTATATCTAAAGTTAGTATAAAATAGTAATACTTCTATTATCGATATATTTATACTATTATAAGCGAATTATACTAGTAGGAGTAGCTCTACCTAATTATTCTATTTATAATTAGTATAACTCTTAATATATTGCTTGATAATCTAATTAAGTCGTTCTATCTAATTATCTATTTATAAGTAATATACTATAGATATTTTCTATTTAATTCTAAGTTATTTTAGTATTACTTATTAAAATTTAGAAGTAAATATTATTCCTCTATCTATAATAAGTTCATCTAGTATTTTATACTAGCTTATAATATTATATAGGAATATATATATAAGTTCTTCTATATTAGAAGCTTCCTTATATAGTAAGAAGTAAGTATACTTTATAAGTCTATCTATAATAACTAGGATACTATTATATAGTACTCCTATTATTAGTTTCTTAGATTTTAGGAGTTTAATAATAAAATCTATACTAATAGATAACTATAGTCGTTTAGCTACTAGTAATAGTTAGAATTCTCTATAGGGTTTATATCTTATAGCCTTACTTTTATTATAGATATTATAATCCTTAATAACCTAGGTTACTTTATATTATATTTTCGGAAATTCGTAGTACTTATATATTCTCTTTATAGTTATTATAATTCCTTAGTATCTATAAGTAGGTACTTTATATATTTATCGAATCAACTATTCTTATAGTTTCTATAGAATATAGATCTTATCTCCTTATAGTAGGAGTCTATCCTTTTCTCTTAGAGTATTCCTAAGTTCTAGCTTTAGAGCTTATTATACTATTTGCAACTAGTTTTTCTAAGTATTATTAATTTCTAAGCAAAGAGTAGCTCCTACTTATTTTAGTTCTAAGATAATATTTCTATCTATATCCTATTTCAATATACTCTAGGTTTCTAGTAGTATTTCTTACTAGTAGTCTAGTTATTAACTAAGAGTATTAGCTTAGCTATTTTCTAATCCTTTTTAGTAGTAGATCTTAAAGTCGAACTAGGAGAAATATTCTACTTATCTAACCTATCGTTTATTAAGTACTTTAGTAGTCGTAAACTAAATAAGGTTCTTATAATCTAAGTAGACTTTAATCTAGTATTTTGCTCTAATTAGGTAAGATTTCTATTCCTTGAATAAGTCTATAACTACTATTAATTCTTTATTATAAATCTAGTAGTTCAATTTAGGTCTACTGAATTTCCCTAATATAAAAGCTATAAGGTATAACTTTCCTATATCGTCTTATTATCTAAGCTATCTACTTTTAGTATAGTCTAAAGCATTAGTTTCTACCTTAAATAGTTTATTAGGATCTACTTCTATCAAGAAGGGTTTAGAAGTAATAATTTCTTTAATCTTATCAAATATATCTTAAGTATCTATAGTCTAATTAAATAGTATATCCCTCTTTATCAAATATATTAATAGTATTATATGCTTTCTATAATCCTTGATAAATTATTAGTAGAAGTTAGTGAATCTAAGGAAGCCTTATACTTTCTTAATATTAGTAGGTATTAGCTAGTCCTTAACTACTATAATTTTAGATACTTATATCTAGATTTTTCCTAGGGTAATTATATATCCTAAGAAGTCTACTTCCTTCATATAAAACTTATACTTTTCTAGTTCTACTAGAAGCTTTGCTTTTTTTAGTACTTAGAGTACTTAGTATATATATTTCTTATAATCTTTCTCGTTTTTAGAGTAGATAAGGATATTATCTAGGTAGGCGATTACTATAATATCTAAATATTCTCTTAATATATCGTTGATTATAGCTTGAAATATTACTAAGGCGTTAGTTAACCCGAATAGTATAACTTAGTATTCGAAGAATCTATATTTTATCCTAAATATTATTTTCTATTCTTCTCCTTCCTTTATTTAGATAAGGTTATATACTCCTTTTAAGTCGAGTACTATAAAGATCTTAGCTCCTTGAAGTCTTCTATATAATTTTCGAATAAGTAGTAATAAGTAGTAGTTCTTAATAGTAATTTCATTAAGATATCTATAATCTATATATAGTTTTAATTTTCTATTTTTCTTAGGTATAAATAAGATTAAGTATTCTACTAATAATATTAATAGTCTAATAAATCCTTTCGCTAGGTTTTTATCTAAGTACTTCCTGAGTACTTTAAGTTATTCTTTATTGAGATTATAAATCTTATTAAATTATAGTATTTTTTCTTCCTATAGTAGAATCTTATAATCCTAGTATAAATATTCTAGAAATCCTATATCTAGGGTAGCTACGAATAGCTTTTTATACTTCTGATATTCCTTTAGAATATATTCTTTAGGGTTTTTTCCTACTTCTCTTGCTTCCTATAAGTAATTAGCGAATTATTAGATATATAGTTATACTTTCTTACTAACCTCTTGCTATTATTATCTTTTTCCTTATCTTATAAAGGTATCTCTTTCTAGAGATACTATCGTTCATTAGGCTATCCTTATAGAGGCTACTACTCTATAAGCTTTCTTATAGTTCTTAATATCTTATATAGCTCCTTCTAGTCTCTTTTTCTTTTATTCTAGGGCCTTTATATTCTTTAGTATACTATTCTTCCTTTAGCTATAGCTATAGTCTATCGTAGAGTATACTTATTATTCGTCTAATATACTTGTAGACTATTCCTTAGTCTATATAGAAGCTATATTTTTCTTTAGGCTATTCTTAGCTATCTTCCTAAGAGTAACTAGGATTTCGTTTAGGCGCTCTTCTCTTAGGTTATCTCTAGGAACTAAGTCCTTCTCTATTATTATATTAACTATTCTATCTATAGGTATATTTCTCTAATAGATCTAACTAGTAGTCTAGTTAATATCTAAGTTATATTTCCTTAGCTATAGTATTCTTAAAATAATTTTATATCCTAGGGTATCGAAGATATCGAACTATAATTCTACTATATAGCCTATAATTATAGTAGGTAGGTAATTAGTCTCCCTATAGATAGTACTATTATTATATTTAATAAGATTTACTAAGATTATTCCTAAGGTATATACTTATTCTTTATATTACTATAGAAGTTATTCCTTATTTACTAAATCAGGTGAAATAAAGTTACCTTATACTCTACTATCTATAAGAGTATAGGCTTGAGTTTTTCTAATAAGTATTTCTAGTTCGAGGTAGTTATTGATATCTATTTTTATAGTATAGAGGAACTATAGTAGGTTCTTACTATTTAGTAGTTCTACTCCTAATAGCTATTATTGTTTTTTAGCTATTCTTCTAAGAGGGTTCCTAGGTAGTTAGTAATTCTTTCTTATACTATAGGCTTAGTCTTTTCTTTTTCTCTAGCCTAGAGTTATTCTAGTTCTTATATAAATATATTTTAGATACTTACTTGCCTTTTGACTTATTAAGCTTATTCTTATTACTTCTAGAGAGTTTCTTTTTCTTCCTTATATATCTAGTAGTACTAAGCACTAATCTTTTTATTACTATATATCTTATAGTAGTATAAAGGGTAATCTCATAAGGTACTATAGTTAGTAAAGTACTATTAGGGGTAGCTATCGAAATTATACTCAAAGATAGTATATTCGTTAGTATTATATACCTTATTCTTATAGAACTATAGTCTAAAGTAGCTAGTATAATAGAAGTTATATATATCTTAGTTCTAGTACCTTTATAGAAAGAATTTATTATATACCTTATCTATAAAGTATTTAGGGTATTTATCGAAAATATATAAGATCTATAGGATATATTCTATATATTAGTTATTCTATAGTAAGAAGTATAATGCTTCTATTAGCCTTAGAGTTTCTATTATATTAGCCTCTATATACTTATATAGTAGTATACTAGATACTATAAACTAGTATTCTAATCCTTCGTAAGGTAGTAGTCTAGCTACTTTTCCTAAGTACTAAGTTAGTTTATAGTTAAGCTAAGTTATAAGTTCTAGTAAGATTCTATTAATCTATTTCCTAAGTAGATCCTTCTATACTTCGTCTAATTCTAATATTATAGTAGGGTTTATAGTTTAGTCGTCGTTATACTATATATCATTGAGTAGGTAGGTTTATCCTAAGGGTTCTTCTTTTTCTTCTATATTACTTATCTTAGAGGTTATACTAGTAATATTAGGTATATTATCCTATTCCTAGAGCTCTAGCTCTCGAGGGTTCTTTTCGAATAGGAAGTCTATTTCTACCTAGGTAAGGCTATATTAAGCTATCCTAACTATTCATACTATAAAGTTAGTATATTTCTTACCTAAGGGGACTAGCTCCTATTTTTTTTTCTTCTTGCTTTAGTATTCCTTAGCTAAATATCTAGGCTTTCTATAATTGAAATACTTATAAGTTTCTTATTTCTATATTACCCCTAGCTCTATAAGTCCTAGATACTATCTATAAGCTATAGAGGGGGAGTTCCTTTATCGATTATAATAGTTTCTATATTTTTTATTTCTAGAGTTCTATTTACTACCTTTTTTCTCTAGGTATTATTCGAATAGTCGATTATCGATATATACTACTATCTAGGTATATTCTAGGAAGAAGTCTAGTCGATCGAGTTTGATAAGCTTATCTTTAATATTATCCTTGAGTCCTTTATAAAAGTATAGTATAAGTAGTTTATCTTACTATTCTAACTATGAGACTATCTACTAGAACTCTATTAGGTAGTTAGTAGCTAACTTAGTCTACTTGAGTATACTTAGCTTCTATTCTACTAACCTTTTAGTATTTAGGTCTCTAAAAGCTCCTTTAAGGGCTTCTTCGAAGATAGAGTAGTTACTAAAGATCTTAGTAGTATACTTCTTTATATTATCTAGGTAGTCTAGATTTCTAATATAGTCTCTGATAATAGGTTTAAACTAGACTAAGGTACTATCTTAGAGTCTACTAGCGATAGCTAAGACTCTCTTCTAAAGGTATTTAGGTCTTTAGTAAAGTAAATAAGATAGATATAACTGAGAGTAAGGAATCCTCTCAGGGTTTTATATTTGCTTATGAAGTATAGGGGCTTATTAACCTTGAAATAGTAGAAGTATTTATCCCTAGATAGTATTATTAAGGGGTTCTCTACCTATATATTACTAGCTAGTTCAGAGGTATCTATACTATTATTAGAGAGAGTATTACTACTAAGAGTTTCATATATATTACAAGTATAGTAGAATTATTATCTGAATTCTTTGATATTAGCCTCGAACGAGTTATCTAAATTCGAGGGAGTTTACTATAGACTCAAGCTTATAAAGTACTATAGTATTATATAGAGGTTATATATTAAACCTTCTAGATAAGAGTAATCAAAATATACTAATTATAGTAGGAGTTAACTAAAGAGTACTTTCTACTATAGCTAGGGTCTATATTAATAAAGAGGTTTAAGGTATTCTATATAATATAGTTGCTATAGTTAATTAGAGATTACTCCTATCAATAGTAAGATTAATACTTAGATTGATTACTGAAGAGCTAAGAGATATCTATCTACTACTAAGGGAATATCCTATTTATATATCTAGCTCTTTATCAATAGATTATTTAGATATATTAGTGATCTAATATATCTAGTCTTAGATATATTAGATATATTACTGATCTAATATATCTAGTCCTACTGACTAATCTATATTATATAACCTAGTAGGTCCTATATTCTATCCTATGTACTATACTATACTTTAGTTCCTTTTTTTCTATTTCCTCTATATGATCCCTAGTACCTTGACTATAGGTTATAATAATAGGGTGATAAACTCCTATAGGGTATTAAGTATAGTAGGTTCTATAGCTAGTAGAGGAGGTGTTTTATTCTTCGAAGTCGCTCGTATTTAGCCTTCTCTAGGCGATAAGGTTTCGCTCGCAAGTTGCTTTAGTTTATAGGCGCTTATATAGGCGACTATAAGGGTGCTTTAGTAAAGATAGTAGATAGAATAGTAAATAAGCAAACGTATGAATATATTCTATAAAGGTAGAGATTATATCTGCAAATCTAGCCTATCAAAATAGCTACTAGATTGCTTTAATGAAGGTATTATAGTACTAGCTAAACTATATAGTATAAGGATACTCGTAATATCTATACTAGTAGGCCTTTCTACTAAATAGCTCTAGTTTTCTAGGTTAGAGATACAAGTAGTATAGCAAAGGTTAGCTACTAAGGCTTTGCTTTATAATAGTAGTAGTATTGATACTTAGCTAAAGGCGCAAGGTTATTGCGATAGCTTCTTTTTCGTTTATTGTAAACAGCCTAGTCGTATAATAGTGCCCTAGATAGCATGAACTAGTGAGATCGATTCTAAACGATTCCTTGCCTTCGAATAGGCCTCGAAATCGCTTCAAATAGCTCTCGATTTAGTATTTCCTTTATAGTATAAAGGTTATAGCTACTATTTGTAGTAGATTACTATAGGTAAGGTTATTCAGATATAGGTTCGTTGATTGATTTAAGCTAAGGAAGGTATACTAGTAGCCTTGATAAAGGCTACTACCTAACCCTTATCTCTTTATCTAATCTAATCTAACTAGGTGCACCTCGTGCATAGACTAACTAGGCTAGGCCCTATAGGCGCTGCTATACTTCTTATAACTATATAAGCTATATTCTTATATCTATTAGTATATAATACTACTACTTATATAGCTATTACTAATTTTAGTACTTTATACTTATAGAAATCTTAATTATACTAGCTGTTAGTATCTATACCTATATAGCTAGTAATCCTTAACATTTTGAACTATCATAGTAAAACTTAATATTATAGCTGCTATAAATATAGTATAGACTTATATTCTTAATATTATATATATATAGCTATAAGGCTTAGTAATATATTGAAAAGTAAAACCCTGCCTATTTTATTCGATTTAATAGGGCACTATGAAATATGGGCCTTTAGTATGTAAATCCCTGGCCCATCTATCGGGGTGGCCTATCAATAGGGTGGTTGACTTACCTAGGTAACGTTGTGGTCAAAGCTGCAATGTAATCATGCTGGTCTGCTCCCCCTCGATCGCAACCACACCTACCTAAGTACCTACTATGTACTCAAGTACATATAGGTAATTTTCGCTGGGCAATAGGTCTGGCCTTCGAAAAATGATTTTCGGTTGCCGGGCTTTGGTGATAATCCGTTGTCAGTAATCACAAAGTCGAATAATAAAGCATTGTCGAAGACTCGATTTGTTGTTGCTAAGTACCTGTCTATGATATCGGCTCGTGTGTCTATGTATCTACCTAGGTACGTAAACAAGGTGGCGGCCCAGGACCAACTTCCAGTCCTTGGCCTTGCTCAGACTCATCATTTCACACCCTTACATGAAGCAAGCAGAGTCGCACCAAATCATCTGTCGATCACGTTGTCTTCCCTGGCAATACATACAACTTATATTTGATCTATCAATGTAATTGCAGGTCGGGATACTCATATTGTTACTATAATCTCGAAGAAACCTATGAAAGCGCACATTTACAACTTTCAATATTGATACATGATGGACACGAAATATAATTCACTACTCCGTCCCCGTACAGGAGACCAAAATCAACTCGAAGTTTGACTATATACGTAGATATCCAAACGAATAGTTTCGGGACCTCTCTGGGATCCAGCTGCAATTATGTCTCACTGCACAGTTCCAAAGTTGACACGGCAGTTGGAAACTGACACCGGAGAAGCTTAACCACCCCTATGTCCCGTTACATTGAGTTCAAGGGCACCGACGTATTTTTACCATCAAAGCTTTTCAACGAGCATATTTCCGGGAAAGTGCGTCGATGCTGGACCCATATTTGGTGGGCCAGATGATGCCGATAGGAAACACATTGCATCAACCTCTGTTACCGAGATCCATTGGTGAGTCTGGCCCATCTGGCGTTGCAACAGGAGAACTCTCTTCTGTTCCACCTCCACAAGCGCAAGGAGCACTCCCGTCAGTGCAACGAGGTATTGCAAGCGGGCTGACGACGATCAGAATGGGCACACGGTGAACTAGACACTTGCAGCCCCTATACTGGCCAGTTGCGCAAAGGAGGAGACAATGTCGCTAAGACTATAGTTATCTGGTTATGAGGGTTTACGCTGAATATCACATCTTACTTACCTCCTAATACTGCCTCAAGAAAACCTGCCTTAGCGGTCGAAGCTGCGGGAATGATCATCCGCAACGTTGTGAGCATGTTATCTCATGTGGCAGTGACTCCATTCACCGTTGTCATTGTGGGGCCGAGGAGGTCGAGGCCATCCTCGGATCCGAGCATATTTCAACTACCGTATTCCTTTTTCTTCCTCTCACCGTCACATCCATGGTCACTCTCCTCCGCCGTGGATGACACTAGAGCTGGCGGAGACTCCCGCTTCGTGCGTGCCGTTTCTGTAAATGCCCTCTCAGCAAAAATAGATAGGGAGTCGCAGTGTTTGTGGTCTGTAAGAGAAAAGTGGGATTTCGGACTCGGCTAATCGTCGTGACCGTGATAATGGTGACCACATAGGGGTATCAGGAGTATTCTTCGTGGTGGTCCGCGCCTCAGAGGGCAGGAACTCCCTGTTTGTTGATTGCATAATCTGTAACATCAAAGCGTTTGGAGGGCTAGAACATATCGCAGCAAAAGCTATGGCATGATATTGTCTCGGCACTATCACTTTTGATACATCACGTATAGCGCCTCATAACCGGCGGTGAAATCCCGTTGACTTAATCTTCAACTATAAAGCTCGGATCAGGGAGAGGACTCATCCCTTGTTCTCACTATCAACGTGGACCTCCTATCTTCATCTCTGCACGCCGGCGTCCAAGGGATCTGTCATCGTGGCGAGAAGCTTCCCCATGGATACAAGCACCAGGTAACCAAACAACTTGCTTGGGTACAAGAAAGCAGATTGGGTAACACGGCGCACGACATATGTTAGCCTATATACTAGGCTGTGAAGTTTCCTGGGTTGTATCCACCACAATAGCACAGGTACGACCGCCGATTCCATGTTGCCCGCGCTAAGTAGACCAAGACCATCAAGCATAGTCACGCGTGCTTGAGTTTGATGGTAGCGAGCGTCCAGTGTAGGCCACGTGTGTGACAAGAAAGTGGATTCCAGCTTCAAGGACTGGCGATACACAGACCAGACAAACGAAGACTTTTAAATGGGATAGCAACCGCATGATTTGCCGACCTGGTCATTGCTGACGTGGACATGGACAAGCCGCCAGGCTCGTGCCACGCAAGACGTCAAGCTTGAAGTTCGTCGTGAGGGCGCTTGCTGAAATGTGACCGAGGATGTACGGTTGAAACAACTAGCCTAGAGGTAAGCGTTACCGGGAGACTGCAACATAGAACGATGAGGTCAAGTTAGTGACCCAGTACTCGTAATTTTCCAGGGCTGGCATTCCGAACCCCTTCTCAGATCCCCAGTCCATGCCCTTCGTCTCGACGTCGTCCTTTTCTGCGTCATCATCACGGGGTCGTCGATCTTCTCCAGACGAAGTGTTTTGGGAAGGATGGGGAATCACTCCATGTGTACCAAACAAACCGCGGATTTTGTCATTCTTATGGTTTATGGTTCCGTAATACACAGTCGGTACCGCATCTCGCTACCTCTGGCCGACAGTGGTTGCCCCACTCTCCGTCGCGCGATCTGTCAAAGTCGGTCGCCTTTCACCATGGTATTGACTCAGATCGGCAACGCCGATCTTCAGAGACCCTGTGAATATCGCGGGCCGTGCGTCCGAGCCCTTCGACGCTCAAGAACGCCGTGGCTTGGGCGGACCTTCATCCACCTTTGGGCGCTGCTCTTCGTTCTCGGGAGACGGCCGCATACAACTGACAACTGCCCCGATTATCTGCCACCTGCATGAACTCAAACCCGATGATGAAATTCGAGGTCCAGGCCATCAAAAGCTATATGTAAGATGTAAGATGTCACATGCATATACCTCCGGTATGGCATGAACTTGATCGACTGTCCGGTCCTGCTGCCGAGGGATAAGCCCTGAACCGCGGTGATTTAGGTCCGGATCTGTCCCTTGATCGTCAGGCAGCGTATACCAGACGAAAGATAGACGTGGTTCTCCGCTCGAGGATACTGGAGGATTTTAAAGGAAAATGATCCCTTGGCATTCCGGCTTTGTTTATTTTGATAGCAAGGCGGAGACGGTTGGCTTCAAACCCGGGAGTCCCCAAAACCACGATCGACAAATACCCTAGGGTAGGTTAGCATGATCGTCATTGCGTCCGACTTCATGGATTTTCCAAGTTGACGGCGGTCTCGTCTGGTCGGCAGACCGGCTTCGGGTCCCCGGTGGGTTCCGGGCTTTTCTTAGGCTGCGGGCGTTAGAGCCACAAGTGGCCGTGGCGTTCATGATTTTCGATCGCAGGATGTGGTTGGCTAGTCCACCCGAATATGTAATTACTCGGCCGGATTCTGGGAGAGGGAAAACATCGAGGCCTGACGGATGTGCAGGGTGACGACGAGACTTCACACTGACGTTATATGTCTGATAGTCCAGCCTGGAGGCTTTCTTCCGTCGCGACTTGCTTGTTTTGGTGAAACAGAACTGTGTACGAGAACGCCAGATTGTTGGAAGGTCTCAAATGGGTGCTCGCTGGAGCATCATTGAAGGATACAGGATTCCAGACAAGACGGCCCGCTCCGGCTCGTTCCAGACCCAGCATACCGGAAAGGTCACATGGCGTCGTTGATTTAAGTCTAGTGTATATACTAGTTGATGGATCCGGACCTAGGTAGTACGAAATTATAATACCAGCATCACCATGCATTGCTCCATCAAGCATGCTCGAGTGCTTGACACGTAGAATCAACAGCTGACACAGCTCCTAGGCAGAGAACGAGTGGAAAGGGAGTGTGCGGCTTTGTCTGCGGTACAGTACAGTAGCTACGAATTCCGCAATCATGAAACCGGGCCCCAGGGCGCCCGTTGCAGAATGTCACCTTATACAGTATTCTCCATGGGCCTCACCATAGAACCCTGTTTCACCAGAACCATCTCCATCTTATCAGAACTCCTCCACGTTAAGGCTCAACGGCAAAAGCCGCGAGATTCTACCACCAAGACGGCATGTTCTGTTCAAGACCGCCTGTGCTCGGCCTCGGATGGGGCAGTATCAGGGCCATCCGCTATCTCCAGGTGCTGTTTAGGTATAGTGTAGTCCCGAAGTCGCCATCAGCAATACATTCCGCAACAATACCGCACGTTGTATCCGCGGACAAATCCACCAGTCCCAAAGCCTGAACGCCTGCAATCTCGCACGGCCACTGAAGAAAGGGCGGGAGTGCCCCCGTTTGATTTCCGCCACCTGATATTTATGCCTGCAACCATGTCAAAGCACCATATGACTCGCATCTTATCTCTTGCTTAGCTCAGGGGGCAGCGGTGGAACCCGTTGAGTAACAGATACCGCGTAGTGCAATCAGAATTTGATGCTACCCTTCCCCCAGTCGGCCGCGGCTTCGCGCCCAAGCATACCTAGATACCCTAGGGGGGGGCGGAGGGGGGTGCCTACTTTTCTTGTTGCTTGTTTAAACACTGCTGCACCGCCCCATTCAGCAGGTGGTCCTTCCCAGGCTGACTCGCATCCAACACTGGAACCTTATATCGGACAACCACCAACCACATGGCGGAAAGTGATAGCGACCATATCGTCGCGTCGCTCGCCGTGGGCTTCACGCTTGGCTTCGGCCTTTTGACAGTATGGGAGGCCATCAAGCAGACAAGACGCAGCAAAAATCCCCGGCGAAGCGCCTACATTTACATGATATGGTAAGTCCGCCACAGGCCTTTGCCCACCCGCCCCCTTTATGGTAGTCCCATTCCTACAGAGAGACCGACCTCACTGACATGAGCATGAAGGGGTGAAATAGGTGCCAATTGTGCCATTCTGGTCCTGGCAAACCTTGAGTTCCATGCAATCATAGGAGCAACGTACGCCAAGCAACCTAACATGTTCATCTCCCGTCCTAGCAGCAGGCTGACAGCTCCTCGGGGCCCACAGTGTTCCCGCCTTGTTCTTTATCCTCGTCTTTTGGGTATTGGAGATCCAACTCCTCATGCAGATCATCATCAACCGTATTGCTATCTTGTGCGAAACCCAAGAGACCGTCCGGAAACTACAGATAGGGACGGCTGTGATTATCTCAACCATCAATATAGCCGTTTTTTGCATATTCATTCCCGCTCATCTGAGCCCGCCCGTGAGCCAGACGTAGGTTTGCCCCAAGATCCGCCATCTTCTTTGCCCAGGCTGACCCAACAACATGCAGGTACGTCGACATAAACCGAATATGGGACCGAATTTCGAAGGCTCTCATCTGTCTTGTTGATGCCGGTCTCAATTACTACTTCTTGAGAATCGTGAAGCAGAGACTCCTCAACCAGTATGGGCTCATGAAATATGCACCACTGGTGACTTTCAACGCCAGACTGATGACGATCTCCGTGTTGTTGGACGTGAGTTCAAGCCAGCCCTGAAAAGTCAACTACCAGATGATTGGCAGCCTGAACTAAAGCCCATTCATAGGTTCTTCTCATCGGCCTGATGTCCCTGCCAAACCAGGCCGTCTTCATGCTGTTCCACCCGCTGGTCTACACGGCCAAGCTGAACATCGAGATGACCATGGCTTCCCTGATCGTCAAGCTCGCCCGCAGCGGCCGCGCCGACGCCCACGAACCCGGAACGACATCGCACGACGCCCACCACAGCGGGCCCAAATCCGTGGCACACGATCCGAACGAGCGGGAGGTCGCCCTGAAGACCTTCACCGAGTCGAAGATCCGCGCCTCGTACTCGGGCAACAGCGACGAGACGGGGGAACCGGTGCCGAATGGGGGCATCCAGAGGACGAGGGAGTTCCAGGTCACGGTCCACCGGACGTCGAACAGCCTGGACGAAGGGAAGGAGACGAACAGCCCCCACGACGACGAGGCCTGGTTGACGCGGTACCCAGGCCATCCCAGGGGGACGGCGCAGGACGGGCGCAGCACGACCTCGACCAACACGGTGGATTCTTGAGAGACCCGGGCTATTTGACTAATGATGTCGCACACATCTCACCGGGCCCGGTCCCCTCGCTGCATGGCCCTTTCGAGCCTAGAGCTCGGTCTAATGCAAGGGCAGTGCAGCGGCGTCACTCAGGAACACCACGAGTGTGTTTACTACCTCAAGTACACTGCTCATTGGATCCCCAAGTTATCGGCCTCAATCCGAACATTCAACTCGAACATTCGAATCAAGGGCTCGGCAATCATACTGGGAGTCAACAATGTGTATATCTGGGTTATCCGCCTGGCATGCAAGACCAGCTTCGAGAGGCGGGTGGTGTCTTGGGGGTGAGAACAAGCTTCCATCCTGTGTATCAGGATCCACACGCTGATGGTGTGGTGGAGGGGCTAGCATTATCCTGCAGATACAACAGATTGGGACAGGAACCTGATCTGGCAGTGTATCGTGTCAAACTGGGATGAAGCGACGGCGGGTCCCAGGGGAATCATTCCTCAGGAAGAGGACGGAGCTGTACAAGGCTTTCCAGGGGCCAGTAATGTTTACGAACGCTCTGACGTGGAACATACATACATAGTTGAGAAGCAAAACACATACCCATTTTTTTAACATTCAATAACGTGTTGACCACGCTGCCACGCTGCCACGCGATCCACGGTCGATCCACGGTCGCTCGGGCGATCCTCCCCAGGCAAACCATGGTTCTGTATATACGAGGCGGTGTGGGCCCTGGTCATATCAGCGATAAACGTTGCATACAAGGGGCTCCAAGGAGAAACGCAGTGAGCAGATGCTGCTGCAGGCTATCCCTACCCACATGGGATATTTTATATCCGTGGATCCCCGTCTCGAACTCTCTCCGCCCCCACCCTACAAGGGACCCATGCTACTGCATACATGATCTAAACTACCCGATTAGGGTATGCCGGAATTCCAGGCCTGAGATTATCTCCGCGTTTCTCGTCGCAAGCCATACAAGAAAAACAAGTATCAGGCGTGCGATACTATGCCCCAGCCTGGAACCCTTCTAACAGGGGTCACCACTGCACACGTGCGTACAAGTACGTATGTGTAAGGGGCCCAAGACATACGAAGGAGGGGCCCCTCCATAATACGCTTGATGAAGTATGGACTCCGGGGGAAGTGGCGGGTTTCCAATTAGATGGCGCCTCGTTAGACGCTAGCCCAGCCAAGACTTTCTCAATGCTTTTGCAGTTGACAAACGTACCATGGTGGTAGAATGGTCGGTCCACCACTAGGTAGACGTCGGATTTGATAACCTCCTTGAGCACCTAGACGATTCCATGCGCGCATGGCGGGCCCTTCTCCCTCTGCGAATGGCTGCCGTGGTAGGGATTCGCAACAAGCTTTGAGCCGAGGACTACAAATATTGCACCGGCTGACCAGCACCCTAGGCCCCACAGCATTGTTCGTCAGAACTTTGTTATCACTTGTATGCCTTTCTGACAACCTCGGCATGTGGCATTGAGTATTAGTGACTCGTCAGGATATGCATCATCCTCCTTGCTCTGCCTTGGTATGTATGCACGTGACTCCATCAACGACTACAGATCTCGCGCTCCTATCAGGTGACGAACAAGCTGTCGTTTCGATGGTTGTACCGCTCAGTCTGTTGTAGTATATAGTTTCACTAAGGGGATACTATGTGAAGAGCGTGTTCACAGCTTTTTTCTTCTCTGGCAGTCGTCATCAAACTGGCACCGATCGTGTTCACGTTGCCTGTTGCCTGTCGTGGTCACTCACTTTAAAGCGGAGCTTGAGCCTGACAAGGAGCATTGGAAATGGCTATTAGGAATGGCTATCAAGGATGGCTATACTCTGAGGCCACCACTCAGTGCTGCAATCGTCACAGTCCCGTTCTAGCCGTTGATGGGATTGATGCATATGGAAGGCGAAAATTTCACGCAAGAGATTTTATACGTGTCCTCACCCAATGTAGGCTAGGCCATGAACCGCGATTCAAACTCCCAATTGTGGCTAATTTTGTCGTTGACGACTCTTGAGAGTTGCGAATTCTGAGTTTACTCTGGGGAGGACATCTGGACCAAGTCACAGTGGGAATTTCGAGAACGGTCTGCTAGTAAAGCAAATACCACTGAACAGTCATAGAGTTGCTTAAGCGTAGTATGTAGGTATATTGCCCTAGTATATATATGTTTTAACCTGCTAGTAATAGGTCAGTATCCTAGAACTACCCTTACTAATAATGGGTCATCAACGACTACAACAGCATTTATAAAGAAGGTTGTAAGCACTCATAGCCTTTGGACGTAATAGTATATAATCATTATATATCCTATTCAGAGAAGGTACATGTATCCAGATTTGCTTTTTCCTTCTTACAGTACAGAGCCGAGGCCTACTCGGCGTAATACAGAATATGCCTGCCACTCTGCTTCACCCGTCATCTCGATCCCACATGTGCACGATCTGAACAACTTAAAGCCTACCCACCCACCTGGCTCATACTCTCCGATACTCTCATAATTACTAGAACCTACCTCGGACTTAGACTACAAATCCCACCGCACGCTTCGTATTCGTATTCACAAGAGAGAGGTTTGGATATGTCGTCAAAAGCTTCCGACACCCGTCGACCTCGCCAGTGGTATCGGCGCATAGTACCACGAACCCATCGGTCTTTCCTGGCTTGCCAAAGATCGCTATTCTGGATCCCTTGAGCATCTCGCTCGTCGTGGCGCTCCTCATCACCCCTGCTGAACGGCAATGCTGACAGGGCTCGGCTCGGCGCAGTCGGCATACTTGCGATGCTTCCAAGTAACCGGCTTACACGTCTACAAGCTCGGACAGCAGCGCCGGGCTTGATGCTCAGCGTTACGATGGTTCCGTACCAGGGGAGGAAGAGCGCGAGGAAGACCTTCGGTACGCTCACGCCGGAGGGATACTTGGTGATCTCAACCCTCGAGGCTTTGGTCTTCGTATCCTTATGGCCGTTCGAAGCCGCGTCCTGCTCATGTCGTTAGCTAGGAGGACATTGAACGGAACTGACGTAGATTTTGGCCTTGATATTCTGGTTACCTAAGTATTTATATGTACAATATAGTTATTCGGGAATGTAAGTGATCTCCTCTCGAGAGGCTTACAAGATCAGATTGCATGCATCACCCCCAGATCTAACTCCGACTCTGGTAGCGGTGCCTAGGTAAAGAAACTGCCAATCAGGCTCCATTTAACTACTAAGTATCAAGCTTCCCTATGTAATATCCACACTGGTCCCATCCCACTGATGCCTTGCTTAGTACAACCCACACCAAAACCCACTCAGCCACTGAAAGACAGGGTGGGTGGTCATGAAATTGATCGCCAACCTGGCTGTATGCTGTCTGGCCCTTTGCCTTCAGCCCCTCGCATGTCTCAATGATCAGTTTCCATATGCCAGTCTCGCCAATTCCACTCCTGGATGCCTGGATGCCTGGGTGCAAATAGCCCGGGCTGACAGTGCATGACATGTCAAGGAAAGAGGCGGCCCTTGGCCGGTCTGCAGGCCTTCGTCCGCAAGTCATAAGGTCTGTGTTGAGTCTGCTGCACACGGGCCCCCGGGGGAGGTTGTGGGTGCCAAGACAGGCTGTTGGGAAGAGGCTGAGCCATGTTGGTAGACGATTGGGGCCCGGAATGGGTCATGGGTCCGTCACCAACCAGTTCGTGCGCAACTGCGACTTGTCGCCGTATTCACCTACCACCGATCACCTCTTCAGAAGATCTCGCACTTTCGTCTCTCAGAGCCTTTGAATTCTTCTCACTTTTCGTTTCCGACAAAGAATGGCAATCTACCACATTACTAAACAATTATTCGGTAACTGTCTTTTGCAAGCATCTTTCGTGAGTAAAAGCCATAAAGAAACCTTACAAGCACCATCAAATCCGTGCCCAAGCAAGACGACGAAGCACGAATCTCCACCATGGCCACGCAGCAGCAGCCGGAGCAGGAGCAGGAGGAGCTGCCCCAGCCCGTGCCGATTGGTCCTCGCACCGCCAAAGGCGGAGGTTTCTACATGATTCCGGGTACCAAGCCGAAATACCAGCAGACGGACTTTACCAGTCTCGTTATCTACGAAAGGGACCTCGCCGAGGCTCTCAGCATTTTACGCGCTAAATCGGCTACGGATCTGTCCGCTATCCGTACCCTGAGCTTTACACTGAAAGATGCGAACCTCTACTACTGGTGGGGAACCCTCCTGCAAGACGGGGGTCCCCTCTGGGACGAGGAGGAACGCGAAGATATACTGCGGGTATATCCGATCCCAGAGTCGGTAGCCGCTGGCAATCCTCCGAGGAGCATGTTCCGCGCACTACTACGCTTTATTGCTGAGAACTTTGACCTGGGAAAGCTAGACTTGGTTGTTGACGCCAAAAATAGCTCGTGGAATATCTGGTGGGATAGAACCTGCGCATGGGGGTATAACCGCGAACCCCCAGAAGAGAGAGATCCGGAATTCAAGTTTATGTATGAGATATTCCTGGATATCGGAAAGGGCGGTCGGCGAGGTGTTTCATGATAAGCAGCTGCGCTCGCTGAGCATTACTACGGACGTTTGGGAAGGTGTAGGCGAGTGGCTGACGGGGCGGCTTAACGGAACGGAAGTTGCGACTGAGGATGTGCCGTGCTTTCATAACCCTGAGACGCCGCTTCTGCCCGGTGAGGGTGGGCCCGGGATCGGGGCCGGGGTCGGCGATGCGGTGAAGGACGGGAATAACAGAGGCAGCGCCGCCGTGGGGGACGCGGGCGGTGAGATTAGCGAGGAAGAGCAGTAGGTAGTCTCTGTACGGGGATCTGAATGCTACACTACACTACATCATACAGGTACATGTTATATTACTACACATAAGGGTGGGCCCGCTCAATGAGACGCTGATGCTTGACGCACATATGCGCACATTTCTTCCCTATACCGATTGATGTGCTCGCCTTGCTGTCCTGGGCGAGCCTCTGGGTGCCGCGAGGGGACTCGACGCAGAGGACGAGCGAGTCCGAGAAAGCTGGAGTATCGGTGGGGTCTACAGCCCCAGTGCCGCTTTTCTGATAGATATAGATTCAACCTCCTCTGAATGATAGGATTCGGGCAATTTGCCGATATAGTTTCACCTGAAGCCAGCGTTTTCTGTCCGTATTACAATTTTGCGAGTTTATTTGATGTGGAAGTAGATCTAAGGTTGGAAGTCGGGGAGCTTGGAGTCCCTGAAAGTCACTGCATGTAGCATTCGTGATAGCGCCCTTACGACAGTGCCAGCCGAACCCGAGGACGTAACGGGTGCAAAGTCGCTGTAGGAGTTATATGGCTGAGTAATAGTACTATATTCACAGATGGTCAAAGATCTGGCAAATTCTGTAGAAGCTTCGTGGTGCCCAATGGAGTGAAAGCCATGAGTGCACCTAAGCGTTTCAACAACCGCAAAGCGTCGCAAAAAATGCACCATTGACTTCGAAATTAAAAGGCGGATGAAGGGGACCCCGGAGGTTCGCCCGAACCAATGTCGGGGTGGCTAACCCGGCAGCTTGGATGCCATCTCCCGGACCCGTAGCATCGGCTCGGCCTGGTCTGACATCTACTGTATCTAGGTACTGTACCAGTAGTGACGGAGGTCTGCCTACTATAGGTCGCCTTGAGTTGTCTCCCCAGACTCCCCAGCTTCCGCGCAGATCGACAAACTTGCGCAGCGGATCCATCAGAGGCTTGTTTCAGCCTACGTCGATCAAGGTACAACACACTAAAACCGACTTCATCTCTTCGCCACGATCCTCACTTACACCTGCCCTGCTGCCATGAGTACAGGACATTGCGTCAGCAACCTTACCCGATCCTCGAAAACAGATCTGAATGAGCAATTCTCCGGCAAGAATCCTAACTACCTATGTCCTGGGTAGGTAGATTCTAGGTGGCCCGCGTTACCCGCGGAGCTTACAGGTATCGGCCGACCGGAAGGACAAGCGATGGATGAGGAGTCGATGACCTTGCGAACCGACTGTATCGCAAGATACCCCACCAACAGCACTTGAGGACATTCGAGACTGCGGCAAGCCAACACATCATGCACCCCAAACAAACGCATCGTGAATAGAACCACAGTGCATATCCGACCGTTGGCCACTTGATCACATCGCCAAACTGTCAAGCAAACAGATACTTCACGGGTTGTCTTCACAATTCGAATCACCCTCTCGTTGACTTCATCCGTACCCCGCGCCCAACCCCATAAGCAAACCCACAATCGCGACATCCCGGAGCCCTGGTGCACAACGCCGGTGCCACCCTGCGCACCTGGCACCAAAAAAGAGGAGCCGCCCCGAGCGGGGAGCAGGAAGCGGTCCAGGTCTCATGATGGAGTCCTCGAGAACCTGCAAGACAAACCCACCTGCGTGGCCAGACAGCCAGACTGGAGCCACAGTGACCATGACAAAATACCTCCCCCTCTCGATCGGACATGGTGCGATAGCATCTTGGGCTGCGGGCCAATGAGTTGTCGGCGGGAGGGCCCGAAGAGACCCGAGTTGCGGTGAAGAGATCCAGTCTCACGCAGCATTTTTTCTGGGGGGCCCTAGCCTACGAGCCCTTGACAACCAACGGTTTCGAAGGCGACTTGTGAGATGATGGGTTGATGAGTTGGTCCGCGATGTTGTACAATGGTATATGAGTCGATCGATTGTCACACCGTCAAGAAGAGGTCTACCCTCTTATTTGACCTTTCCTCACACCAACTCGCCTGGGCGATGATGCGTAAACGCATCATACAACTGCTATGACCACTCAATAAGCACGTTCATCTCAATCACGTCTATCAAGGAGGAGGGCTAGCACCTCTCCACTCACACCTATTGAACATCAAAAAGAGCGAGGTGTATCATCCACCTCCAACCGTCGTACCATGTCTAGCATTATCGCCGTCTGCGTGAGCTTCATCGGCCTCGCGCTGGTCCTCATCAATGCCGTCATCTTCATACAGATGATTCTATCCTTCCCCGCCATGATGAGCAGCAATTCGCAGTCCTACATCCAGCAGCAGAGAAGATATCACCACATCCCATCACCCGGAGTCTTCGATTCGAGCCATCACACAACATCAGTCACTTACGACGCGGATGTCGAGACCGAGACCGAGCAGGCATGGGTTGCGGACGAGTCCTTGGATCGGTGGCTCGAAGACGTGGATGAACAGACCGACGATTGCGGCCCCGAGGTCCAGCACGTACCCAGGCATAGTCCGGTGAACCTTGCGAGGGGACTAGAGCCAATCACAAGGGGGCGATCGCTGAGGAGGAAGCCGAGGAGACACGCACCGAGGACGGTGTTTCGCGTCAGGGACGACTTTGACCTCGATCTCGACGAGGACAGCGATCACGTGACGAGCGGGATAAGCAGAGGTCACGTGGACAGGATCACACCTACATGCGTGACAGGCTGGAGGAGCGTGGAGTGGACAAGATGATCTGGTCGGCGATATGGCTAGTGGCGATACTTATATCCACCGGGTTATTGGAGGATCAAAACGGCAGTACGGAACGGGGAGGTTTGCAAAAGGGCCAGGGAATAGGCGCATCACGAAGTGAAGAGACATGAACTACAGCATACCTGCACAGATTTTCTTTTGTTAGAGATACCAATTGTCTTACCAAGCAAAGTATTTTCCTTTGTAAATACATAGATCACTCTGGCTCTCAGCTCGATACTTGGGAGCAAACAATAACAAGGCAGAGATCCTCTACGAATCGTCTACTTTTTCTAAGGCTGCATGCCCCGAGTGATAATAATGTCACCGCGAACAAGTGGAAATCCCAAGACTGTACGGTGTCACTTTGTCATCCAGGCGTGGAGTGAACGGGCCAAAAACAAAAGAAAAGAAAAGAAAGAAGAAAAAAAATGGAAATAGGAAGGAAAGAAAAAAGAAAAGGAGAGGGCGAAAAGAACAAAAGAAAAGATTTATTTAGCAATGGACGACCACGGGATCGAACCGTGTACCTCGTGCAATGCCGCGTTGTAAACAACTTGCTAAGCACGCGCTCTACCATTTGAGCTAGACGCCCTGTTTGTTGAAGTTATGATATTTGTTGATACTCATATAGAACAAACAAATTCCGGAATTGTGGTCTGCAAGAGTGAAAATATATATCAGCACTTGAATTTCGCGGGTTATCCAGATGTTCTCCTAGAAATTCACCGGAGGGCCAATGATCCGAAATTCAGAATCCCACGAAGAAGAACAACCAATACGTTGAAACATAACAGATTCGAAGCATCAATAGGTCCGGAGGTCCGGAGAATGCCGGTTTTGCCGGACCTCACGGCTCTAGAGACCGGAGGTCTTCCATCACCCATGCTTATGTAAGCGAAACCTTGCCAGCCACACCTCCTCCCAGAAACCTACCCACCTTCCAGATGTCACCCTCTGTCGAAACCAAGCGGTGGTTGAGTAAGTATATGGGAGTGGGATTGATAACCAGCATTGTTCGTACTTGCACAATGAAGGTCCGCATTGACTTCATGTTCCATGCCACAAGTATAGGCCGTGAGGAAGCAGGTTGCGGGCAGAGATGTCCAATTAAAGGTTGATGATACGTTCCAGGGCCTGTGTCTTGACTGTCTGACGAAGACAAAGTTCGAGTGCGAAGACGAGGATTACTGGAGGCACTGCAGCCTTTCCGAATTTGACTACGGCTGTACGGTCAGGCATGGCCAACCTACCTGGTAATTTAGCTACATGGGGCGTCCCGAAGCCTTGCAGAAATGGGCCAAGGAGAAGCGGGAGCAAAGGGAGCAAAAGGAGCGTGGTATAACTTCCCAGAGCAACAGATCTCTTGGACGAGTGCTTCGGGACGGGAGAGGCTCAACTTCCCTGGCCCAGTAAAGCTCAGTCTAGATGCTGTCCAAATGACATTTCTGGACTGGTTTCAAGCCTTGTAGATTTGCAACATCCAGATGATGTAGCAAGCACTGGGAAGTTCGCTGGACAAGGGCTGACATCGAGATGGGATGTAGCCACAGCAACTAGTGAAGAACTTAATCCACATAGCAACAGAAACATGAACAAGATCACTTCAAGGATTGGAAAGCCGGTATGGTAGCCGGTCGGACTCTGAGGCCGCAGCTCAACTGATGGTATTCAGAAGGAGCTAGACTGACGATGAAATCGTCAAGTATCCATGACTGGATGTACATGCCTGTGAACCCCGTTCCATCAGAACGTAGGGATCCATCCCCTGCCATAACCCATGTGAAAGCCCTCAGAAACGCCTTTTCGGAAAAATTGTCGTGATGTTGGTGCGATCCGTTTATCGGACAATGGCCTCGAAGCGCTGCTTGAACCACCGGATGGTGTCGTCACGGTTGATGCGGTGGGAGGCACCGATCCTGCCCTTGGCACGACGACGACGGGCAACACGCTCGCCGGGGCGGGTCATGATGCAGTAGAAGTCCATACCGTAGATACCGATACCGGGGTCGTACTTGATACCAAGGTCGATGTGCTCGCTGATACCGAATCCGAAGTTGCCGGTCTCGCTGAAGTTGCGCTTGCGGAGCTCGTACTCCTTGACCTTGAGACCACGCTCGAGGATCTCCTCGGCCTTGGGGCCACGGACGGTGACGTGGACGGCGATCTTTTCGTTACGACGGATACCGAAGGTACGGACGGTGTAACGGGCCTTGCCTGGAGGGATTGTGTTAGGGGATTTATTGTCCTGCGGCATCAAGCCAAGGGACTCTCGATTGGGTCAGAACGTACTGTAGACAGGAGTCTGACCAGACAGCTGCTCGAGCACCTTGGCGGCACGGGTAAGTCTGTCACCAGACTCGCCGACGGAGATGTTGAGGACGAGCTTCTGGATGCGAAGCTCGCGCATGGGGTTCTGGGCCTTCTCAGACTGTAATCATTATGGTCAGCAATTAGACATGCCGGTCAGTCGTCTCCGGTGATAATTACCATTTTGGCTGGTGGTCGTCGGCGGTCCTGATGAAAAGGATTGACGAGAAGGCGTGGTGTGCTGAGGGTTAGTACGAGGAAGAGTTCACGACGTGCAACAGCGCCGAAAAGATGGGGATTTTCTGCAAAATGTGCGGTGGAGCCCTGATTGAGGACGCTAGTCTGGACTAGATTAGCTGATTAGGATGGTGGGTTACGAGGTGGCCCGAGCTTTCCCCGGCAGCCTTCCAAGTTCGTGGCAGGCATTCAGCCGCGTCAAATTCATCCTGGGCGCATCAACACTGTCTGCTGGACTTGGAAGCTTTGAAGGAGCTATCGAGACCGCGACACCACGAAGTCACCCCCTGACTTCGACAAGACCATACCAATTTTTGAGTACCTGAAGAAGCTACCCTGTAGCAAATTGTCGCGAAGATGGCGACCAACAAGCAGGGCAAGATGGTCAGTACTGCCTCCCAACACCGCGTTCAGTATCTCGAGGTTGACATCAACAGGCTAACACGACGTGATATCGCAGGCCGGTTACGTACGTACACGACACCCGTTTCTCTAACGATACATCGCGGATATGGACTTGGATGTCGATACTGACATCGCCGTCTAGATCAACTACCGGATGCGAGTAACCTTGCTGGATGGGCGGCAGATGACCGGACAAATGCTGGCCTTCGACAAGGTCAGCCATCAATACGCTCCACGTTTTATCAATGAATGCTTGCTAACCTAGAAGCAGCACATGAACGTTGTTCTTGCCGACACAGAAGAGTTCCGACGCATCAAGAAGCAGAACAAACCCTCCGCTCCAGGCGCGGCACCTGGCTCGGCGCAAACGATTGTGCAGGAGGAGAAGAGAACACTTGGTCTTACGATCGTGCGTGGAGCTCACATAGTCTCCTTGTCCGTCGAATCGCCGCCACCAGCAGATCCTAGCGCTCGTCTAGGCAAGACGACGACCGGTGGAATCTCGACAACCCTGCAGTCAGGACCTGGTGTTGCGCGCCCGGCGGGGCGAGGAGCTGCTCCTCCTGTGGCGCTTGCTGTATGTGAATCCCGTGAGCCGTTCAATTATTACAGTGTTAACAGCTTTATAGGGTCCTGCTCCCGGTGTTGGAGCCGGCGTGCCACCTCCTGCCTTTGGTGGCTTCCCAGGAGCTCCTCCTGGCTTCCCTGGCCGGGCAGGCCGTAAGTCCAATCATCTCGCATATATATTGAACACTCGCTGACGTCTTTGTAGCTGGCGCACCTCCTGGATTCCCAGGCCCTCCTGCTGGCTTCCCACCTGCTAGCTTCCCCGGTGCTCCTGGTGGACAGTTCCCTCCTGGCTTCCCTGGCGCGCCAGGCGGCGCACCACCTGGATTCAACCCACCTCCCCGACGATAATCACATTAATACCCAAATCAAATCTACCATCATGCGCTTCATCATCTGACTGACATTGAGAAGGGACATCCGGGGCGTTCAGAGGTTTTGCAAAACTGAGGATTGGAGGTTGGCAGCTCTGTACAAATAGCATAGATGGACATCAATGAACTTGCTGGATGGAATTCTACCGATCTGGCTTCCCAAAGTCATAATCATTGTGGATGTACGGCTGTGACGCGTCTGATTCTTTTGAATTCAAGTACAAAGTACCTTGGTACGCTTCGCAGATAGTATTGTTGAACCAATACACGTGATGCTGCAGGGATCTGAGCTCGGAGTCGAATTCAGAAGGAGCTGACTGGCTCCCAGGCGCCAAGGACCCCCAGCGGTTCCCCCGGAACCCGCCCCGATAGAGTAGCCCGCCTGCAAGCCCGCCAAATTTCCAAGCCAACATCGTTTTCGCAGTCTTTCCCGCACCTCAAAGCCGTCAACACCAACCCGAAAGACCAGTTATCGCAGCTGCCACCGGTCTCAATAGACAGCGTCAGATCCACAGTCAAGATGGCCGCCTTTGTAAAAGCGATCAATGCGAAGATTCGCTCCAACCCATACACCGACTACATCTGCTCAACACGTACGTGAATAAGCCTCTCGCCTTCGGGTGCCGTCATCGGACAAACCCCCCGCTATCTCCGGTGACTCCAACGGTGTCGGGTCCCTTGGTTTTCGAGGAGGGAGGATTTGTCTGCACTCGGATATGTTGTCTGCGCGAGTAAAGAGAGGATGGATGCACCAAATTGTGCAGTGGGCAATTGGGCATCGCCGCCACCGGCAGTATCGCTTCTCGTGCAGCTTCTAAAGCCCGGGGCAGAGGGGATTCAACAGAAGCAAGCAATTGCTCTGAAAACGAGTTGCTAACGTCAGTCTACGATGCGCAGATTTCTGGGGCCCGGTTTCTAACTTCGGTATCCCCCTCGCTGCCGTGGCGGACACATTCAAGAGCCCTGAGCTGTAAGTACACTCACCGTGACCCTCTGCTGCCTCACTACCACTGCTTGCCCCGGGGGAGTTGCCCGCGCTGACGCCGCTGGTGAACAGCATCTCCGGCCCGATGACCTTCGCCCTCTGCATCTACTCCGCAACCTTCATGCGCTACTCCCTCGCCATCAAACCCCAGAACTACCTCCTCTTCGCCTGCCACCTGGTCAACGAGGGCTCCCAGCTGACGCAGGCCTACCGCTTCCTGGACTGGCACAAATGGGGCGGCCGGGAGAAGGCCATCTCCTCGGGCGAGCTGGTGCTCAATGACGCAAAGGAAGTTGTCAAGGAGGGTGCGCAGAAGGTTGAGGCCGGTGCGCAGAAGGTTCAGGCTGCCGTTAGCAAATAAGGAATATCTTCCTTTCTTGGCCGAGGCAAGGTGTGGGTGACATATCCGGTACGGCGACATGGACTTGGACCACTGGCCTGGTTGATCGGGGATCAACGCTGCTTGGTGATTGGAGGCTGAATACTACGGCAGCTCCGTCATGCGAGGTCGAGCACGTGAGCTGCTCCGGACGATGAAGCCATCCATGATGGTAATACACCACCATGTGGGCAGATTTGGGGTGGTAGTCGGAGCGGACTATCAGTAGAACTTAGATAACCCCGTTTAGGAGATTGTAACAACATTGCGGCGCCTCTAGCTCATACCTGTTCAACAAGTCCACAGTACTTTGAAAAGCAATGTGGTTGCTTCGAAAAATCCCTCGGCCATTCGGCCGCTTGGCATGTATGCTGCTCGATTACTATGTATGAAGGCAAGCCGGCGGACCGTCTTGGGTCTCATCAGAGAGCGCCGGCGGCGTCTCGAGTGCATCGTTCCGTCTTGGCGTTGCAGGAGGGACAGGCAGGAGTGTAGCGTACGTTGTGGGTCCTCGCCCAACGGACTTCCTAGCACGGTCAAGACCATTGTTCCAAGGTTATCAGCTTGCGTGGGAGACGTGGGAGACGGGGTAATGAATTCAGCCTGTAAAAACGGGTAGAGAAGAGCCGTAAGACAGTTGCCTTCAGACCTCGATGGAAAGGCCATTGACGAGGGCATGACCCTGCAAAGTCTGTAGTCATCACAACTAATAAAGTTCACAAAATATGAGGCCAGTCATATTACGAATGTGGCTTCATTGGTGTTGAGAGGTGGCCCCGTTTCCAGCGAGTCAAGAAGCAGAGGCACATGGACCACATACAGCCTCTCCAGCCGTAGAATTGGGAATTCCCAACGCACAAGCGAAAGCCACCGCTTTATATTAGGCGGGCTGATTTACAAAGGCCGAACCCAACCATCCATCTCCGGCCAGCCAGCCAGCCAAGCAAGCCAAGCTGCTTGGTATTGGAAGCCGGCTCAATGGGCACATACAGCACATCAGCCTTACCCGCTCGTCCGCCGCATCGATCTTTGGCGAGTTGCCGAGGTCGGCGGGTCGGTGCCGTCGCTCCGAGGGAAAGCTTAGATGATGGTTGCACGAACATAATGACACACACATATGGACGATAAGGGCGCATCAACTCCTCTTCTGTGCTTGGTGGTTTTCATGACACCAAGAGAAACCCTAAATGGGAGTAGCGAGGATGAACAAAATCGCGCAACTTGGTTTTTCCCTGAGATGGAGCGACCGAGTGTGACCAGTGTTCTGTATGTATATGCACACATATGTACGATACTTTCGTGAGACCAGGTCGGACGGGAGATAGACTTTTGTGATGTGTGATCAATGGTGGGAAAAGAAGTTGCTCGGAAACTGGCGGTAGTATATATGCCGTGGTAAAATACCTACCGAGGTAGATTCGTGCAAATCATCAGTTGCAATCGATCAGTCGTGGTTGGATGGAAATCTGCTCTGTCGTCGAATGTTTCTAGAGCGACGGTGTGCCACTGTTGATCTCGCAGCTGGGGTTCCCCTGGGTCGCATTATGAATCAATGAGTCAATGTATCCTAGGTAAGGTGGAAGTGGTGTCCGTGGCTGCGTGGATACCATCTGTAGCTACCGTAGTAGGTCCGTAGACTATGCCAGTAACTGGAGCACATGTGAAGGTGGGTTGGCGGGGTCATTTCCCGCAGCTACATCATCAGGTCTGCCATCTCAGCATGAGCGGAACCCCTCCGGTTCGACGTGGTGGTGGTGGGCTTCAGGAGCCATAGCCAAGAAGAACCTGGATAATCTAGTTGGGGGACCCGGACAACGGTGGTCGTCAGGACACGGAGGGTCTGGCTTCAAGGGATGGGAGTGAGTACTTATGGTCAGAGATGACGATGGCGGCTCATGATGCCCCTCTATGATGGTTGTGTGCCGAGGCCTGGTCGACGTGAGATCTCATGTTTGGAGACCTACCTGAGTAGTAAACCGTATGCCATGGAACCACGAAGGGATCGAGCTTGATGACGATACGTTCGGGAGGATGATTTTTCATATCTGATCTTAGATTTGCATCTGCATCTGTATCTCTATGTATATCTGCACCTGCGGCTAGAACGTCGTATAAAAGTACGGTATTGGGGGTTACGTCCGGCATCAGGGTCAACGGAATGACACCCTACTGTCACAGTACTGTCGTATGGAGTACCGAATCCGCCAAGATCTACCTTGGTGAGCTACATGATTTACCTAGGTTGTACAGGTAACACATACTCCGTAACTCCTCTGGTCCCTTGATGACCATGTGAACAAAACCCCTCATCACGATTCTCCCAACGCCGAGACATCTGGAGCTTGCTCCAAGAGGTAGCGCCCCGATTCTCAAGCCAATTTTCTTAGCCCTCCCGCTGGCGCCCCTCACCCCACCACCACCTGTCTAGAAATAATATAGACCGCACTCGGAGGCATCATCCTTGGGCTGTTCAACCCCTCCTCCCTCCAACTCTTTTCTCTTAAAACCAACTCTCCATCCCAATATCGCAACGAAGGAAGACTATCTGAGAGGTTCTGAGCTCATCTATACGAAGCCTCTGTGCCATCATATCATCTCCTCGCCCAGCCCTTCCGGAGGCCACTCCCCTTCCAACTAACTACAGTTTACTGCATTTAAAGAGACGAATCCTCAGTCCTTGCGCCGACACTCGACAGACAATAGCGGTCCGTCAGCCTTGCGTATCCAGGGCGCTGTCGGTAACTGCCCGTCATGGCGGACACCAAGGGCAACGACAAGCCGGCGGAGGTTGTTGAGAATGGCGAGGTCCCCAAGGAGACGAAGTCGATTCACCGCATCAGGGCGAACTCGACCATTATGCATCTGAACAAGATCCTCGGTAAGTCAGGCCGGAGCTGAGAGCGGGCTTTGGGGGCAACCTCATGAGGAGCCATGGGCAAACACAGGGGACGCATGCTGACAATGATTCCTCGATGCTGGTTGCAGTTGCCAACCGAGGTGAAATTCGTAAGTTGAGACTCTATTCATCCCGAACCCTCTGGATGAGATCCCGTCTGGACTGTATACAGCTAACATCATGGGCACAGCGATTCGTGTAGGTTCACATACGAAATTCGCGTGATGGTGATGAGCCAAATATGGATCGAAGATTGGAACGCTGACAGTGTTTCTTTTTTCACCTGTACAGATCTTCAGAACTGTAAGCATCATCACCTTAATTCGGCAAATATTTGGCTTGTATCTAGCGGCGCTGACTCCTTGTTCCTTTTCCTGCAGGCCCACGAGCTGTCTCTGCACACAATTGCCGTCTTCAGGTTAGCTTCAATCCCACCTCAGCGGCAGCTGAACTGGACACGGCATACACTTGATTTCCGAACAAGACATTGATACTGTTGCAGTTATGAGGACCGTCTTAGCATGCATCGGCAGAGTACGAACGACTTGACTCCCCCCCCTCCCGATCTCTCATCTTATGACTGCTGAGGACATGGCGGACTGACGAAGTGTTTTCTGCTCTATAGAAGCCGATGAGGCCTACGTCATTGGCAAGCGCGGCCAGTACACCCCTGTCGGAGCTTATCTTGCGGGCGACGAGATCATCAAAATCGCACTGGAGCACGGTGCCCAGTTGATCCACCCTGGTTAGTTCGAGCCGAGACCCATTATATTCCTCCCTTCCGCCGGGCACATGCACGGCCACGGCATATTGGACCCCGAGACGACCTCAGTGTTCACGTTGCTAACACCACGGAAGGATACGGTTTCCTGTCCGAAAATGCCGAATTCGCACGCAATGTCGAGAAGGCTGGTCTTATTGTAAGTCCCTTGTCATGTACCTGCAGCTGCATTAGCTGCGGCTATATACGCATGTGCGGTTGCAATTCCGGATGCAGTCTGGTTGCGGCTGCGGCTGCAACTGCAACTGCAACTGTAACTGAACTGTACTATAAATGCATCCGAGGTTGCTCCGCACCGATAGGGACAAAGCTGATTTCTCTGCCCGGAACAGTTCGTCGGACCATCACCCGATGTGATCGACTCCCTCGGCGACAAGGTTTCAGCCCGTAGGCTCGCCATCGCCGCTAATGTCCCAGTCGTACCAGGAACCGAGGGCGCTGTTGAGAGGTTCGAGGAGGTCAAGGACTTCACCGATAAATATGGGTTCCCAGTCATCATCAAGGCTGCTTTCGGAGGCGGTGGCCGTGGTATGCGTGTCGTCAGAGATCCCGAGTCGCTGCAGGAGAGTTTCGAGCGAGCCACGTCCGAGGCAAAGTCCGCCTTTGGAAACGGAACTGTCTTCGTTGAACGCTTCCTCGACAAGCCCAAGCACATCGAGGTCCAACTGCTTGGAGACAACCAGGGTAACATCGTTCATCTATACGAGCGTGATTGCTCTGTCCAGAGGCGGCACCAGAAGGTCGTCGAGGTCGCGCCGGCCAAGGATTTGCCTACAGAGACTCGAGATGCCATCCTGAAGGATGCCGTCAAGCTGGCCAAATCGGTCAACTACCGCAACGCTGGTACAGCAGAGTTCCTTGTTGACCAGCAGAACCGATACTACTTCATCGAGATCAACCCCCGTATCCAGGTCGAGCACACCATCACCGAGGAGATTACAGGCATCGACATTGTCGCTGCCCAGATTCAGATCGCCGCCGGAGCGACCCTTGCCCAGCTTGGGCTTACACAAGATCGCATCTCCACTAGAGGTTTCGCCATCCAGTGCCGGATCACGACCGAGAACCCGGCCAAGGGCTTCGCACCGGACACCGGCCGCATCGAAGTTTACCGATCTGCTGGTGGTAATGGTGTTCGATTGGATGGTGGAAACGGTTTCGCAGGCGCTGTCATTACACGTGAGTATGCCCCGTTTTCCTTACACTCCAGCAAAACTTTTGGATTAAGAAGGCCCATGGGCTCGCGGATGGACTCATGGACTTGCTGTTGTGGACTTGCTTTTGTCGAATATGGAATGACGTGCAGAGACTTGCTTCCTCATGAACTCAGTGGACTCATGAATCTTCGTTTTGGAGTGGGCATATTAACTACATCAGATGGACTCTATGCTAACTGTTATTGTCTCAAAATACAGCCTTTTATGATAGTCTCCTCACGAAATTGTCGTGCCATGCTTCGAGCTATGAAATTGCTCGTCGCAAGGCCGTTCGCGCTCTTACCGAGTTCAGAATTCGTGGCGTCTCGGTCAACACCGGATTCATCATTAGCCTGTTGGCACACCCGGTCTTCATCGATGGTAACTGTTGGACCACATTCATCGATGACACCCCTGAGCTGTTCGACCTTGTCGGTTCCCAGAACCGCGCCCAGAAGTTGTTGGCTTACCTGGGCGACCTTATTGTCAACGGAAGCAGCATCAAGGGTCAGGTGGGCGACCCCAAACTTAAGAGCGAGATTATCATTCCTCAGCTTCTCGACGATGCCGGCAGACACATCGATGTCAGCCAGCCATGCACCAAGGGCTGGAGAAATATCATCGTTGAGCAGGGACCCGCGGCCTTTGCAAAGGCTGTCCGCGAATACAAGGGAACTCTAGTCATGGACACGACATGGAGAGATGCCCACCAGTCTCTTTTGGCTACCCGCGTGCGGACCGTCGATCTATGCAATATCGCCAAGGAGACCAGCCATGGTCTTCACAACTTGTACAGTTTGGAGTGCTGGGGTGGAGCGACTTTTGACGTTGCCATGCGGTTCCTCTACGAAGACCCTTGGGACCGGCTGCGAAAGATGCGAAAGCTCATTCCCAACATTCCCTTCCAGATGCTGCTCCGCGGAGCCAACGGAGTGGCCTACTCCTCCCTCCCCGACAATGCCATTGAGCACTTCGTCGAGCAGGCGAAGCAGAATGGCGTCGACATCTTCCGCGTCTTTGACGCTCTGAACGATATCGACCAGCTCGAAGTCGGTATCAAGGCCGTCCAGAAGGCCGGTGGTGTAGTCGAGGGCACCGTGTGCTACAGTGGAGACAGTATGTGATATCCGGCAACAGACATATTTTCCTTTGAGCCCCATGCCCCGCCCTGCTAGGCTATTACTGACCACATCTCGCAGTGCTGAACCCCAAGAAGAAGTACAACCTGCCGTACTACATCGACCTGGTCGACAAGCTGGTTGGCCTTGGTATCCACGTCCTCGGCATCAAGGATATGGCTGGTGTTCTCAAGCCTCACGCTGCCAAGCTGCTGATTGGCTCGATCCGCGAGAAGTACCCCGATTTGCCCATTCACGTCCACACCCACGACTCTGCTGGTACTGGTGTCGCTTCGATGGTTGCCTGTGCTCAAGCTGGCGCAGATGCTGTCGATGCCTGCAGTGACAGCATGTCTGGCATGACCTCCCAGCCGAGTATCAACGCACTGCTTGCCTCCCTCGAGGGAAGCGACCTCGACCCTGGCCTGAACGTCCACCATGTGCGCGCTCTGGACACCTACTGGTCGCAGCTCCGCCTGCTTTACTCGCCTTTCGAGGCTCATCTTACAGGGCCCGACCCTGAGGTGTATGAGCACGAAATTCCTGGCGGTCAGCTCACCAACATGATGTTCCAGGCTCAGCAACTTGGCTTGGGCTCGCAATGGCTCGAGACCAAGAAGGCCTACGAGGAGGCCAACGACCTGCTTGGCGACATCGTCAAGGTCACGCCGACCTCGAAGGTTGTCGGTGACCTTGCCCAGTTCATGGTCTCGAACAAGCTCACCGCGGAGGATGTCAAGAGACGTGCCAAGGAGCTTGACTTCCCTGGCTCGGTTCTCGAGTTCTTTGAGGGTTTGATGGGACAACCTTATGGTGGCTTCCCTGAACCACTCCGTTCAGATGCCCTGCGCGGCCGCAGGAAGTTGGACAAGCGACCTGGTCTGTTCCTGGAGCCTATCGACTTCGAGAAGGTGAGGCGCGAATTGGCCAAGAAGTATGGCAGCCCCGTCACCGAGTGTGATGTTGCCTCGTACGTCATGTACCCCAAGGTATTTGATGATTACAAGGCTTTCCAGCAGACCTTCGGTGATCTGTCCGTCCTCCCGACCAAATACTTCCTCTCCAAGCCGGAGATCGGCGAAGAGTTCCACGTCGAGTTGGAGAAGGGCAAGATCTTGATCCTTAAGCTGCTGGCCGTCGGACCTCTGAGCGAGAACACCGGTCAACGTGAGGTGTTCTACGAGATGAACGGCGAAGTCCGACAGGTTACCGTCGAAGATAAGAAGGCCAGCATCGAGAACGTTCGCCGGCCCAAGGCCGATCCTAATGACAGCAGCCAGGTTGGCGCCCCGATGGCCGGTGTCTTGGTGGAGCTTCGTGTCCATGAAGGCTCGGATGTTAAGAAGGGCGACCCGATCGCTGTGCTTAGCGCCATGAAGATGGTAAGTTCATCATGTTGCCTCACGTTACTCGATGCATCTTTCGATATTAGTCCGGGCTAACACAGCATTTTCTAGGAAATGGTCATCTCCGCACCCCACAACGGCAAGGTCGCGTCACTCCAAGTCCGTGACGGCGATTCAGTCGACGGCACGGATCTGGTCTGCAAGATAGTCAAAGCCTGAGGGACACGCGTCTAGTGAGCGCCGAGTGATAAGATCTCTTGGCGATCTCTGTGCCCTTCGGTGAATAATACTCATGGACCGCATTGGTGCCTTTTCAATTTGTGTCACCAGTGCTGTGTTTCACGACGGCGTGGGATAATAGCGGTGCGGGTGGACTAGCGACGGACATGCGATTGGGGGAATACCTGATTACTCTTCATGCGAGGCAAGCAGAACAATAAAACGCTTATTCGGTTACGGACATGGGTCGGGGTTATTACTTAGCACTAGCAATTGGAACTCATATCTTTTTTCTCAACAGTGTCTTTGCCTCGTGCATGGCGTCCATGTGGTGAATCGCCAGGCCCCCCGAGCCGCACTGGCAAGCTTCCCCTGTCCATACCGCCGCCACCCGTTTCGAACATATAGACTCCCACTGCTTATGCCATAGTAGATGTTCGTGATCGACGAGGTCCGGATAGCCCATGTCTTCAAAGGTTCCTCCTGCCTCCTGCGAGCCGTCGAGCGCCTTTTCTGGCTTTGAACGATTGCTACCGGTCTACAGCCGCAGGCCACCCTTGGCCACAGCCAGCCAAGATGGTCCGAGAGCTGCAGCATGGACAAGTATCAAGTACATTCTATGTCTCAGGCTGTGTACAGACAAGAGACAAGGTCCACCCTCCTTTCTTGTTCTCCCCTTCCCTCGGTTGAAGTTGCGTGCTTCTCGTGTCGGAGGCTCTCGCCGTCGAGTCCCAAGACCAAAACCTGCATACAGGGAAAATGCCAGTTCCTTTCCCTGTGCGACCTGTTCTCCTCTCCAGGCGCCCGAGGGCTTGATAAGGCGAAATATGAGAAGAGGGGTCGCTCGGTGGGTGGGTGGGGAGTGATCAATCACAGAAGAGTTTGATCCCCTGGCACGGCTGGTCTTGCCTTGCCTGTGGTTCGTATATCAGACCGGATGAACCCGTTGACTCCGCCTTTACCCTCCACCTCATCCCGCCCAGAAGGACCCCCACAAAAGCACCTGATGGTGTTATGTGTGTCTCTCGGCCTGAGAGATAGTGCCATGCGGCGCCCACGCCAAGGTTGCTGCAAGGTACCTAATAGTCCATGGCGGACAAGGCTGGATGGTTGGATGGTGTGTGTGTGTGTGTGTGTGTGTGCGCGCGCGTGGCTGCAGTGGTTTACTTCCTGGGTGTACCCGCCCCTCCCCTAGTTCGTGATTTGCCTCTTGGAGCTAGGACTTCTTGGCTGATGGTACATGTCTCAGCTGCAGGCTGTGAAGCTAGGTATAGGCTGTGTGGTTGATGGAACAGATAATTCAGGTCGGCTCAGCCGTGTTCTCTCGTGCCGTTCAGCTGCACATCCTCCCCCCTCCCCCCTTCTTTTCTGTTCTTCTCGCTCCCACTTCTCCGTGCCGTGCCGTCGTTGATGGAGGCTGGAGTCGATGCATGGAGATGGATGTATTGGCTGATGTTTAGGCACTTGTTTGTGATTAATCATCTATGTTTGATTGACGCCCGCCCCTCTCCTCTCCTCTCCTCCCCGGCTTGGCGGAACTGGGATCAAGGCTGAAGCGGAAATCGTTGAACTCGACTTGCAGTTAATCTATTTGGGCTCGAGATCCCTGCACGGCTGTTTCTGTTTTTGCTTTTGTTGTCATGCCGCTCGGTTGTGCGTCTTTTGCTTTTCCCATCGACCTCTAGAGACCCCCAAATAGAGTTATTATATTGCAGGGGCCCTTCTAGCCCACCTTACGTAATCACAGCTAGCACACTAGGTGCCTTCCATAGTTTACGGCTTCGCTGTTTGCAGTAATAGTAATCAATAACAACAGACACGAACCTTCTAGTTCAATAGGTTATAACCCCTCTGACTATCATTTCCTTCCCCTACGGACAACGATTATAGTGATTACTTCTATTTACGATAGAATTGAAGCTATTACTAGACTTTAATCGGGGAAAGAGCGAGCGATTCGCGAAGCCCTAGACTAACTGCCTAGTATAGCTGATCAAAAGGAAGTAAATACTACTACTAGCGCAGGCGACGACCCTCACTTTCTAGACTAAAACGAAGACCTAACTAAAACCTTATCTTCTGATTTTGAATCAGCTAACGATCAAATCAGAGACGAAGAAATAGATAAGGTTCAAGACGATTAAATAGATCAAACTAATGATCAAAACGATAATCAAAACGACGATCAGAACGATGATCAAAACGACGATCAGAGCGAAGAATCAACACCTTCCTATAGAGAAGAATAATAATCTCTAGACCTAGCCTCAGTACTACTACTAGTATCAATACTACTACTACTACTACCCTAGCCCCTCTAACAACTTTTATAGCCTTCTATTCCTCGGTAGCGCCCTGAGAAGAAGAAGATAATAGAGCAGCCTACCTTTGACTTAACTAGAAAAGTCCCTAAACTCAAGGGCGAATCTAACTTTAAAGACTAGAAATCTCTTATTCGTAGAGTAACCTATACCTATAACCTCGATAAGTATATCAACTAGTCTATCCCTACCCCTAATAATGATAAGAACTCTGAGGAATACATGAAATAGAAGTACGAATGAGGATCCCTAGCTATTATACTTACTAGTAGTATTATTGAGGATCGAGACTAGTTGCATATAGCTAGCCTTAAGGCAGATGAAATAGACCCTTATATACTAATTACAGTAGGAGTTGACTAAAGAGTACTTTCTACTATAGCTAGGGTCTAAATTAATAAAGAAGTTCAAAGTATTCTATATAATATAATCACTATAGTCAATTAGAGATTACTCCTATTAATAATAAGATTAATACTTAGATTAATCACTGAAGAGCTAAGAGATATCTATCTACTACTAAGGGAATATCCTATTTATATATCTAGCTCTTTATTAATAGATTACTTAGATATATTAGTAATCTAATATATCTAGTCTTAGATATATTAGATATATTACTGATCTAATATATCTAGTATTACTAACTAATCTATATTATATAACTTAGTAGGTCTTATATTCCCTTCTATATACTATACTATATATTAGTTTCTTTCTTCTATTTCCTCTATATAATCCCTAGTACCTTGACTATAGGTTATAATATTATTCTCTTCCTTTAATAATCTTTACTCTAAAGATCTCGATTATTTCTATAAGTATCTCTTAACCTTTTTTATATATTTGAGCCTTCTTAATCTATTATATTATCTAAAGTCAAAGGTTTATATATTTCTAAACCTTCTTCCTCTATTCCTAAGAAGACTCAAGATAGAAATGATCTACTTACTTCTATCCTTACTAACTATATTAATATATCTTTTTATTCTTCTTATAAACTATAGGGTATTCTTTCTTACTAAGCTTCGCCTAAGGATTCTTCCTATTATATTAAGTATATTAAGTTAGGCTTATTATCTTATAATATTTTAGGTCTTTCGCCTACTAACCTTTATAAAATTACTCTTTAATACTAGAGGTTAGAAAAAGAGTTAGAAGCTACTAAAGAGTATTATCGCCTTATTGATACTGAGATTAAGCATCTATATAAATAGAAAAGGATATAGTCTACTAAGATATACTAAGCTATCTATTATAGTCTAGATAGTATAAAGGAATTAGATTATATAAAGGCTAAAGAAGTATTATATATAGCGACTAAGGTTACTAGTGAGAATCCTTATCTTGATTCTCTAGTTAGTATAAGTAATTAAAATTTAGTTAGTGAAATTAACTAGAGTAGAATAAATATAAATATAAGTGAATTTAGTTTAGACCTAAGTATAGTATCTCTATAGACTAGTATATAATAGGTATTATTATTTATACTACTAGATTTTAAGTTTTATATTACTAAGGTTTTCTTCTAGTTCCTATATATTTTCTTTATTACTATATTTTTTCTATTTGATTAGGTATTCAGTAGTACTACTATATTATTATAAGTCAAGAATTTTCTCGACTTTATATTCTTATTTATTATAATCTAGCTTAATATCTTTATCTAATCTTATATTAGCTAGTACTAGTTCGAGAAGTAAAATATAAAAAACTAGGTAAATCCTTATTCCTAGAAGTAAATCGAGTTTATAACTAACGTTAGAGAGGTTTTCTATAATCTAGAATACTCTGAGTTTCTTGAAGTTAAGTTTTTTACTAAGTTGTTTTATCGAAATATTTTTATATAGTAAATAGACTTTATCTCCCCTCTCAAAGGTTAGTCCCTTTAACCTTCGCTAATTATAGTAGTTTATTATTTATTCATAGACGAATATAAGTTCTTCTTATATTTGCTTCTATATCTAGTAGATTTTATCTATTCTTTTACTTACTTTAATATTTTCTTATCTTATAATAGGTTCTTTATATACCTTAGGGTTATATCTAAAATTAGTATAAAATAGTAATACTTCTATTATCGATATATTTATACTATTATAAGTGAATTATATTAGTAGGAGTAGTTCTATCTAATTATTCTATTTATAATTAGTATAACTCCTAATATATTGCTTAATAATCTAATTGAGTCGTTCTATCTAATTATCTATTTATAAGTAGTATACTATAGATATTTTCTATTTGATTCTAAGTTATTTTAGTATTATTTATTAAAATTTAGAAGTAAATATTATTCTTCTATCTATAATAAGTTCGTTTAGTATTCTATACTAGCTTATAACGTTATATAGGAATATATATATAAGTTCTTCTATATTAGAAGCTTCCTTATATAGTGATAGCAATAGTTGAAGTATAGTATGAATTGATGATGATTTCTTCTCTTCTCTACTATTAGGAGCTACCTAGGTACTATATATATATGATATAGTCTACTAGTGAAAGTATAGTGAAAGTATAGTGAATTCACCGTGCTTTCACTATACTTTCACTATAGATTCTCCTAGTAAATTAATAGGGAATTCACTATGCTTTCACTATACTTTCACTGCAACCTTATAGTATAGGTATAGATAGCTTACCTAGTACCTATAGGGTATATCAAGTGCCCTAGGATATAAGAAGGCTTATATCTATATAGGCAGTGATTATCAGTATATTTATAATGAATATATAGCTAATAGGAGGATATTTCAGCGATAATAGTAGCTAGGCAAGATATATTAGGTTATTTCTAGGCAACTTTATAGTTACTGAGTTCATAGTGCATTTATAGTATCTATTAATAGGTTTAGTAGGTAATAGTCCCTTCCTTAGAATAATATATATATAAGTATAAGCAGTATATATATAGGGCAGAAGAAATTCATAGTCTATTATAGACTAATAAGGTTTATAACTCTATAAAGTTAGCGATACTATACTAATATAGCTAGACTATAAAACAAGGATAATAACGAGGCAAGGGTATAGTAATTACTACTAAGTAATCTAATATAAATAACGATAGGATACTTCCTTAATATACTATTAGGGAGACTAATAGAATAGTATACTTAACTACTTCTTAGTGCTTATAATCTATAGATATATAGTACCTATAAGGGTAGTTCCTCTATAAAATAAACTATGATTATACTCTAATATAGTCTAAAGACTAAAACCTAATAGGTAATAACTATAATATAGCTAAGGGCAAACGACGATATAGGCGATAATACTAATAGGTATAGTATATTCTATATGTATTCTAAGCTCTTCTGAAATACTAGAATAAGTAAATACGATAGCGAAGATAGGGTAAAGCTAACTAGTAAGGCATAGTATATAGTAGGATAGAAATAGCTATATAGCTTAGTATATACTAGTACTATTAAGCAACTCTTTTATCCTAGTAAAATACTAGGTAGCTATATAAGGCTAGGGACGATAATATAAACGATGAATAGGGTACTAAATAGGCAGTAAACGACGTAAGCGAAAGTATAGTGAATAGTAGAGAAATAGTAGGTAGATAATACCCTACGCCTAGTATAAGGTAAGGTCCTCATCTAGTATATTAAGGCTAGCGCTGAATATATCCTCTACTTATTGCTTAGTTACTTATAATATAAGGTTAATAAGCTCATCGAAGGTTAAAGCGAATACCTTGATAATACTATACTCGATAGTATATATATATATAGCGATAATATAGGTTTAGAGTTAGAGGACTAAGTCCTAGTGAAGTTTACTATAGTACTATTATTCCTATATAGTAATAGTAGCTCCTTTGTCTATAATATATAGTCTATTCGGGTTCTCTAGGTTATAGTAGTAGATAGGGGCGATAAGACTAAAGTCTTGCTTTAGATATATATAGTAATATATAATAAATACGATAGGGGCAGCTTATATACTTAATGCAGTGATCTACTCCTAGATCTAGCTAGTGATATTACTATAGTATATAGCTGAGTCTACTAGAAGAAGATATATAAATTACTCTCTATCACTAATTAAGGCGAGTAGGATAGAGTATTAGCTAGCGATAATATAGCGAATAATAGAGATATCCTATCCCTTAGCTAGAGTATCTATAGTAGGATAGCTAAAGATGAGTTTAGCTATATTATCATAGTAGAAGATAGAAGACTAATATATAGTTAGTATATAATAGAATATAGTAGTCTTATAATCAGTAGGCTTATTAGTAGGATTAGCCTTATTAGATATAGATATTATATACTTATATTTAGTACTATAAATACTTCTAGGTCTAAATAGGTTTCTAGACTTATATATAGGCTTATCTTCGTCATTAGATAGGATATTAATAGCTTAGTATAGCGAATTACTAGAATATTCTTCCTAGATATAGTATATAAAATCGTTAGGCTAGTTACTAGCTAGCACAGATGCCTTTCTACTGACTACTGCTTAAGCATGCTCTACTAACTAGAGTATAAGCTCTATATATTCCTTAGCGTTTATAGCCTAAAGCTATAGTTCCTCCTTATCAGAGGTAATTATAGCTTTTACTACAAAAGCAATAGTTATAGTACTATCCTTCAATAGCTAAGCGTCTAGCTTAGTGATCTCTATATTATAATTATACTACTTATCAGTAATATTTTTGCTCTTATAACCTTATAGGGTATATTCGATAGTAGCCTTAGGCGCAAAGTATCTACTTATTCTATAGGGCTGATTAGTAGTATGCTTCTTATATATAATAGACTCTACTATATAGTTAGTATATATATAGCTAAGAGTACTAAGCGAAGTAGATAGGCTAGCGTTAGATATAATAGGTAAATAGATAGCTTCGTTAGGGGAGTCTTAGTAACTATTAGTAGGCTTATATTCTTCGTCTAAGGTACTCTAGTTAGTATCTAATATTAGTAAGTTATTCTTAAGCTCATCTATAGTTCTACTACTATACTAGGTTCTAGGATAGAGGTTCTATCTATAGTATACTAGGCTATCCTAGTTTATCTAGTATAAGATAGAGTATTTCGTAGTAAATTCCTTAGCTATAGCTTATATAATCTTATACCCCTATAGGTAACTAAGGAAATACTCTAAGGGAGCATAGATATTATACTCTATATCCTATATATATAAGTCTATATAGTCTTCGTAGATTATATAATAGCGAAAGTAGTCTTAGTTGCTTAGTTAATCAATAAGGAATTTATTAAAGTATTTATCTATAGTAGTAAGCTTCTAATTCGCTATATTTTCGCTACTAAATAAGTATATCACCTAGTAGTAGCTATCTAAGGTAAGCTTACTATAGTAAAGCAGCTAGTAGACTAGATCATAGTATTCTATAGTCTTACTTATATAGGGGTATAGCTGATTATCCTACTTTATAGGGTATAAGCAAAGGTAGAAGTCTAGTATACTAAGTATACTTACTAGAGTAGTTTATATATTTGAGGGATAGATTTATATATAAGAGTAGGTAGTAATCTTACTATATATATATATAGTACTTATACTATATATCTTAATCAGCTAGGCAATTTTATATAAATTATATATAAATATACTTATAGTCTCTTATTTAATATATATATACGAAATATAAATAGCAAGTATAATATAGTTAGTAAGACGAGATAACGATATATAGTAGGATAAATAGCGAATAACTAGGGAATTCAATAGGAGTAGGATAAGTAGTAAGGTTAGTAATATTCAATTTTAGGTATTATTATCCTAGTTACTACTATAGTAATATATCTTACTAAAATAATAGAATATCAGATGAATTTTATAGAACTTTCGTATATCCTTTATTTAGGGCTTTATCTACCTTTATTTCTATATAATAGAGGTACTAAACTATACGAAAGTACTATACTTTTATTATAGATTCACCTTGTTATCCTTGCTAAATATCTCATTCTGAGGTTTAATAGCCTAGTACTTACTATAGCTACTACCCTATTACGAGCTCCTAGAGGATAGCTTTATCACCTAGGCTTAGCTTATAATTTAGCCTTAAACTAAGCTACTAGTAAGCGCTTTATCCTATAAGGCGATAGCCTATCTAGAAGGTCCCTAGGCTCTAGTAGATATAGTTATATACTATATTAGTTTACTAACTACTACTATAGTACTTCTATCTTTATATACTTAGCCTCGAATTCCTAGATTATTTTATTAGTGCTAAGAGTATACTCTAGTATCTAGATATTAAAATAACTTAGATAATCTAGCTACTTAACTAGATACTCGACTCTTAGCTAGCCTTAGCTATACTTCTATTCCTATTAGGCGATAATTCTTTATAGCTTATAGTACTAGAATACTTTAGTATATTTAGTATTATCTTCTACTTCGACTAGTTTAGCTAGTATAAGATCTCGCTTATATAGGTTAGACTATAGAGTAAGGGCTAGTATTAGATAAATAATAGAAATCATAGGATATATATTTATATATAGTACTAACTTAAGCTTATATACTAGTCGCTTGACTTTCCTTAGGATCTAAAAGGGCTCTATCTGCTATTATAAGTACTTTCGCGCTAGATTCCTAGGCAATATATATCCTAAACCTAGTTCGATAAAGACCTAATTATTAGGCGAGAAGTAGATTTACTAGTGCTTCTTATTATACTAGAATTTTATAGATATTTAGGCCTTAGTGATTATAAGTTATACTTCCTCCTAGAAGATATTTTAAGCTAGTTCTAGAATACCTTCGCCTAGCTAGCTGATTCCTACTAGATTAAATCTATAAAGGAGCTAGTTTATAGAATATTTAGTAGCTTTATTATATATATTATTTAAATTGAATTATAATGCAAGAATTAGATCAGTCTATTCTATATCTAGATAAGTAATTGCGAATATATAAATAGTAAGCTCTATAGTCTTATTCTTGCTTTTAGACTAATTATCTATTTGTAAGTACTAAGCTATAGAGAAGAGAAGCTTAGTATATAATCCTATCTAGAGACTAGTCTAGAATTCAGATATAAACTTAGAGTCTCGATCAGAGATAATCTACTTTAGAAGACTCTAGTTAGATAAATAAAGTATATGAAGTAAGACTATAGACTAGTCTTAAGTAGTATAAACTATATTTCCTAGTATAATTATAGTAGCTTTACTATATTTATCTATCATAGAGAGGAAGGTATTAAAGAATAGTATATATAGTAAATACTATAGTATATCTATAGATAGTATATTTAAAAGAGTAGTAATAAAATCTATAGTAATAGAATAGAATAGGATTAGTAGTATTATAATAGGCTATATTTCCCCTAAGGGCTATTGATTTCTAGATTAGTTTACTAAGTAAATAGGGTAGTTTTTAATATATTTGATAACCTATCGTTAGTAATTTTTGATAATAAAACGATCAGTAAGGTTATACTATATATAGTCTTCGCTAAAATAATACTACTAGTTATAAGCCTTAGCGATAACCTCGTCTACTATCTTCGATAGGATATATAGCTGCTGCTTCCTAGAGTACTCTTTTAAGTATAAGAGTCTATCGCTATTGAGTTCAAATAATACCTTAGCTTCTAGGTATTCGCTCTTTAGTTACTAGATAATATTAGTCTAACCTTAGTATTCGATATATCCCTCTAGTAAATACTCCTTATATTCGGTATTAATATAAATTTCTAATATAGTATATAATATAGTATCTTCCTAGAGTTTAGCTAGTATGCCTTCGTCTTCTACTAGCTTTTATATAGTAAGTAGTTGTGAGATAGTATCTACTAAGATATTAGTAGTTCTAGAAATATAGTAAACGTCGAGGCTAAACTAACTTAGGTATTCTAATATAAGGATAAGCTTTATATTTATCTTTATCTTATCTACTATATCTAAGGAAGTTTGCCTTATAATCCTGATAGTAGCTATATAGTTAGTTAGGATATATACTAGCTGCTTATAGTTAGACCTAATGATAGTATATAGCTTATAGACTAGCTAGATGAAATAGGCTACTTCGAGTTCAGTAAGCTAGTACTTCTATTCAGCTATATTGATAGTCTTACTCAAGTACTAAATAGGCTAGATCAGAGTATATAGTACTAGGAACTTCTTATCTTATTTAAACTTATCAGTGAGCTAGAATGCGATTCTAGAGAACCTAACCTCTTTAGATATATTGAGCTAGATGAATAATACTTTATTTAGATCCTAGTAGAATAGGGTATTCTCGCTTATTAGTATAGACTTTAGGTTATTGAAAGCTCAGAGTTCCTATAGTATTAGGTTAAAGGATTTCCTATATATATAGTTTTTCTGAGTATTACCTTTAGGAAGTCTACTATCTTTGCGACCTTTTACTAGTATCTAGGTTTTTCGCTATTATAATAGATTAATATATATACTATATCATAGTACTAAGTAGTATAAATATCTAGTAAGACTAATAAATTTTTCTAACTATTATAGTATATATAGGAATTCTAGCTAGGTAATAGTCCTTATATAGTTAGGAGTATTATATATACTTAACCTATCAACCTTGAACCTAAGAAGTTCTACTAATAGATATCTGATAAAGGACTTCTTTACTAATAGAGAGATATTCTTCTCAGTAAATAGTTAGAATAATTACTAGAGGTACTATAAATATTCTTTAGTAGTATTAGAAAAAACGATAATATTATCGATAAATACTATAGTAAAGTGCTTTAGTAGCTATAGTATATGATCTATATACTATTAGATATATATAGGTGAGTTCCTAAAACCTATAGAAGCTACTTTCAGTCTCTCCTAACTATAGTAACTAACTAAGGTAAAACTATTCGTAGTAAGGGGGATAGACTTAGAACTAATAAAAGAAAGAGCTTATATTAACTATCGTAAGGAAGGATTTTTCTATAGATGTTTTTTAGTACGTTAGACTATAAAGGCAATAGGTAGGCATCTAGTACTATTACCTTATTGAGTAACTATAGATCGACGACTATTCGTCCTTTTTGTTTACTATCTATAGTTCGCTATATAACGAAGATAAGTATACTAAAATAGGGTAGATTAAGTTACTTATTTAGTATAGTCTTAGCGATAAAGGCTATCTATAACTTCATCGATAATCTTATAGTCCTCCTCGCTAGAGTAGTAAGGATATTAGAAGATCTTTTGATTTTACTATCCTTCTATAAGTAATACCTTTATTTATTCTTTCTCTAGTACCTTGATATTTGATATATCATAGAATATATAGGTATATCTTTTAACTAGATATTCTATATAGGATACGAAATCATCTGAGTATTTATATATATAAACTTTATTAAATAGCTTTACTTTAGGTAAGTTCTTAGCCTTTCTAATACTAAGCTTACTATTAGTATAGAGATAGTTATATAAATTAGGACTAGATTTATCTAGTAGTAGTTCTATAGATAGGTAGTTAGTAGATTTTACTATCTATTCTCGAAGAAGATCCTGCC
>JAJSPL020000064.1:0-141490 GCA_021272945.2 Cytospora paraplurivora | reverse complement strand
TTATATAGTAATGAATATTTACGACCAGTATAGTCTAATAAATTTGACTTTTTTAGGTGACCATACGCTAGACAGACCTGGCCTAAGCAGCCAAGTAATGGCGTTTAATTCTATCAAACTCCGGGGACATCCGAAGCCAAGGATACCAAGCTTTCGCTGAAAAGTGCGAAAAGTGGCCTATACTAATCATATAGGGTAAGGTAAAAACGCCAAGGTGACGAAAGGAAAGGATTATCGCGGATCTAACCTCACATGATTAGTGTTGTGGGAAAAGAGCAACGAGTAGACGGTAGTCCCCACCCATAAGATAATAAGGGTGGGTTAAGATGTACTCTAGCAGCCTGGAGACGGGTGGTAGGAAGAATGGACTAAAGCACCTAGACTATCATTGTGAAAAAAATTAATTATACGTCTTAGTGTATTTCTTGGTATCCTTAGTAAATCTACCTTAATTGTATATAACCAGCTTTCCCTTAATATTTTCTCTAAAATAAGGGTAAAGGTTATGAAAACGAGCAGTACAGAAAGGATTAAACCTAGGAGTTATACTTTTTATAGTATCAGAAGCTTTATTTTTTCTGGCAATCTTTTGAGCGTTCTTCCATAGTGCTTTAAGTCCTACAGTTGAGTTAGGAGCAGTGTGACCACCTATAGGTATTGAACCTGTGAACCCTTTTGAACTTCCATTACTTAACACAGTAATTTTATTATCAAGTGGAGCTACAGTTACATACGCTCATCACTCTTTAATACAAGGAGAGAGAAAAGGTGCTTTATATGGTTCAGTTGCAACAGTATTATTAGCTGTAATATTTACATTCTTCCAAGGTGTTGAATACAGTGTATCATCTTTTACTATAAGTGATGGTACATTTGGTACATGTTTTTTCTTCGCAACTGGGTTCCACGGTTTTCCTTTTATGTCTTTTTACCCATCGGCGTATATAATGGGCCGTAATATAAATAATTATTCTAGTTTTACCACTATTCACAAAACTTTTGCTTCACCCCTAAATTATAATTTCCTTAATAAAAAGCAATACTTTACACACGTAGCTTCCTCTGTTAACGTAAAAGAATTGGAACTTAGTCCGCACTGAGTAACAGGGTTTGCTGACGCAGAGTCAAGTTTTAGTCTAAAAGTATCTAAAAATAGTTTCTCAAAAGCAGGGTGAAGAATAATACCTGAATTTAGAATAGAGTTGCATAGCAGAGATATGATACTATTAAGAAAAATACATTCCTTTTTTGGTGTAGGTGTAATTAGCGAACGTGAAGGTTTAAATATAGCAGTTTATAGCGTTCAATCCTATATAGATATCTTTACTGTTATTATACCTCATTTTGAGAAATACCCTCTTATTACTCAAAAGAAAGCTGATTACCTTCTATTTAAACAAGGAGTTGATTTATTAAATTCAAAGGTACAAAAAAATATAGAGGGAATCCATCAGATTATAAGCCTTAAGTCTTCCATGAATAATGGGTTATCGGACACATTAAGAATGCAATTTCTAACCGTCCACTCTGTACCCCGTCCAGTTATTAAGTTTGAAGGTATACTTCATCCAAATTGACTAGCAGGTTTCGTAGATGGTGATGGTTGTTTTTATGTTAATACTAGAAAATCTAATGTTTATTCCTCCGGTTATCAAATTATTATATCTTTATCTATTTCTCAACATGAAAGAGATGAGCTTTTATTAACTAAATTTATAGATTATCTCGGATGTGGTAGAATAGAGAAAGTTTCAAACAGACAAGAGGTTAGATTTATTGTCTCTAAATTTCGGGACATTCAAGATAAAATAATACCTTTTTTCCAAAAGTATCCTTTACATGGAATAAAGTCTATGGATTACCGAGATTTCTGTGAGATAGCTAGAATTATGGAAGCTAAATCACACTTAACACCTGAAGGTGTACATAGGATAAAATCTCTAAAGTCAGGTATGAATATAGGTAGAACAAATAATTAATTATTTTTATTAAAAAAAAAAAGCTTAATGCAGACCCTATTTGAATTACGCCTAAAATTTATCATAAGTAAAAGGGTAAGGCAACTTACTAACTTGTACTTAGTACAACTTTGTAGTACTTAGTGCAGATAAACTAGGTCAGTAATTAAATAGCAAACAAGGTTAATTGCATGAAACTCTTATTTTTACTCCCCTTTCTTTTTTTTACTCTTTCCTACCTAACTTCGTAGGAGAGGCTTCTAGCGAAGCAACTTAATTAGTTGAGGTGTTCTCCACCCAATCATGCTACGCAGGCAGGCAGGAGAAGTGGTCGATGTAGTTATGGTAAAGAAGTAAAATTATTACTAGCTAACAGGGGCTTGTCCGCTACCTCAACGACTACGTCGTACTTCATAGTCGTAGATGGGTATAAACAAGACAAGGCCCTAGGATACTAGAGGAGATAAATATTAATAAGATGATATGCAGCCAAACAACTATTAAAATATTACAGATAATTTTTAATGTTGAAAGGTTCAACGACTAATAAAGTAGGATTCGGCCCTCTTCGCTAAAGCATCCCTATTTAATGGCGCAAGTTGCACCTTTCGCTGCCAGCGTGCTAGTGCTACTTCGTAGCTAAGTCTCTGCCAGCGATTAGTGGTTCGGTATCGATTCTTTTCTTTTTAAATTTTGGTGTGCAATATTGCTGCGAAGCCTGCATATTGTTCACGTGATATAGTCTGAACAGTAATGTGAATTACTGAAGTAAGGAGGGAGTTTAACTTTTTAGTTTTATTTTGTAAGCTAAATACTCCCTTTTTATATTAACATAGTTAAATAATTATAATACTATGTCATCATGTTAATGCATTCTCCCTCCGGGAGTAGGATTGAGTAGCAGTCCTAAAAATTTAAATAATATTCAAATGGGGTCATCTCTTAAAAAATATAGCGTTTTAGTTAATAATACTAATATTGAAAAAATTATTGATTACTTTCCCTCAGTCTTCTACATCTAAAGCTGATTCTTATTATTTAGACAGAAAATTTTTAGAGTGATTCGCAGGATTTACTGATGGGGAGGGAAATTTTCATATTGGACTTACAGCTTTAAAAGATAATACATATAAATCTGTTAGATTTATATTTTAAATAGCTCTTCATAAGGATGAAATAAAGGTATTAGAATATATTATGAATACTTTAAAATGTGGGCATATTTCTAAATCTTCGCCTCGCGACCCCCCCCCCCCCCCCTCCTCTCCAATATCTTTCTCATTATAATGAGAAAGATTACGAGCCGTAGGCGTAAGAGGAGGGTGGGAAAGATAAAATAAATTATTTTGTCTATGATATAAATTCATTGTTATATGTTATATTACCTATATTCGATTATGTAAACCTAAATAGTTCGAAATATCATCATTTTCTAGCGAAGCCATCTTTAAAAGGCGTATTATTAACAAAGGGTAAAAGTCATTTGTCCGATAAAGGTAAACTGGCTATAATAGGCTATAAAAAAAGAGATGACAAGTATGTCAGGTAAATGATTACCTGATTCTATAACTAATAAAATAAATATAACTAAGTATTGATTAGCCGGGTTATTGATGCTACCTTTTCAACTAATAAATATGTGGCTAGGTTTAAATTGGAAAATCATATTAAGGAGCTTGAATTGTATAACAAAATAAAAAAATTTTTTTTTAGTAGGTAATGTTTTATTGACTACTCCTAGATCAAATAGAGTTAATAGTAACCCTACTATAGTGTTAGAGATTAATAAAAATAATGAACTTAGGGATATTTTAATACCTTTGATGCATGATGATGGTTGTTTATTATTAAAAACATTAAAAGGTAATGATTTTTTATTATGGTTAATTTAGTAGATATGTATTACAGAGGTTATCATACTACATTGGAAGGTAAACATGTATTTGATGTAATTAAATTACATATTAACAAATATAGATTAACAACCAATGAAAATTTTCTTAAAGGTAAAGAAGGTATTTATAATGTTAATTTAGAAAATATCTTGAGTAAACTTTATTTATCTGATAGCCCATATGAAATAAAACAAGGGATATGGTACTATAGAAAGACTAATAAATTAATAAGTGAATTTGTTAAGATTATTGCTATAGATAGTAATAATAATACAAATATTTATAAAAGTATGTCTGAATGTGCAGAAAGTCTTAATATTTCTTCCCAAGGGGACCTCCGTCCCTGAGGGTCCGGAGGAAGAAATACTATTAAAAAATGTTTGAGTACAGGTAAATCTTATAAAGGGTATACTTTTGTTTTAAATTAAGGCTTAAATATCTAGTATAATTTATTATATAAATTTTTAATCAAAAAGTAAATAGCAATAAAGTCATTAAGTGGGTATTTGGTAATAATATTCTTAATGATAATTTGCTGCCAAGTAAATATTGTTCGGCGTAGCCGCTATATATAAAGGTTCAACGACTAGCTAATAAATATTAAGTTACTTTAGCTAATATATCTATCTTAAACTAATTTGGTTAGGAGAAAGATCTATTAGTTCGTAGTTGTACTACTTAATAAGTGGAACTAATTTAAAGTAAAAGAATGGCATTAACACTTTTCATGTTAATTATTAAACTAAAAAATTTATTTTTATAAGCACTAACATGATGACATAGTCTAAACAATAATGTGAATTATTGATAATTATTTTTTAGTAACTATCAATAATGTGAATTATTGATAATTATTTTTATAGTGCATGTTATAATAGGATTCGCAGTTGTGTTGGTTTGTCTACTGTTAGGTAATGTTTGCTGGTTTTACGGTGGCAGTATTAGTTTTATTTACATGCGGCCTTCGGCCAAATTGTATGAAAAATTAATTAATTTAGGTAAAAAGGTTTATGATATGGTGTATCCATCAGATAAAAAAATTGTATCTCTTATTTATCCCTTTTCAAATAAGAGAAGAGTAATATTAAATTTAGGATCTCTTGTATCAGCTCGCCACTTTACGGGGCAAGTTACTAATAAAAGATTATTCACTACATCAAGTTACTGCTTAGCTGATAGAAGCAAGTCTGATGATTTTTGACGTCTAGTTAACTCTAAAACCAAAGTTAATGAGCTGAACCCTCATTATTTGGTGGAGAAGTTCTTTCAAAGCTATCCTGATCAGGTTTCCGCGAAAAATAATTTAAATTATGATCTTATTACACGTATTATGCGCGCACAAATGCCTGATTTTGCTTTGTCTCCAGGGGACTTCGATATTTTAATAAATATTCAACCTTTTAGATTGAATTATCCTTTCGATACATCTTTACCTTTATACGTTGGTAAACCATTAAGAAGAGGTGAAGGTAGTGCAGGAGTTTACCTGTTTACAAATAAGATTAATGGTGAGCGTTATATTGGTTCATCTATTAATTTAGCTTCACGTTTAAAAAATGGTTATTTCGGTAAATTACCTCTAATAGGGCAAAGAAAGATTGAGAGGGCCATTAGAGAACATGGGTTAGCGAATTTTAATCTTGACGTCTTTTTATTACCAGATGAAGTTAGGTGTTCAGTTAATAGTACCGAAACTTCGGTCAAAGAAACTTTACGTTTTTTAGTATTAGCTTTAGAACAAATGTTAATTATGGAGTTCAATCCAGAACTTAATGAATTAAAGGTTGCAGGTTCTAGTCCAGGTACTCTTACATCTAAAAATCTGAGAAATTCTTATCTATACGATGGTGTAAATAAACAACTTGTTTATATTATTAATGGGCGTAAGAATTTAGCGGAGATTCTTGGTTGTCATGAGAATGCTCTTAAACGTTATTTGGCACACAAAAATAAATTATATTTAAATAGATTTTTTATAGCTGACGATGTGTTAAGTGATCCTGAATATACTAATAATATAATGAGCTTATCTGAGTTAGAGGGCTGTCTTAATAAGATAAGACTAAAACGTAAAAGTTATTTAACTAAAGTAGTACCTAGTAGGGAAGAAACCTACTTAAATTATAGAAAAAGCGTAGAATTAACTAATTTAGTAACTAGAGAAGTTTTAGTTTTTGATTCTTTAACTAACGTTACACAGTTTATTAGTGAATATAGTCCTGAGTTCAGTAATGTAAATAAGGCAACTATTTCACGTAATGTTAGAACCGGGGTTCCTTATAGAAAACTATTTCAACTTAAATATCTAAATTAGGTCATTTTACATTTAGACTAGAAGTTAAGCCGTCGTTAACCTTTCGCTGCTCCTGATCCCCCCCCCCACTTCGTACTTCGTACTTCGTACTTCGTACTACGTACTACGTACTACGTAAGGGGGATTAGAAGTAGCACCATCCACTGTATAACCAGCCTCCCCTCCCTAAATAACCCTCTTTAAGGAGGGGCCCTTTTTTAAGATTAAAAAGAGGGTTATAATAAAAATACATTTATTTAATATAAGCCTTTTACATTAAGGGATTTCAATTTATTTTAGTGTTTCTGGCTGCGAAGCCAGCATGCGCCCGTATATAATTAGGCTCCACCTTAAACTGTTATTTTTTTGTTTTATTATTTCCTTGATTTTATATTAGTGGTATAACTTAAAAAGATATTAGTGTAAGGGCGGGCTTTCCTTTACGTTTCACCTATTATTACTAAATAAATCTTCGAAATATACCTTAATGGTGAAGGTTAAAGACCATACCCAAGGTCCCCTTACTTCTTAATCGGATAGTAAGGTAAATTAGGTTGAATTTCAAGAAAAACTAGTAAAATGAGTTAACTTGAAGCGAAGCTTATTAATCAATAATAAGAACGTTCAACGACTAGAAGTCAGTATTAAAACTACTTCCTCGAGTATACCTGCGTCAATATTTTAATCTTAATATAAAGATTAAAATAAAACGATGACATAGTCTGAACCCTTTTGTGAAAAAGGGAACAAAGTTTAATTTTGAGAACAGTTAAGTATATAAAGTAGCCATCCACTACTTTAAGATTAGCGATAATACAGCTAATTAAGCTTTTATAACACAATTGCAATTTTCTTATCAGTAGCCCTGTGAAGAATATTTGCATACCATTTAACTGATAATCACCACCTTGGATTTGAGGCCGGAATTCTTTACTGACATTTTGTGGATGTTGTATGACTTTTTTTGTATGTTTCAGTTTATTACTGAGGTTCATAATTTCAGATTCTATTCTTCTTTACGTTACAGGAAAAAAAAAACGTTCACGTTCAGATGAAAGTGAAGAAGAGGTTAAGCATTCCAGTAATGAAAAGGAAGAACTGGAAAAAGAATTAGCAGGTTATGAGCAAGATTTTAATAATATAGATAGAGCTTTGCTGCCGTAGGGCGGATAAAAAATTGCCTGACAGTCAAAAAGAGTTTAATGCTGAAGCAAACCAACTTAAAAAAGATTATCCTGCATTTTTCGTACCCTCTGCATTAATGCAGAGGGTTAGAAGATAGTGAAAACACAACTAAGGAAGGTTTAGATCAACTTAAGGAATATCTTGAAGGGGGAAGCTAGTAAAGCTAAATCTAAATACGATGAGCTTAATACTTTTCGGCCTACGGTAGAAAATAAAAAAATTAAAAAAGATTCTAGCGAAGTTGTGAATGATGGGTCTGAACCTACACCTTTAGGTGATTTAGATGGAGGTGAATAATATAAAAAATATCTATGTTATGCACATGATAAATTAATTTATTTTTCTCTTAGTATTAAATTTAATTATGCTATTTTCTATAAAGGCGTAAGCTATAGTAAATAATAGTGCGCCGCAAGGATGCTAAGAATGGCGAGAACACACCTAGGTTCTTATCCCAAATTAATGGACGGGATCCCCATATGCAAGCGTGAATGGACCCAATAAGCTCATTCGCGTGAAAGCATTGCATTGATAGGCGGAGAACTTGAGCCTGCTGTCAGGGCCTCATAAGTAATACTGTACCTTTCTCAACAGACCCTTTCTTAAATATGGTATCTCCGCTTGGGGAATTGATTGTCTATGATTAGGTTAACAAACTTGACACTGTGAAGCAGCACACAACTGGGCCCGTATCCCTGAGGCAGCCTAGTCGGATACGGTGTCGATACCCTGATAGTTTTATTATGTAATCAGGGTCCATTAAACAAACTCCCGCAGCCGACCCTCTACGAGAGTACCTGTACAGATCGACATGCAACTTCTAGCAGATTTAATCATAGCAAGGATCTTCAGACAATCGAAGGTTAAACATTTTTAGCGTTACTACGGAAACGAACCGCCTATACACAAAGCGGGCACGGAGTCACTTTAGTAGAGCAGGTGACGAAAGGAGCCAACATTCAGAGCTCGAAGAGTGGCATCTAGATCTGAGACGAAAAGCGTCTAATTTATTCCACCGGACAACATTCAGCCCTACGCTAGTCGACGGAGCTGGCTCTGTGAGTGACATATTAGCTTAACAACACCTATGAAGGTACGCGATCTGCGGACAAATGCTTAACCACATTACCTTAATTAGGCCTCACATCCATTCAGTTAGGCGAAACGAGGGTCTATACCCCTCAATGTTACAGAACAGGTCTGGAGATCGGGTAAGGAAGATTCTAATGAACGAAGGGAAGAAAAACGTATTAGGTAAATAATAAGAGGAGACCGGTACATAAGCCGCTCCATGGCGCATTATCAGTCTCTAAGGAAAGTCTATGACCATAATAATTTATATGTAAAAACACAAACAAAAGTTAAGGTATTGAACAGAAAATAAAAAGAGTCGATAAATGATGCTAGATGACTATAACATGAAGAAACGACTCTAACCTGAAAGAACAATCCCATACAAGTCCTTATTTTAGCAAGAAATTATAACAGGATATAGCTTAAAATTTATTATAACACACACAACCTCCCTTCTATTAGTCAGACTTTCTTCATCGGGTCTCCCTTCCGTGGTCAGATTAGAACAAAAAATCTCTCAACGTTTTGATTCTCAATAGATAGATGACATCTGAGTGAGGCCTCTTCGGTGAAAAGGAGGAGCCTTATAAAGTCACCTTAGAAGCAGACGAGCGTGATCTTTTGGCGAGCCGTATGACGGGAAACTGTCAAGTACGGTTCTGAGGGCAGGATAACCAATTCACTGACCCCTACATTAGATAGTAGGTTGCATAGTATAAAAATACTATGCACCTTAAAGAGTATAGTTTAATGGTAAAATAAGAAGCTTCAACCTTCCGGTTCTCAGTTCGAATCTGAGTGCTCTTGATCTTTCATGGCTAATTTTATATGAAGCCATACTTCGTAGGGTAGACGTTTACGACTACTTGGCAGCTTAATTATTAAGGTAATGCGGATAATTTCATATAAGTAGCGGCTATAAGTAAGTTTAAAAATTTCTTAAAGATGGCTTCGCTAATCCCCTCTCAAAGAGAGTAGGGATACGCGTAGCAAACAAACCCCTATAATAAATCTTTAAGTATTTTTTTTTTTTCGTTTTATTTACCCATGTAAAGCAAAACTAATAAACTTTTTTTTTCTCCCGGGCGCCTGCGGCTGGGAGCGGCCAGAGGCCGGGATATAATATATAATTTATGCCTGCTACTTATTAAAATTAAGGGTAAGCTGGCTTAATAATTTAATATATTAAATAAGGGTTCCCTTATTTAATATCCAAGGGTTCTTAGTATAATGGTTAATACATGTGGCTTTTAATCACTAAGATATCGGTTCGAATCCGATAGAACCTATACACACTTTATTTAATCTAATCCAATCCTATATAATAAAATCTTATTTTTGGCTATAAAGTATTAATAAATAACAAGGATATATTTTTTGTTCAACTTAATTAGTAGTTTATTATTTAAATAATGATATATTTGTGCTTGGTTGTAATAATACACGCTACAGTGGAAAAGTTGCTGTAGGTAGATAAGATATTGGCTAAATATTGTGTGTTAATACACGCACGCTTACGAAGTAGCAGCAGAGTGTTCGATTTATATCTTTTCTTCTTATCCCCCCCCCCCCCTACGTTGTAGAACTTCTCCTCCTGCCTGCCTGCCTGCCTGCCTGCCGTAGGGGTGGATGGATGGATGGATGGATGGATGGATGGATGGATGGATGGATGGGTGGGGGGGGGATTAGGAGGCGACCCACGCCACTTCGAACGGAGTGAAGGCGCTACTTCTCCTTATCCCCCCCTCAGAGGGGGGGGGGATTAGGGCGGGGAGTTACTTTTATCTAATATAATATAAGTATATAGTTTATATATACTTATAAGTATACTTTACTTAGTGAGGCGAGTATAAATTAATAAGAAAGCAGTTAATGAATTATAGGAAAACTTGTCACAATATATTAAATTCGTGTTTATGCTGCTTTATTTAATTAGGCTAGGTTTTCTATCCCTAATCCGTTACCCCCCCCCCCCCCTACTACTTTTCCTCCTGTCAGCCTGCCTGCCTGCCTGCCTGCCGTAGGGTGGATGGATGGATGGATGGATGGATGGATGGATGGATGGGTGGGCAGTAGGGGGGGGGGTTATGGAGGGGATATGTAGCCATAAATTAGTGTTTCGTTTCTTAGATGCTATAAAAGAGTGTCACCAGATGAGGTGGAAGAATAAGTTAGGGGGGGGGAGGAAGGGCTTACTTTATGGCGTTATTCCTTACATTTTGATCGTAAATAAATAAATTATATATTGTCGGTATCCTGAGGCTTTTTCGTTATTATTATTTAACAAATACGCAAAAATAAGGTACAATAGAGGGGATCCCTTAAGAGATAGTTATAAACACGCATGCTTGCACCCTAACTTCGTAGGAGCAGCAGCTGTAATATAACACTTAGAATTAGTAACTTAATTGGTCAAGGACTTCCTTGTCACGGAAGTAGATGTCGGTTCGAATCCGATCTAATTCGTAGGCTATATCAGATAATGCTTGCTACGGAACATTTTTAATGTCTGCTAAAAAAAGTACTATAGAGGAAAAGTTGCTACTCTTCTTTTCCCCTCCCCCTTTGCAACAAGATATTCAAACAAGAAAATGTAATTAAATCTTAACGTCCCCCCTAATAGTCGCAGCCGCAACCGTAGCCGATGATATTTCTAATGCCTGTTTTGCGACTTAACAAGGTTTAATAAAAATTGCCCATTCCCACCCGGAGGCGGGACATAATAATCTATTTAGAGCTTTACTTTTCTTTCCCCCCCCGCAGTAGTGCGGGGGGGAAGAGAGAGACATGATGACCTGATTAGAGTTGTGTAGGTGTTCGATTCGCCTTGGTAGTAAAATAATACATTGTTATTAAAGTGAGGACTGTAATCTCATGAAGGTAGCATGTATTATCTTTTGTTCCTTTTCATAAAAGCTACAATAAACCTCTCTCCAGACAGCAGAGGAGTTGTAGCGGTTCGGTCACACCTGGAATTATCCTTTCAGGTGCATCCCGAGCCAATCTATAAATCAAACTAACTGTTATTTAATATAAAAAATCTATGTCATATAATCAATTCTTATCCTGTATTTCGTTTGCATCGTCCGATTTTGCTAATTACTCTAATGCTGTACATTTAACAGCTGCTTACTCCTTCACGACTTTTTATTCTAGCCCAACCCTGTTTAGATTTTCCCGCCACGTTCCGTTTTATTTTTCTAATTATTTAAAATATCGTGAACCTGCTGCGTTAAATTCATATAGTACCTGAAATAAAGTTCCAGCTATAACTTCCCGTGTACACGAAAATAGTGTAATATTTTCAGAAGAAGGGAATGTTACAGCTTCATGTGTACTCAGTCAGGGCTTCCTAGAATGGTTCGCAGGGTTTACAGATTCTGAAGGTTGCTTCAGAATCGCTCGCAAGAAAGGTAATACTTTCGAGTTTATCTTTCAAATTAAATTACACATCGACGACAAAGATGCTTTAATTTACATAAAGGACACTTTAAAGGTAGGTACTGTAATTTTTAGTTTAAAAGATCATAAAGCTACTTTCAGAGTTAGTTCTCTAAAGGAAATAGCTTTAATCGTAGCTATCTTCTCTCTGCACCAGTCTTCAACGCAATTTAAAGGTTGTATCTTAAATACTACTAAATATCTTAATTTCCTTGCCTTTGCTAAAGCTTTTAGTATGTATTCGCAAGATAACAACCGAGCGTATCGTGAATCAATTAAATCAAAGATAGATGCTGTTATTGGAAGCATAAACTATCAAAGAACTGAGTTTTATTTGTCTCCTGATCATTATCATATTACAAGTAACTGGCTTTTAGGTTTCATAGAGGGTGATGGTTCGTTTATCTTTAGTAAGAATAATATATTAGCTATTAGCCAGAAAGGAAACGAGGAATTATTTAAAGCTATTATTAATTACTTTAAACAATTAGCTCCCGAAGAAACTAAAGTGAGTGTTAGTGTAAATCCTAGTGGACGGGAAGATGGGGTGTTTAATTTACTTATTAACGGAACGCCTTTAATTGAATCCGTTGTTATACCTTTGCTGGATGGTTTAAGCTGGCATACTAAAAAGTATCTAGATTACTGTGACTGGAAAGCTATATTGCTGATTCGAAAAAAGGGGCTTCATTATTTAAGCGAAGGTAAGGCCATGATAGAACAATTAATAAATCAGATGAATAATAACCGGTTAACTACTTCTCCGAAAGCTAATGTAACAGACCGTACGGCCCTTTTAGCTCAAGTAGATCTTTTATTAGAAAAACCTTCTAATTACGAAATTAGAGAAGGAGGTAGAATTTTTATTAAATCTTTAAATAAGTACAAAGGTACTTCTGAGTCCGTAGGTGTGGAATTAATAGAGAAAGGTAAGGAAGCTGCAGACAACAGAGGTCTTATCGAAATCTTTGACTCACTTACAGATTGCGCGGTATTTTTAGGGATCTCGCCTTCAGCTGTGTATAAAAGAGCACAAAAAGGGAGCCAATTCTTATTTAAAAATAAATTAATGTATCTGCGCCGTAGAGGATAATTTATAACTTAGGTTTAGAAACGAATACTTTAAAGTTAATCAGGCGTAAAACTATTACCTTCATTGCAGCTATATTGTGACATGTTGCAGATATTCTTGCCGAACTAGCTATTTTATTTTAAGCTATTTTCTTTACATTAAATAAGATTGATAATTTTTTTTTATTTAGTGTACAAGAAACCCACGCTTTCTATAATAAAAACTAAGGTACTGTTTAGCTAATTTATATATACGCGCTTCGCCTGGATGTATGTTTATTTCCTGAACAAGGCTATATATAAATTAATTAAAGAATTAAATAAATGAGGAAGATTAGCGAAGGTAAAGATGCCGCTGTTATGACGGTTTTTACCCCCCCCCCCTTGTTACCCTTCCTCAAGGAAAAGTTGCCAGAAGGTAGGGCGAGATATTTGCTAAATATTGTGTTTTAACACTTGGGTGTTCGATTCACCTCTTTTCCGCCTTATATTTGTATAATACCATTCGGTTATTTTTTTTTTTTATCTGGCTAGCTTCTCATTCCCCCCCTTTTTAACCTATATACACCTTGTATAGGAAAAGGGGATAAATAAAAAATCTTTCTTGAGTAATATTATGACTGCTGTGTAGTTAGCACTGATGAAAATAGCTGATACTTAAATCTTAGTTTAGATATCTCCTGCGAAGCAAGGAGTTTTTACTACTAAAATATGGCTTGCTTTGCTTCTTATCCCCCCCCCCTTTAGGGTACGCGTAGCACGCATGCATGCACCCTAACTTCGTAGAAGCAGCAGCAGCAGGGGGGGGGGGGGGGGGGGGTTATGGAGGGGATAGGGATTATGAAATAATAAACAACGGCTATCATTTAATGGTAGGATGTCTGTCTTCCAAATAGAGTGTGTCGGTTCGATTCCGACTAGCCGTAAATTCCTTGTTTGTCTTTCGGTATAAAAAACAAGGAGTCGTTTTTTTTTTACTTGAGGGTTAGGAGGGGGGGGGGGGCTTTGCCGGCTTCGCCCCCCTACATGGTGCTACTTCTAGGTTTCGTTTTAATTTCGTAAATTTAACCTTCATCTAATGTATTGTTAGCTCAGTTTACGCTTACTTTATTAGGATATTTCACTTGGTAAGGTTAGTCTAAACTGATAAGAAAGGAGTTAATGAATTATAGCGAAGCTATGATTTTGCTATAATTTCAGTAAGCAGTTAATTAGGGCTTCGTAGTAATAGAGTAAATGAATCTCGGCTGGCTTCGTAGCCTTCGCTTCGCGGCAAGCGGTGATTGATTCACTCTTGGCTTATTTCGTGACATAGGAATATTCAGGTAAATATAATTGATATCAATTTCCTCAAAGAGGTATACTAAAATTTTTTTTTTATGAACAATTTGTTTTTAGTTAATGAAACGTTTACAAATGGCTATCTAGCAAATATATTAAATGTAATTTCTTTATTTGCAATATTATGCGGTGTGTTTGTTATTATAAGCAAAAACCCTGTAGGAGGGCTCCTGCGTAATATAGGAGCTCGATTATTATGGGGAAAATTATCAAACTCCGGAAATTCCCTAAAGCTTATGATACCAAGCCGTATATGAAAATGAATCGGTGGATGAGCTAATTACTCATGTATGGTAATAAATCATAAGATAATCGAAAGGTTAATGGGCTATCGCGGATCTAAGTCAGCAATGCGGCCCTCGGGCAAAAGTATTGTTCATTTCTTATTTTCTGCATTCTTTCCTTATATTTTTATTCTTCCTTTATCTGGAGTGTACTTTGTGTGACTTTTTTCTAACTATTATTACGGCCAATTAGTTATATTTCTTTCGTGTAGTGTACAAAATAATTCGGTCGCTGTACGGTTGTTTAATATAATAAATTTTTCTTACGCTTCAACCTTACGAAGTAAAGCCTTTGGTTTATCTGGGCTTGCGCCCCCCTTTCGGAGTCCCCTCCGGGGACTATGAATGAAATGATGAAAGGGGGTGAGAAATTATTCTACTGACAGTTCAGGGGTTCCGGTTAAGGTGTATAGCAATGCGGATATTCAAAAGTTACAAATTATAAAGGAAAATAGGGGTAGAAGTGGAATTTATCGCTGAACAAATCTATTGAATGGACAAAGTTATGTCGGAAGTAGTGTTAATTTAGCAAGAAGATTTACAGATTACTTTAATATTAATTATATAAGTAACTAAACAAATAACATGGTAATTAATAAAGCGCTTCTTAAATATGGTTACGCCAACTTTAGTTTAGAAATATTGGAGTATTGTGAATCAGATCAGTTAAGATCTAGGGAGCAATATTTTTTAGATTTCTTTAAACCTGAATATAACACATTAAAATTTGCAGGGTCTCTTTTGGGGTTTAAACATACAGAAGAGACTATTGCTAAATTAAAAGCCAAATTTAAAGATCGTGTTTTCACTCCTGAACATTTAGCCAAATTGTCCGAGGCTAAAATAGGTAATCAGAATGCAACAGGAGGTAAAGGCCGTGAACGAGCTGAGGGAGCAGGTAGTCCTAGTGTACCTATAGAAGTTTTAGATCAGGAGACTGGGATAAAAACTACATATCCTTCAATGAGAGAAGTAGCCCTTGCCTTAGGTGTGCCTTCAGGTAGTATTAGAATGTATTTGTATCGTAATTCCCAGAAGCCGTATAAAGGGAGATTTCTTTTGCTAAATATTAATAGCACAACTACGGAATTAACTTTGGGTGGGGGGGGGTCGGCCTGCCACCGGCTTGGGCCGGCCCCCCACCTCGCAGCTGTAAAAGAGCAACGAGTAGATGGTAATTATTTTGGATTAACTAATCCAAGATTAAGGTGTACTCTAACGGGTCTCAAGAGAGATTATCTGATCAAATGTTATAATGGGCTTTGCTCAACCGCGTCCGTGTACGTAGGAATGGCGCGGGTATCTAACCAAATAAATGGGTTTATGTTATATTCTTCTCTAACAAATCCACAAAAAATTAATTTAGTAGCTAATAATCTCTATTTTTTAACAGGGTTTACGGATGCAGAAGGATCGTTTACCCTAAATATAAGATCAAGTGATAAATACACATCTAAATGAAAAATTCAATATGCTTTTCAAATAGGTCTACATGCAAAAGATGTTGCCATATTAGAAAAGATACAACATACTTTAGGAGTCGGGAAGTTATATACAAGGGGAAAAGATGGTGTTCAATACCGGGTAGAGTCTCTTAAAGATTTATCCGTAGTAATAGACCACTTTAATAGATATCCTTTAAAAACAAAAAAACATATTGATTTTAGTTTATTTAAATTTGCTATATCACCTTCGGGCGTATAAAGAATAAAGAACATTTAACACCTGAAGGGTTAATCAAATTAATAACAATTAAAGCTTCAATGAATAAAGGTCTTTCTAAGGAGTTAAATGCTTTATTTGCAGATCTTACTCCTATCACTAAACCTGTGTCAGATATAGAATTAAATATAGATCCTCAATGATTGGCTGGTTTTATATCGGGTGAAGGTTGTTTCAGTATTTCAATAGTGAAATCTCCGTCAGTTAAACAGGGATATCAAGTTCAATTGAAACTTAGAATAACACAGCACATACGGGACATCCTATTAATGGAGAGTTTAGTTAACTATTTAGGCGGTCATGTAATTAAATCAAGAGAAGCGGTTGACTTACAAGTTAGTAAACTTTCAGATTTAACTGATAAGGTCTTACCTTTACTTGAAAAATACCCTATACAAGGAGTCAAATTTCAAGATTATTGTGACTTTAAAAAAGTTGTAGAAATAGTTAAGAATAAATCTCATTTGACCGCAGATGGGTTGTCTCAAATACAAAAAATAAAAGCAGGGATGAACACAAGTAGGCGATAAGTTTGCAGGAAATCTTTAGCAATAAATTAATTTTTTTACCCGTTTATTTGTATGATAAGTTTGATTTTGTGGTTGTATCTGTTTTATTTTTAATCGGATTATTTGGTAACGTTGCTTCTTATTTAATCTTAATAGGGTTAGGCTTTATGGGTTTAGCTTATTTAGTTGTATATATAGGAGCGATTTCTATCTTATTTTTATTTATTTTAATGTTGATTAATATTAGAATAAGTGAGTTACAAAGTAATACTAGAAATACTATACCTTTAGCTATCACGATAACAATAGCATTAAATTATCCTTTATTTAAATTGTTACCTTATGATGTGGCAATATTAAGTAATAATTTAAACGATTCCTTTTTTTATTTATATATAAACAAATATAATAAAAATTATATTAATAATTTAAATGCTTTGGATAAATCCGGTGAGCATATTTCGTTTGTTACTAGTAATATGTGGGATGGTAATTTAGCGGAAAGTGGTCATATAACTAGTATAGGGAGTGTATTATACACAAACTATAATATGTGACTTCTAATAGCGAGTCTTATTTTATTATTAGCTATGGTTGGTTGCATATGTATCACTTTAAAAAACCCGAGCGATCGTAACACTACTTCGTAGGGGAAGCCCAGTTTAACAATAGCGGTAGCGGTAGTAGTTTAGTTAATAGTCACAATACAAATAATGAAAAGTTAGTAAAAATTATTTACGATTACTTTTTATTTCTTACCCCCCCCCCCCCTCCTCTCCAATATCTTTCTCATTATAATGAGAAAGATTACGAGCCGTAGGCGTAAGAGGAGGGTGGGGGGGGGGATATAAGATAATTAGTCTTAATTATTTTTGTAATTATTGTTATTTTTGTAGTTTTAAAGTGATATCAGGTTATAACTAAAATGAAATAGGGCGGTGTTTACACCGCCCCCCTAAAAGAAATTAGCTCAATGGTAGAGCAACCGTTTTACACACGGAAGGTTGGGTGTTCGAGTCACCTATTTCTTATTCTTCGAGCTAGGTCCGGTACCCAGACACTGGGTCTGGACCGAAGGGCTAATATGTAATAAGTGAGAGATTCCTTAACTTAACTGGTTAAAGTGCATTTTTGATAAGAATGATATCAGCGTTCGAGTCGCTGAGGAATTAATGGGTGCTAAATACTGAATAGTGATATAGCGATGCTTAATTAGTATCCTGGTTGTACGCTAATTACAATTAAGAATTAAAGAGAATTGACCGAGTGGTTTAAGGTGATAAGCTTGAGTCTTATTTGATTTGTTTAATCACATCCGTTCGAATCCCCCCGCAAGCTTGCGGGGGGGGTAGAAGGAAAGGTAAGGATAGGTGAAAATAAGGATAAGTAAAATAAGTAGGGTAATAATAAATGTAATAGGTATAACGGCTATCAATTTTTGGTAGAAATACCTGTCTTCGTACAGAGTGTGCGTCGGTTCGAATCCGACTAGCTGTAAGCTCTTAGTTTGTCTTTCGCTATAAAAACAAGAGCAGTTAATTATTATTTAAAAGTATTTATTTGAAATTCAAATATTTCACCTTCATCTAGTGTGTTGCTAGCTCGTTTTTTACATGTATTGATAGTTTAAGGGTAATTAAGTGAAGCTTTTTTTATTTATTTTCACCTTCTGAGTCCCGGAGGGACCCAGTATGCATGACTCAGTGTACCTAGTACCCACACTTCGCAAGGAGCAGGATAAAATTTGTCACTATACTGTAAAAACGATAAGAAAGGAGTTAAGGTTTATAGGAAGTTACCTATAAATTAGTAAGCGGTTATATTAATATTATGTGGCATATTTAAGTGGCTGGTTTGGGCGTACCTGACTCCGTAAGAAAGAGACTTTTAGACTTTCAAAATCCCCCCCCCCCCCGCAAGCTTGCGGGGATAAGTAGGAGGTGCATCAAATCTTAGGAACAAAAAGGGTCAATACATTATAGTATCTATTCCTCATGTGAGGTTTTTTTTTATAATTTAAAATGAATAATTTATGATTAACTATTAAAAGTGAACTGGCTGTGTATTTAATGGCGGCAATAAAACCTTTTTTATTCGTAGAGTATAGTAAAAAGGTTTTAGGGTTATACCATACAGTCCTCTACCGTCAATAAGGTATAAAAAGAGTAAGTCCTTTTGATTCTTTGATAGGTGGTACTCGACATATATCATTTAACTCTGCAGTCTCAGCACGATTATTTTCCACATCTGTCCAGACTAAACCTTCCAGCTTTGTTAGCCCCGATTTCTTAACAGGGTTCAGCGACGCAGAATCTTGTTTTAGTTTATTTATTAGGAATAAAAGTAACAGTAAAAATAATGTCAGATTAGTAGTAGAACCCGAATTTCAAATTGGGCTTAACTGTAAAGATGAAGGGCTCTTGAAACTTATCAAAGCTAGTTTTGAATGTCAGGGAGGATTGGTGCTTCCTAGTGGTAAAGTAGGTAGAATACAAACAGACAAAAACAAGAGTTTCTACAGAGTAACCTCAGTAAGCGGTTTAGCTAAGATAATAGCCCATTTTAATAAGTATCCTTTATTAACAAAAAAGCGTAAGGATTATTTGATTTGAAGAGAAGTGGTTCTAATGATGCTGCGGGGAGAGCATCAAACATGGCTTCGCTAGAAGGGATCCGGAATATAGTTAAACTTAAATCAGCGCTTAATCTAGGTTTAAGTGACAAATTAAGAAGAGAGTTTAACATTACCTCTGAAGAGGAGGAGGCTGTAGCTATGTACAAAGGTGAGTTAGGCAATGAAGAATTTCCTATAAATAACCAATGGGTTGCTGGTTTTACTTCAGGTGAGGGTAACTTCATGATTGGATTAAAAAAAAGAGGGTAAACTTGGTAAAACACCTCAACTACGTTTCCAATTGACTCAACATATACGTGATGAGGAGTTCTTTAGAAGATTAGTTTCTTATTTTGGTTGTGGGAAAGTGTATACGCGTATTAGCAATAAACGCCAAGCGGTAGAATATTCTGTTCAGAATTTTACTACCCTCTGCACTCCAAATCTTTCTCACAATGTGAGAAAGATAACGCAGAGGGTTAGAAAACATTGAGAAAATCATACCGCTCTTTCGTGATAACCCTATCTTAGGTGTTAAAGCTTTAGATTTCGCAGATTGATCCTAGCGAAGCACGCAGGTGAAATCATGAAAGCAAAGGGGCATCTAACTACAGAAGGGCTGGATAATATTTGTAAATTAAAAGCAGGTTTGAATAAAGGAAGAAATATAAATATTTCTAGCTATAATGAGGATTAGTTGCACTATAATATCTTACTCTCCTAATTAGACGGGAGGTTAAGGGACGGGGGCACATATGTAGCTTGTATTTGTGGTGCCCCCCTTAAGAAGGTTGGCCGAGTGGCTTAAGGCGTGCTACTTGAGATAGCAAAGGTTAGAAAACCTCACCAGTTCGAATCTGGTACCTTCTGACGGTTCAAGGGTAGGGTATTAGGGTATACTTCATTAACAGAAGTTAGCCTAAAGTGGGGTTAGGGGGATATTCTCTGTTTTTGTGCAGAAACGAAACCCTGACATATTTACCCTTCGGACAAAAAGCAGGCTAGGGTGGCGGCATATTTCTAAATAGCCGCAGTAGTTTTTAAAACTATACAATTATCTTATATACAGATTAGAGCCAGCCATAAAAAAAAATTTTTTTTTAGACATAAGCACACTACCCATATTTATTACTTCTAAGTAACAGGCAGACTAATTAGCATTTATATTGTATTATAGTTAAATGCATTACGGCAGCTAGGCTAGTTGTATAGTAACGTTATACAGCATTAATAGAGATATTTACCAAAATAATTTATTTATCCCCGTAGGGGATTAGGAGGGGGGGGGAAGTGTATACAGGAATGCGTAAGCAGTAGGCAAGTTCTACGGACCAGGGTCTGCTACACAGGGATAAGTGAAAATTTGTTATAACTATTTATCAAATAGTTTTATCTATGGAGCTGATCAAATAATGGTAGTGAATAGTCATTAAAAATAATGTGATTCACAACATAACAGGTCAGCGGTTAGTTAGTTAGTTAGTTAGCTAGTTAGTCGATTAGCTAGATCATAGCCGGTGCAGCTAGTAGATTGCATCAATTTAACCTAATCATAAATACCTAACCCTCTGCACTCCAAATCTTTCTCACAATGTGAGAAAGATAACGCAGAGGGTAGTAAAGTTAATTGTCTAAGTAAATATATCCTTTCATTCATTAACTAATGAAAATTCGTTTTGAATGTATTCATTCATATTATCGCTTATTTCGCTTTTTTCGCACCCCATTCACATGTAGCTTTCTTCTTCTAGCTATGATTAATGGGATATTGCTCTTTCTAATCTTTTAATTCTTTTAAAGCTTCATATATATATGAAGCGGTGGTTTTTTGTAATTTCCTCTTATTTAACAGGTATAATAGTATCCATTTCATGGTGGACATCGATATAAATTAGGTGGCTACGTTAGCTAGTTAGCATACGAAGTATCTGCAGCTTAAATTGTCCGCCGTATCCCTACTCTCAAAGAGAGGCGAGGGGATGTGAGTAATAAAAGAATTAGAAATAGAAATGTAGTTGTTAATAAACAAGAATTAGTTCAATTAAATGGAAAATTGCCCACAAGCACTGGTGAAACACGGTTAATTTTTTTAATTTATTTTAATATAAATCGGCCTACGGTAGAAAATAATAAAAATAAAGAACAATAAAAACATATTAGGTGCTGGTGCTGGTGCTGGTACTGGTGCTGGTGCGGGTGGTGGTACTATACTTTCACCTTGATTTGTAACCGGGTTCATCGATGGTGAAGCTTCTTTCATTCTTAATATATGACGAGATTCCAGTCGATCGCCCTACGGAGGGTTGAATAAGCCAGGCGGTTTTCTCTATCCAACTTCACATAAAAGATAAAGCGGTTTTAGAAAGTATACAAACTTTTTTTTTATTGATACTATTTACAATATAGGAGATAATAAGGTTCATTACAGGGTCTTAGTTATAGGGGAATTAGCTTTTATCATTGCGCATTTCGATAAATACCCTCTAAAACCTAAAAAGTTCGTTTGCGGATTTTTATTATTTAAACGTGCAGTTGCCATTATACAAAGTAAACGTAATTTAACTAAATATGGGTTACAGGAACTTGGCCAAGGTCTACTTCTACTCTTCAACCCTCGCTCCAACACTACGTTCTAGCGAAGCACTTATTCAAAAATTTTCGAAAAAATACATTTTTTCTAGCGAAGCACATTTTTTGAATTTTGCGGGGTCGCGAAGAAGATGGCTTCGCTAGAGGGGGTTTAAATTGAGGTTTAACCGATATGTTCAAAAATTCATTTCCTGAGACTGTTATAGCAGAGAGACCAAAAGTAGAATTTACAGGGCAAGCTGATCCGAATTGAATAGCAGGTTTTGTATCAGGTGAAGGTAGTTTTTTTATTGTTATAAGAAAATCAGCTAGTTTTAAAACAGGTTTCTACATATATTTAACATTTAAAATCACCCAAGATGGGCGAGATGTACAAGTTTTAAGAAGCACCGCTTCTATCCCCCCCTGCGAACTTCTCCTCCTGCCTGCCTGCCTGCCTGCCTGCCTGCCGTAGGGTGGGTGGATGGATGGATGGATGGATGGATGGATGGATGGATGGGTGGGCAGGGGGGGGGATTAGACTAACAATATTTTGGTTGCGGTAACGTGAACGCTAAAGATTCAAAAAAAAACTGCATTTGATTATGTTTGTGGCAGTTTTAAAGATAATTACAGCAAATTAATCCCCTTCTTTACTAAGTATCTTGTATATGGTGTTAAGGTTTTAGACTTTCAAGATTGATGTAAAGTAGCGGAATGAATCAAAACTAATAGCCATTAACACCTCAAGGTTTGGCTCAAATTGTAACGATAAAAGCTGGAATGACTAGATCAAGAAAACTTGATAGCTAATTAATGAAATAATTTCAGCCTATTTCCTTTTCATAGTTCGGTCTTGTCTCTTCCTCTTCAGGTGTGCACAGGGAGGGGATATTTTACCCCCTTTAGTGAGAAGTTTACATAAAAAGTTAAATTAACCATTCGGCTTCTTTTTACTTTATGTGCAAACTAAGAAGTAAAAACCTAGGACTAGTCCAGGTCTGAGGACTACGAAGTGTGGGAGAAGTATATTTAGTATATTTCGTTTATTTATCTGGCCCAAAGGGCCTCCCCTCCACTCCAATATCTTTCTCATTATAATGAGAAAGATTACGAGCCCTATGGGCGTAAGTGGAGGGAGGGGATTTATGTTTTCTTCTTCAATGCGGATTAGAGCCAGGCGGTTAGGCGCGCTCTTTGGGAGAGCGAATAGTTATGTTCGATTCATAATAATCCGAATTAAATCTTCCCCTTATCCCCCTACGTAGTGCTACTTCGTTGGGATTAGGGGGATCCCTTTTGGGGCTTCGCACCCTAAAGGGACCCGCGAGGGTAGAAATAAATAAGAAATGTAAATGATATAATAGCTTAAATATAGTATAAAAAGAGACTATTATGGAGATATAAAGCCATGTGTTAAAGAGAAACTTGTTATCTTATGGAAACATATAAACTCTAAGATAAATTACTTGATAAACGAAGCGAATTGAAATATCTTAGTAGCTTCAGGAAAAGAAATCAAAAGAGATTTTATGAATAGTGTGAACGAAAATAAAATAGCCTAAAAAATAAGTAAAATGGTAGAAAAACTGTTTGAAAAATAAATGCCAATTAGTTTTATTATTAAGACTAACTCTGGGGAACCTTCCTCAAAGGCTAAATATAACACATGAGCATCAGAGAATTAGTACCGTAAGGGAATTATTGAAATAGTAGTTTTATAAGCAGCTCGAGTTTTTTTCGAAAACAAGAGCGTACCTTTTGCATAATGGGTCACCAAGTTAACATTAGATGCGAGCTAATTAGTATTGCGTAGTTAAAACGATCATAATGTAACAGAAAATGATAAGTGTCTAAAGTTAGACCCGAAGCCTAGTGATCTTACTATAGTCAGGGCTATAAAGGCTCGAACGGGTTATTGTTGCAAAAATATCCGAAGAACTATGGTAAGCAAAGTGAAAGACAATTCTGACTAGGATAGCTGGTAAATAAAGATGTAAGCAATCTTTGAATAGCCAGTATGTAGAAAATAACTTTCTGCAATAAACCATCAAATTGACGGGGAAGCCCTAAAGCAATCTAAACCAAGCAGATGTGGTAACATGTTTGTGGCACAGGTAATGACTCGTGGTAAGGTAAAATATAGATTGATAGCGCGAGTTAATGGGTAATCCGCAGCCAAGCGCCTTAATGTTAGCTAAAGCTCTTAATTTAAGGTGTGCAGTTCATCGACTAAATGTTGGTTGGCGCAAGCTTAAGATATAGTCAGACCCTATCCGAAAGGATACAGAATAATAAAATACTACTCATCTATAGATTAAGAAGAATAAAATAAATATAAAAATAAATGAAAAAAATAAAATAATTTGATATAACACCCACAATTATTTATAATAATTGTGATTTAGATAAAGTAAAAATACTAAATGATAATAGAGATAAAGGAGGTATTTATTGTTGAATAAATAATATTCACGGTAAAATTTATGTAGGTAGTTCTGTAAATTTAACCGAAAGATTTTATAAATATTATAGTGTTAAGCATTTAACTATGCTGCCGTAGGATAAACACCTATTCACAATGCTATCTTAAAAAATGGGTATAGTAATTTATCTTTAGTAATATTGGAATATATTGCTAACAAGGAAGAAACTATTGTTAAAGAACAATATTATTTAGATTTACTAGATCCTGATTATAATGTGCTGGAAATAGCTGGTTTAACATTAGGTTACAAACATACAGAAGAAACCTTAAAAGTTTTTAAAGAACGTGTACTTAGTGAAGAAGCTAGAAATAACTTATCTATTGCAGCTACTGGAATAATATTATCTGAAGAAGTTAGAGAGAAAATTTCTGATAAACGTAAAGGTATAAAACTTACAGAAGAAATACGTGCAAAGATTTCAAAGTCAGCTAGCGATCTTATAGGTATAAAAATCGATGTAATTAACATCGAAACAAATGAAAAATTATTTTTTGATAGTTTAACTAGCGCCGCTAAGTATATTAATGTAAGTAGAACAGCTGTGGCTAAAGCTTTAAAAAATGGTAAACGAATACAAAAGATTTACATGATTAAAAAAAAGTAGTAGTTTTTATTATTTGTTAAATGGATAATAAAGTATTTATAGGTATACTTATTATTTAGGGAGAAGGACTTCAGCTTAGCCCTTTTGGTAAAAGAAGTAGATTCGTTTCTGCGAAACCTATAATAGTAGGCAATTTGAGTAACATCTTAGCAGGTACAGAACTTAATCTCAGACCAGATGTAAATTTTCAGCAAGAGTAGTTAATCTACTCTTTGAAAATACATTATTCAATGGTACATATCGGGGGATCGTGAAGATTTTATCGGTGAGTATGTAGACTCGGAATGGCAAAGATGGATCTTGAATGATCAGACATAGAATGATAAGGTTGTATTACAGCCTTTTTGTAGAAGTGAACCTTCTGCTATAAACCATCAAATTGCGGGAAAGCCCTAAAGCAATCTTAACTAACCAAGTATAGTAATATAACTTGGGGCGCAGTTAACGACTCGCGATATAGTAAAATGAAGATTGATTTACAGATGTAAAATGGGTAATCTGCAGCCAAGCTCCTTAGTTAACCTAAGGTGTGCAGTTCATCGACTAGATGTTGGTTGGCGCAAGCTTAAGATATAGTCAGGCCTCATTTGAAAGAATGCAATGGCAGTATAGTAATTTTTATTTTTATTTAAAGTTAATTTCCTTCGTATATGCAATTTATCATTAATTTCCTTTTTTCTCGTTTGCTTAAAAAGCCGACTCTTACAAAAGACTTAATACAACAGGCGACTACCTTTCGAAGGGTGATCTAGAGTGGCTGGGTTGACACCCCACACATTTAGATGTTAATAGGTTAAGGTACTGTAAGGGTAGATGTTACATAGCTTGCCAAAGGATAACCTAGGCCGGACCTAGTGGAGACACTAGTAATCTGAGAAGTGAGCTTATAAGAATATTATTCTTATATGACCCACGTTTGTGATGAGACAAACACTAAGCTATCGGCTCAAAACTTAAACAACATCATTAAAAGAAGTCACACAAAACAACATGAATTTAAATATAATGGATAATAAATCCAATGGTAGTTTAACTACTCCAGTAAAAAGTTATGATAACGCTGAATTATTAAAAAAAGCTATTTTTTCAGAAAATAGAAATAAATCTGGTATTTATCGCTGAACAAATAACCTGAATAAAAATACATATGTAGGTAGCGGGGCTGATTTAGCAAAGAGAATAGGTGATTATTACAATGAAAGTGAGTTAATAAGAAATCCTAGACCTATACATCTTGCTTTATTAAAATATAAACATAATAATTTTACTTTAGAGATTCTAGAGTATTGCTCTAAAGATAAGCTAATTGAAAGAGAACAATATTATCTTGATTTATTGGAACCTGAATATAACATATTGAAACATGCTTATTCTTTGTTAGGTTACAAGCACAGTGAAGAAAATATAGCAAAGTTTAAATTAAAAAAGATATCCGAAGAACATAAAGAATTATTGTCTTCTATTCATACAGGTAAGGATGTTAGTAAGGAAACTAGAGATAAACTATCTCTAGCAACTGCTAATTATAAGAAAAATAATCCTCTTACAGCCGAAGCTTTAGCTAATATTAGAGCAAAGACAATTGAGCGTGAGGGGGTAGCGGTTACAGTTTTAAATACTCAAACTAATGAAGTGAAAAGTTTTACTAACCAGACTGAAGCGGGATTGTTTTTAGGTATTTCAAGGCAAGCGATATATAATGCAATTCGAAGAGGTAAACCTGTTAAAGGTATTTATCTTATTTCGAAATAGTATTTAGCTTTTTTTGTTTGCATAAAGGTTTGTTACAACACAAAGTTTTTATTGTCAATACTACCTTTGGGCGTATTGTTTAAATAAAAAATAAAATAAAAATAAAATAAAAATAAAATTACTTAGTTTCATCATGAAACCTGGATAATTAATCGTAGATTAAAAATCCAACTGTCTAAATGAATAGTTTATAATATTTTGAATATTGTAGCTATTTAGGGAGAAGGACCTTAGCCTTACTTAATTTAAGTATAGGTCTAAGGTAGATCTGTGTATGTCAAAAGGGAAACAGCCCAGAACAAAAGTTAAGGTTAGGTCGGCCCTGAGAAGCCGAAAATAGCCTTTAAGTGGAAGCGAACCTTCTGCTATAAATCGTCAAATTGCAGGAAAGTCCTAAAGCAATCTCAACCAAGCAGGCATGGTGACATAGTCTGTGGCACAGGTAATGACTCGTGGTACGGTAAAATCGAGATTGATGCACGAAAGGAAATGGATAATCTGCAGCCAAGCACCATTAAAAAAAAATGGATCGTACCTTTTGCATAATGGATCAGCTAATGTTAGATTCACTATAATCTAGGTAAAGTTTATTAAAATATTGGTGTGCAGTTCATCGGCTAGATGTCGGTTGGTTCAATCTTTAAGAAATAACTAAATACGATTGAGCTTAAGATATAGTCAGGCCTCATCCGAAAGGATGCAAAGGTAATGAGAAAATTTATTATATTATATATTTCAAACTGCACTTTTGTCCGAAGGGCGCTTTATATATTTTAGTTTATAATTTTTTGTTATAATTCGGTCTAATTACTGCGTAGGCTTAGCTTGCGTAGTGTAAAACATAAAAATAAACCATAGTTTTCTTGCTATACTTTTTTTTTCTAGCAGCTGAATAACGCAGCTGTAAATTCTTTGTTTGATCATTTGCAAAAAAAAAAACAAGAGGATTAGAAAAGAATTTGTAAATTTATATTTTTCCTTCATCTAATGTATTGTTAGCTCGGTTTATACTTACTTTATCAATAAATTTTTATTTAGAGGGGGTAATGTTAAGCCGATAAGAAAGGAGTTAATGAATTACAGGGATAGCTATCCCTGTAGTTTTAATAAGCAGTTTAATAGGACATCGTCCGTATTTAGTTTTCGTGGCATAGGAACATTAATGTAAATATAATTGATATCTATTTCCTCAAAGAGGTATAAAAAAATTTTTTTTTAATGAATAATTTATTTTTAGTTGTTGGAACGTTAACAAAAGATTATTTAACCAAAATATCATATAAAAATGGATGTGGGGTCATTTTATCGAGACCTGATTTTTCAGGGAAAAAGTTTTATTCGGTAAAACCAAGCTCCGTAACAAAAGGGGATGGATTAACTCCGGTTAAATCATATGAGAGCGCTGGTATACAAAAAATCCGTGTATTGTTAGAAAACAGGGGTTTAAGTGGTATTTACAGATGGGTTAATAAAGAGAATAATAAAACTTATGTAGGTAGTGGTGTTGATTTGTCTAAGAGGTTAGCTATTTATTATAGAAAAAGTGAGTTATTAAAATCTCCACGACCAATACATAAAGCACTTTTAAAATACGGTTATGATAATTTTAGGTTGGAAATTCTTGAAATTCAGTCTAAAACCGAGACACCAGCTCAAGGGATTGGTTTCAAAGCCGAAATTATTAAGAGAGAGCAATATTATCTTGATTTATTAGAACCTGAGTATAATATACTAAAGGTTGCTTATTCTTTACAAGGCTATAAGCATACAGATGAAACTAAAGTTATTCTTAAAGCGAATGCTGTAAAGAGAGGAGTAGCTGTGGGTGTTTTAAATAAGGAGACGGGAGAAAATTTCTCTTTCCTTACTATAACAGAAGCAGGGGAATTTTTAGGTATTTCACCTACTTCTGTACGTAATGCAATTAAAGGGGTTAATACTATCAAAGATACTTTCCTTGTTACGGGTGATGAAAATTATTTTGATGTTAAACCTAGTCATAAAGGGAAAACTAATGTAATAGTTTTAAACACTATGACAAAGGAGGTTCTCAAATTTAAAACTCAAAGTGATGTTGCCAAGTATTTTGATGTTTCTCGAGCTGCTATATCTATGGCAATTAAGTCGGGAAACAAGGTCAAGGATATCTATCTTATAAGTAATAATGAAAGTTTTACTGGAGAAGTTCTAGCTAAAACTACGGTTCTGCAAGTTTTAAATACTCAGACGAATAAATCTGAATACTTTGCCAACCAAACGGAAATTGCAAAGTTTTTAGGTGTTTCAACTTCTGCTGTAACACAATCTATCAAAGGAGGATACCCTATAAAAGGTATTTACCTTGTTACTAATAAGGCTATTGATTAAATTAAGCGCAACTTTCGTTTCTTCTGCTTACGAAGTATGCTAGGAGACAAATACTCAAAATATTTGATATTAAAGTTTTATTCGCCCCTTTATATTTGTAGTGTTACAATATATAATATAATATAATAAATTTTCTTAATTTAAGTTAGTTAGTAACTAACTTAAATCAGGCTACCTTTTAAGGTTTTTACCTAAAAGGAGTCTGTTATCTAAATGGATAGTTCATAAGTTGGCATTATGAACTGTTTAGGGAGAAAGCCCTTAACTTAGACCTTAGTGGTTAGTGGATATTTATTCACTCCATTGGTCAAAAAGGGCCCTCTGTCCAAAATTATTGTTAAGTGAAATTAAGAAGGTTTTAATTTAAGTCGACAAGGAGATGGGCTTAGAAGCAGCCATAATTTGAAGACCTCGTAATAGAGCGCTTGTTAAATCTTTAAAAGCATCGAAAATTTAACGGATCTAAACAATATACCGAAACTTTGTCCTCATTTAAACATAATTTTTATTATTGTTATTTGCAGGGGTAGCAGAACGTTGGGTTATATTAGATTTGGAATTTTTTAAATTCAAATAAAAAAAACTCAAGTGATAATGGTGACATGAGTAACGAAAAGAAACTATTGTGATCTAGCGGTTAATTTTCGGTCCGAAAATTAACTTACTATCTTAAAAGATAGGCTGGACATGATGGTACTCGCCTAAAGCTTAAGGTTAAGGGTAAAGCGGCCTCTAAGTTTATAACCTGAAGGTTAAAACGATGAGTAATTCTTATTACTAAAAACAACATTTTCTGGCTTGCTAGCTTCGCAGCAGCCGTTAAGTAAATTTTTATTTACGACGTAGCCATATTTAAGTGGGAAATGTGCAGGAAAAAATTAGTAATCTATTCTTTTGTTGTACCTCAAAATTTATTCTTTTTTTTTTTGGGGGAAGCTGTATTTGTTATAGCAGGTGAGCGGTGGCATGCTCACTAGCTGATCAATTTTCCTTTTTTTTTTGTTAATGCTATAAACAAATATTTCTCCTTTTTTTAAAGGGGGAAAAATAAGAATTGACAGACCGTACCTAAAGACTGCCACACAAGTAAGCTAGTAGAGAATACGAAGGCGTAAGAGATAACAATCATAAAGGAACTCGGCAAATTGATACCGTAACTTCGGGATGGATTGTCCCCCCGTTTAAATACAAATAAAAGAATGAATGTGAATTAAAAGCACAATCTTTCTCTTTATCCTTTATCCTTTATCCCTCCATAGGGGGATTATTAAGGGGTAATGTCCTTAGGAATATTTGTATTTAACACGTGTGAAAATATTGGGTTAATTTCAAAGAGTCCTTATAGAATACCCAGTGATGCGATTACGATATTCCTACGTAGTATGCACTATAAGGAAATTTGAAGCGAAGTTTATTTTTGGCAGAGGGTGGCATACGAAGTAGCCACCCTAGAAAAAGTAAACCCGTTCAACGACTAGTAGGTGAGAGAAGCTGATCAATAATCCTACCAAGAAACCCAACACTCTTTTTTTAATGTAATATAAAAATAAAAATAAAAATAAATTATAATAAATAAATAAAATGAAAACAATTAAAAATATTAATATAAGTCCAAATTTTCCAGACTGATTCGCCGGTTTTATAGACGCTGAAGGTTGTTTTTACATTAACCGTAAAACAATGTCTAATGGTAATATTCGCTATGCTTTCGGGTTTAAGATAAAATTACACATGGATCATGTAGACCTTTTAAAAACTATTCAAGATACTTTAGGTATTGGGTGGTTAGAAAACCCTAAAAACAATACTTGTAGTTATCATGTAAATTCTGAAAGGGAACTACGTCATCTTATAGATCTATTAGATAATACAACTTTAATGGGTATTAAATATTTAGATTACATTAGCTTCAAGGAGGCTTTCTTTTTATATTTTAACCGAACAGGTTTAGTAACTGAAACCTTACAAGTTGAAATAGAAAAAATACGAGCTAATCATAACACCAAGCGTACTACCTTCAATATGCCTGATGGGTTTAAACGTAGAATTACGGATTATAAATTATTAGGTTTGATAGAAGGGGATGGTAGCTTCTTTATACAAAAAGCAGGATTAACACCTCGGTTTGAATTAGAATTAACTTCGTCTCAGAAACCTCTTCTAATTGCAATTAGAGCTTATTTGAATAGTAAATTAGGTTTATCTTGTATTCAAGATCAAATCTCATCCACTATTGATAATATAAAAGGAGGGATAAAAATTCGAGATATGAAGGCTAAATCTAACAGTAAACCCCGGGCAAGATTGGAAATTGTGGGTATTGATTTACTACATAATTATTTTAATGTGTTTTTAAAAGATTTGAAATTTTTTTCTAGTAAAGGAAAAGATTTTGAAGAATTTGTTTTTATATGTGAAACACTATATAAAAAATCGCATATTAATAACCCTGAAATCCGACAATTATTACTAAATCGTGCTGGTAGTACGAATAATGGTAGATTAACAACAAATAAAAAAGGTGTTAATCCTGCTATAACAGAGGAAGAATTCAAGCCTTAACCCGGCTATCTTCATCTTCTGGAGTAGGTAGTACAGAATAGATAGGTTTTTCAAAACGTAGGCGTAAATACATTTAAAAGAAGAGTGATGACATAGTCTGAACCATTTAGTGATAGGTGGAAAGCAAAGTTAATTTAATTTAATTTAATTTGCTTCGATGATAACAATTTGAAGGTAGGCTCATTAGTCTTGATTAATACAAGTAAAAAGGAAGAAGCATAAAAGGATGTTGTACGACTGTTTAATTAAAACACAGCACTTTGCAAAAAGATGATAAATCTAAGTATTGAGTGTGATACCTGCCCGGTGCCGGCTGGTTAACGGAAATAACTAAATTGTCGTAGGTTTGGTGTAGAAGGAAACCCCGGTTAATGGCGGCCTTATAAGTGAGGGTCCTAAGGTAGCGGAATACCTTGGCCGTTAAATGCGGTCTTTGCATGAATGGTGTAACGATACAACAGCTGTCTCTATGATTGACTCTGTGAAATTGGAATAACTGTGCAGATACAGTTTACCTCTAGTTGGACGAGAAGACCCTATGCAGCTTTACTGTTACTAATTATTGAGTATAATAACAGCAAATTTTAGTAGATAAGGTAATCGACTGTATAAAAGTGAAATACCTTTATTTGCTTATTATATTATTATGGAATAATATTATATATTTTCTAACAAGATAAGTGTAATACTTATCTTGTCGTCAACTATACATAAGAGTAGTGAAGTTCCCTCTCCCATGTATATTGGGGGAGGGGGTTGATATCTAAAATTATGTTTAGTTCGATGATATATATGTTATAAACATCTTACTCTATGAAAAGGGAGAACATTTGCTAGGAGACAGTTTATGCGGGGCACAGACCCCATAAAGAGTAGATGGGAGTGTCTAAGAATTGTGATGTTTGTTGCAATGTGTGCGGAGCGAAAATTTTTCTGCGAAGCATCACTTGCTGCAATTAATTTTTTGTATATCTAAATAAGAAGATAATTTTTGTTTGTAGTTAAATATAACTTCGTTGTATTTAATCCTTTGCTAGTACGAGACGTATAAGGGCGTACATATTATTAAAAGGGTAAGATTTTAGCTATAGTGAAATTAGCTTTAGTTAAAAAAAGTGTTTGAAAGTGCAAGCGCAGCATGCGTAGCACTCCTGCTGGCTTCGTAGAAGTCATATCCCCTAACCCTCTGCACTCCAAATCTTTCTCACAATGTGAGAAAGATAACGCAGAGGGTAGGGGATTAGGGAATAATACTTTTTCTAGTTATTAGTTTCTACTTAACAGTGTTAATAATAATAATGTAAACTAATTATCAAGTTTAACGGCTTAATCTTGCTTTACTGTTTGATTCACAACAAATCTTACAGTCGCGTAAGCGGGGCATAGGATCACAAGACACATTAAGGAAAGGTCTTGGATTATTGGAAAAGCTACGCTAGGGATGTTTGTCCTTTAATTCTTTTTCTTGCGGTTCCCTCCGTATAACCAGGACGCTTAATTCGTAACACAGCTACGAATTAAACATGGCTGGATAATTTATGCATAGCTATAAGTAAGCAAGCATGAATAGTGCACCGACTTCGTCTTTATTTTTTTATTATCCAAAAATATATTTTTTGATAACTAAAAAAATATAGCAGGTAAGGAAGGGTAGATTGCAAGAAAACGATTAACAATAATATTGGGTTAATTTCAAAAATTACTTATAATAATAGGGTAGCTAGCCTTAATAGTTTATTAGCTATCTTTTATCAGTATATTATATAAATTATCTTTTATCCTTATAAAAAGCTATATAAGATAGGATAAACGATTTGGTACAAAGGATAAATTAAATTTATTCTTCTCTAGTTATCAGGGCGGCTACGATACTTCTACGTAGCTAGCAATATAAGTAAATTTGAAGCGAAATTTATCTTAGCATAAATATTTAAAGATAAAAACGTTCAACGACTAATAGGTGAGTAATGCTAACAATAATCCTATCTTGAAACCCAACACTTTTTTATTATATATGTTCTAAATTAAAAGAAAATTTCTGCCCCCCCCCCATACTATATATCGCCCCCCGCAAGCTTGCGGGGGGGGCGATGTAAGGGGGGGGGATCAGGCTAATAAAAAAAAAATATATTCTTTTTAAGCCGCATGCTATCCGCGAAGCGTGCGTGCTAATTTGCCGCTAAGAAAAATTTCTTTCTTTAAGAAAATAAAAGAAAAAAAAAATATTACTATAATGAATAATAAAATGAAAGAAAATAAAAAATTAATAGAAATCGAGGCTACGCAAAAAAATTTTAGTAGCCTCCCCTTACGAAATTTGGGGGATAATAAAAATAACTTAAATTCTAATCCACAATCCCTGCTTCGCGGGGCAGATATGATGATTCCGACTATTTTTAAGAAAAATGTGAAGAATAATTCAAAATTGAGACCATTAAATGAAATAATAAGTGATGTAGGAGAGATACAATACTTTCCTGCATGATCTAAAGAATGAAGAAATAGTGTTTACCATTATAATAGCAATTTAATAAAGAATTTTCCTATATATGATCTAAATATTTATAAAATAATAAAAAGCTATTTTAATATGTTTTTTAATCACCAATTTCTTAAATATAAATATATTCGTCCTAGAAGAAGACGTTTATCTTTTAATAAAATTTTTTTAGCTAGACCCGAAATTAAACATACTAACTCTAAAGCTATTATAACTCTATATACTTTTAATAGAGAAAAGTTTGCTTTATTAAAAAAAATAAAAATTTTAACTAAATTAACTAAGAAGATAATTATGATTGTTCAACAAAAAAATTGTTTATTAAAAATAGAAAAGATTTTTTTTAAAATTAATATGATTTTTGCGATATTAAAGGATAGAAATCTACTTCAAGATTTTTATGCATATTTCTCCGCTTTAAAAACAAGTAAAAGCAAGGCAAAAGAACAAGCAAATAAATGAATTAAACTGATTTTTAATAAAGAATTTACCCTAATTAGAAAATATAAATTTAGACTAAATCTTAATAAGTATAAATTTGAAGATAAATTATTATATGGATTAAGTAATATTATAAGAAAGCTTTATAATAAACAAATAGAATTTAATATTGTTAATTTAAAAAATATAGTCTTTAATACTGATTTATTTACGGAAATATCTACATTAAAAATTAAGAAGAGAAATGCTAGAGTTGTAAGAATAATGAATATTATGCTAAATAAAGCTAACTTACCTAAAGTAAACAGAATCCAGGAAAAAGGTAGAATAGTTAAGAATGTAAATCTTAATTTAGTAGAAAATAAATATAAAACTCTTAATCTAAAAGATATATTAAGTGGTAAACTTAATCTAGATAAACTCTTAAATAAAATATATACTAGTATTAATGATAAATTTTTACCACATTACGCACCCGAGAAAGGGTTGTATGATATGGTATTTAATTCTATTAAGTATAAAAATATGTCAGGGATAAGAATGGAAGTAAAAGGTAGATTAACTAAACGTTATAGAGCGGATCGTAGTATTTTTAAGCTTCGTTGAAAAGGAGGATTGAAAAATATCGACTCGTCATATAAAGGGTTATCAGTACAGAGATACAGAGGTAACTTTAATCCTAATGTACAATATTCTATTTTTGCATCTAAACGGCGTATAGGAGCTTTTGCAGTAAAAGGGTGAACAGGTGCTAAGGGTTATTCTACAATATCTCGTAGTCTGGCTTCGCCGGAATCTACAACTTCTACTATTAACCCTTTCTTTATTACAGGTTTTACGGACGCTGAAGGGTGTTTTTTATTTAGAATAAGACCAAATAATAAAAGTAAGTTAGGTTATTCAGTGGAAGTAGTTTTTCAAATCTCTTTACATGGAAAAGATAGAGTCCTATTAGAATCTATACAATCATTTTTCAAAGGAGTGGGTGTTATTAAAAATCGAGGTGGAAATAGTATACAATATACAGTTGGTTCTTTACGTGAATTAACTGATGTAATTATACCGCATTTTAATAAATATCCTTTAATAACTCAAAAGAAGGGTGATTTTATATTGTTTCAAGAAGCTGTTAATATAATTAAGTCAAAAGAACATTTGACACTTGAAGGTCTAAAAAAGTTAGTATCAATAAAAGGGTCAATGAATTGAGGTTTATCAGATGAATTAAAGGGAGCATTTCCTGAAGTAGTTTGTGTAAATAGACCGTTAGTCCTAAATGAAACTATATCAGATCCTGAATGATTAGCTGGTTTTACTTCAGGTGAAGGGTGTTTTTTTGTAAACCTAATAAAGTCTAAAGCTAAATTAGGTGTACAAGTTCAGTTGGTATTTTCAATTACTCAAGATAACCGTGATGAAGCGTTATTGAATGGTCTAATATCTTACTTTGGCTGTGGATCTCTTAAGAGAACTAATTCATGACTAGAATTTCTTGTTAGAGATTTTCCATCTTTGGATGAAAAGATCATTCCTTTTTTTAACAAGAATAAAGTGTTAGGAGTTAAATCACAGGATTATGCGGATTGATGTCGAGTAGCAGAGCTAATGAGAAATAAAACTCATTTAACTTCTTCTGGTTTAGATGAAATCCGTAAAATAAAAGCAGGTATGAATACAGGAAGAATTGCTTAGTCAAGGTAACTTCCAAGCATGCATGCTAACGAAGTAGCCATCCATCCTACGGCAGGCAGGAGGAGAAGTTCTACTTCTACTTTTCAAAGAGCACTACGTAGGGGGGGATACGGGGATAAGGCTTCGCCAGCCAGCTGTAAAAAAAAAGGCGACTACGTTATGTCTAAAGCACATCCACGCTACGCACGGGTTTGCTACGCAGCCGTGAAACATATAAATGTTATTCTGTGTATAAATCGCATATTACAATAATAGTTTTACTAATTTTTACGGATGGGCTTCGGCTCTGGAGTAGGTAGTACAGAGTAGGTAGGTAGGTAGTTTAAAATGTAGGCGTAATATATATAATAAAAAAGTGAATACATAGTCTGAACCATTTTGTAAAAAATGGAAATTTTTTTTTGTCCCTGCACCTAACGAAGTAAGCCCTACGGTAGAAGTAGGGAGGGGGATACGGACAAAACCAAATTTTATGATAACAATTTGAACAGGCTAATTTGCGCAAGAGTGTACAAAATGAGTGCGCGGTTTGGCACCTCGATGTCGGCTTAACTTATCCTCATGGATGCAGGAACTATGTAGGGTACGACTGTTCGTCGATTAAAAAGTTACATGAGCTGGGTTAAATACGTCGTGAGACAGTATGGTTTCTATCTTCTAGAGGGAATTAGAATAAAATAAGGAATAACCTAGTACGAAAGGAACGTGGGGAATTAAGTTATTCTGGGTAATACCAGGGTACACTTTATTAACCTCTGGTTTACCTGTTGTTTATATGCCCAATATTAATTTATGTATAAACGGATAATACGTTTTATACAGGGATGTTACTCTCACTTAGGTAGGTACATAGTATAGGCACGGCAGGAAAGCTAAGTTAGTCCAAGATAAGTGCTGAAAGCATATAGGCACGAAGCTTACCTTAAGATATTTCTTAAATATACGTAATATAACATTACGAATACGATATAGGCTTTGTTTGTAATAATCTAGAGATTTTGAGGAATGAAGTACTAATTTTATAAAAAACTGATTTAGGTTATATATTACATTTCCGCAAAAATATGCCTGGTTAGCATATCCTTCCCCCCTCCTGGCTAGCCAGGAGGGGTTTATGGTCAGCGGTTCTCATCCTTTTTTTTCGGCTTCAAGTTGGTTACGTCCTCTAAGAAAGGACGATTATTTCTACCCGCTATAGTTAGGGGCGAGTTGTTGTTGTAGTTGATAATATAGAGACATAAGCTCTATATTTATGAACGGTTTGGATTATTCATGGTAATTATTAATAATAAAAGTTATTAATAGTAATTATTATCAATATGAAATATTGATTAGTAATTAAAAATAAATAATTTATTCAAGGTTATTTATAGTTAATAGTTGACTTCTCATACAAACCCTTAACGTACCGCTCAGTCTGTTAAGGCTTAGAGTTAAACTTTCACGTGCCCGCCCTACCCTCTGCATTAATGCAGAGGGTTAGGTAAGGGCGTAGATTTAAAAAATAAATTGAAATAAATAATAATAACAAATGATAAAAAAAAATTTTTAATATAAAAATGTTAGCTGTTTCGTTTAAGAGGTTTTTTAATAGTAGCACTAGTTTTCTAGGTCCCTCCGGGACTAGCGAATCAGGGGATGTACAAAATACAATTCAAAGTTTATATGCACTTAATTTAGGTAGTTTGGAAAGTAAATTTGCTTTTTGGCCTACGGTAGAAAACAATCTTCCTTTATTTTACCAGTGATTATCTGGGTTTATTGATGGAGAAGGGTCTTTCCAAATTAATCCTTTAAAAAATAAAAATGGTGTAATAACTAAATTTTCTTTTATGTTTAATATAAATCTCCATATCGATGACTTAGATGTTTTAAAGAATATATCTACGGCATGCCGTAGATATGGGAGTGGTTACCACGGATACCGAATCCGGAAGAAAATTGTGTACATATAGAATAAATAAACAATCTGAGCTGTTAAAATTAATTAGGGTTTTAATAGATAACCACGCTTCAGAATTTTAATAAAAAAGGGGGGGTAAAGAGTTTAGATTTCTCTAACCCTCTGCATTAATGCAGAGGGTAGCGGAGGACTTTTTTAAAGCTTATTTGTTATATTTTAATCGAAGCAGTGCAACGATTACTCCGGAATTAATAGCGGAAGTGCTTCAATTAAAAAACGGTATGAATAAACAAAGAACAAGTTACTTTAACTCAATTGTCACATTGAATGGTGTGACCCGTACACAAGAAGTTTATAATTTATCTAAAATAAATATTACAGACTACTGGTTATTAGGTCTAATAGAGGGAGAAGGTTCATTTCATTTAATAAGAACCAGATTAATACCTGTTTTTCTATAAAAATGGTTATAGATCAAGAACCTCTTATAAAAGCCATAAGGGACTATTTAATTGGTAGATTAAATTTTGATCAATATTCTTTATTTAAATTAGAAGGTTCACAATTGATAAGCCTTAATTACGCAAAGTCATGTTCGGCAAACGCTAAGCCACAAGTTTTTTTGAGTATTGAAAATATTCGTATTTTATACAATTATTTATTACCATATCTAAAAAGTTTGCCTTTCCTAACTAAGAAATTTAATGACTTTAATGACTTTACGTTAATTTGTCATACGGTTTACTATAAATTATATAAAGATACTTCAATTAAGGATTTAATCCTGAAGTTAAGTAATAATATGAATAATCATAGACTATCTAGCTATAAAGGTGCAATAAATACTGCTACAGATATAGAAGTAGGAGACATACTGTTAGCAGATCCTATTTGTAAGCCTTTACTAGATGGTAGAATACTTAATACACAAACCCTTAAGTTAGAAAGTGGCTTGGGTGGTTCAGTGTATGAAATACTAATACAAAAGAATAATACTACACATCAAACTATTCTTGTTAATAGTCTTCCCATAATCTTTTTCACTATAGTGAAAAAGATAAACGGGGGGACCCCGAAGGGGGACCACAGGGGGTCCCCTCCCACCCTCTGCACTACTGCAGAGGGTTAGGGAAGGAGAATGTGTTTCTGTTATAGGAATATCCAAAAATCTACTGACAAAGAGATTTTCAGAAGTTACTAACTCATCTTTTGTTTCAGAAATAACAGTGGAAAATTATAAAATTAAAAGAATAGGTGTGTTTTTAGGTGTAGTTTAATCTTATTAGTAAAGGGTGTAACTTGTCGGTCAAGTTTCATCATACAAGCCCGGTTAGCATAAACAGTAATGCAATTGTTTTGTAATCAATAGCTTATTTAAATTAAATTGTTTAGCTTTAGCTTTAGTGCTTCTTTATGCATATTTGTTATGCAGTCAACCCCCTTTTTTGTAATTTATCTTTTTAGCTTGAATTTTACTTAGTGTCTTTTATTCAATTTCGGACAAAAAATAAATAAGAAATGAAGAACTACAAGATTCATATTATACTAACCTTGCTAGTTTTCTTTAGTATTATAACTAGTTATAATTGACTAAACCGGATGTTGTATTAACTAGGTCGGAACTATTGTCAATGTAACTTTCTTGATTATAAATACTATCGTCTTAATAAACTAAACAAATAGTTAAGTAACTTATGCTTATAAGTTATTCAAATGTTTATTGAGCTTATACTGTATTTATGAGATCGCCTGATTAGCATAATTAGCAATGCAATTGTTTTGTAATCAATAGAACCAAGTGCAATTCTTGGATTGGGCTTTAGAGTAATTTATCCTTTTACTCTAGATTTAAAATAAATATCACCTCTCCATTCTAACTATTGTGTAACAATCTTAGTTTCTTTAGAGGGTGTTACGCCTTATTCGAATAAAGGTGAATTAACCAAAATAATTTAATTTAACAAAATTTTTAATGATGAATAACCGTGCAATCTTTTTACATATAAGGTATAAAATTGTCTTTTCAAGTATTTCTGGTTTTCCAGGAATAGCTTTGATACTAAGTACATCTAATCTTTTATTGGCAGAAACGCTTAAAAATGCAGTCGGAAGGTTGCAACTACCTGTTACTAGCAGTGGTGTTGTTATATCCGAGCCTGTTCTAGTCATAAATATAGGAGCGATATTATTTACATTCTTTCCTTTATTAGATAGAGTATGATTAACATTTTTTTCGGTGAAAATGTTGAGGTACCCTGTACAACTATGCGCTAGTCTTTTCGTAGGATCCAAGGGATCTTTGGTTGTTTTTTTCTTTACTTCGCCTGTTACACCCTACATCCTGTACATTATTTATAAGATCGTGGCTCGTCTATCTAGTTGTAGACAATTAATTACTCACTTTACTCGTGTAGTATTACACTCAGCTTTTAGCTTAACTAGAAGATTGAGTCTGATATCTCATGGTAGTGGCGGATTAATATTATCAACTCTACCTCGGTTCTCATATAACCGAGGAGGTTTAATTAGCTTACCTTTAAACAGAGGGTATAGTTGCTTAACTTTACAAAGATCGGGTAGTTTTCCGGATCTTAGATGGTTATCTATTGTTTCTCCTGAACTTGTTTTACCTTTTCTATCCAATTTTACCGGAAATAACAGTACAGAATCTTCAAATATTACATACTCTAAAGATTTCATTGAATGATTTAGAGGGTTTACAGATGCTGAGGGTAGTTTTATTATAAGTAGTTCAAGGTCTGGTACATCATTGGGTGACGGACCTGCGAAGAATCAATACTTTAAGTTTATATTTAGAATAAGATTACATATTGACGACAAAGCCGTTCTAGAACTAATTCATAAAACCTTACAAGTAGGTAAGGTTAGCGTGGATTTAAAAACATTTAAGGCAATTTGAGAGGTTTCTGCTCGGTCTGAGATTGCTCTAATAATTGCTATCTTTACTATATTTAATTTAAATACTAGTAAGCATCTTAATTTTGTAGATTTCTCTAAAGCTTTCCGACTTTATGAATGTGCTAAGTCTACTTCAACTTCTGAGATTTCTTCTCGGAAATCGGTGGAGGCTGAAATTTTATCAATCAAGGAATCTATGAATAAAAAAAGAATCCAGTTTGATATGCCTTTAGACCATTTTATTATTACACCTTACTGATTGTTAGGTTATGTTGAAGGAGATGGGTCCTTTTTCTGTAGCCGTACAAATAAATCTCTAGTCTTTTCAATTACTCAAAAAGGTAATGAATCTTTAATGGTGGCAATACGAGACTTCTTGATTCAGTTATCTGCTTCTACTGAACATAAGGGTTTAGATTCCACTGATATAGATTGAGTGAAAATTGTTGCTGACAAGAGAAATGATAGTTTCAATTTAGTTGTTCAACGTTTAATGCACTTAGAACTAGTTATTATCCCTTTATTTGACTCTTTGGTTTGATATACTAAGAAATACTTAGATTACTGTGACTGAAAAGCTTTATTCCATATTTGCAATAAAGGTTTCCATTATCTTCCTGAAGGTAATGCCTTAGTGGATCGAATATTAAGTCAAATGAATAATAACCGTTTATCTAATTCTCCTAATGGGGAAGAAGGTGGTAGTCTAGTTAATCGAGATCAGCTCCAAACAGATATCTCTGAATTATTAAGTAGATCTTCTAACTATGAGGTTAGGGATGGTAAAACTTATATAAAGTCTCTTAATAGACTAAAAGGTTCACCTACATCTAAGGGAGTAGAACTACGAGATTTTATTAGTGGAGATATCATAAAATCATTTGCTTCAATCGCCGAATGTGCAAAGTATTTAAACTCTATTCCTCAAACTACTAGAGGTAGGGTTCTAAAGGGTACTCCTTTTAAGTTTAATGGAAAATCAGTTTATATTACTTTGATTAAAGAAGTGTCTAGTTAATTTATAGTTTTCCCTTATATAATATTAATAGTTATTACTTCTTTCTGCTACGAGACATGTACGATGTTTAATACTAGATTATTACGAAATATAACTTGCTTAATCCTTCAGCTTAGTCCACCTACATAATTCTTTAGCTTAGTCCACCTATATATTCCAGAACAAATGTCAGTTGCTATTCTTACTTTTATTGTTATGGTAGCTATAATATTGTTAAAAGTAAGTGGTAAACACAAATGGGGGGTGCTATGTTGTAACTCAGTTTAACCGACAATTGAGTTCGTGTAGTGCCCCCCTCCCTTACTCCCCCCTTTTTTATATACATTCTCTTTTTCTCTTTTTCTTCTCTCAGCCATCATCTTTTCTTTCTTCAGCGGTACCCCCCACATCCCGAAGGGATTAGGGCTAGCTTCGCCAGCCAGCCAGTCAGCTGTAGGCGATAAATTATTTTTATACTGTTTAAAGTATAGTTTTATTTATTCTTATGATAGTTATATACTTAACTTTAGTTCCGGCTGCTCTCACATCCTCTTGGGAAGCTTCGCCAGTAGGGGTGGTTCGCAGGCATGAAAAATTTTAAGAGGTAAGATAAATAGTAGTAAGATTATAATCGGCGCAACATTACTGCATAGCAGTATTTTTTATTTTGTATATTAATTTATATAAGGTGCTCTCCTGCTACGTATGTTTGACTATTATCTCTTATAAGTATATTTAGTGGATAAAATAGGATTAGTAGTCAAGTGGTATGACACAGCTCTTTCAATGCTGGGATCGCGGGTTCGAATCCCGCCTAGTCTACGAGGGACACCTCAACAATAAAAAAATAATAACCGTATTTATCAATAGACGACTCAATTGTCCCTTAATAGGAGGCTATAACTTAATTGGTAAAGTGTACTGCTCATAACAGTTTTTATAAGTGTTCAACTCACTTTAGCCTTATAATGCGGGTTGATGTAACAGTTAACATATTTGGCTCATGCCCAAAAATTGGAGGTGCGAATCCTTTGCCCGCATACGGGGGGGGGGCTTCTTTTCCCTCCATAATCCCCCCCCCCCCTAACCCTCTGCAGCAGAGGGTAAGGGGGGGGGATAACGAATAGGAAGTCCCTTATATAAATCCTTCCCCTAAATAAATTAAGGGGGGGGGGACCCTTCCGGTCCCTAAGGGTCCCGTCAGGGAAGTTGTTATATTATTAAAAAAAATCGTTAAGTCATGAATTATTTTCTACTAAGAAGCAGGCTAGCTTAGACGATTTTAAGGAGTGCTGTTACGCAAGCAGTATAGTTAGCAAGATGAAAAATTGTATAAAGGTAGGTTTAATGCATATAAGCTGAGTGCTGGAATTGGTATACAGGGAATACGCCCCCCCCCTCACGAAGTCTTCCTCTCTCCTTTTTTTATTTATTTTATTGCTCGTTTAAAGTTAATATAGTTAATAAGTTGTTAGTTTATCTTATAAGGTATATGTCAAAACGAATAAGAAATGAAGATGTTGTCTGTATACTATGTCTTCAGGACTTTTTTTTTACTGCTAAGGAGGGTGGTTATCTCCATAGACCGTAATTATATATCATGTGTACAATCCGAGTGCTGGAATTGGTTTACAGGGAGTACTTAAAATGCTCTGACAGAATGTCATAGGTGTTCAAGTCACCTCTCGGATAGATAGTGACTTTAACCGTAGCCTTAACTTCCTTTTGTGGGTGGAACTAACAGATTTTTAAGTTTAATTTTTTGTTTACCTGATGTACTAGTTTTGCGGGAAGCTAAGGTTAAATTTAATTTAAGGTGTAGAGGTAACTATTGGGTTAGTTGGTTCAGAAATAGATGCTTGATCTGACTCACTTTGGCTAAGTCTCCTGTTGTACGTATTACATTTTTATCTTGAAATTTTAGCTATTTATAGCTTTGTAGCAGATTATAAGCCTAGGGAGGGGTACTTTGGTTAGCTATGTTTTACTAACATATCTTGCTGATCAGATGACTAGTTTAATTAATAACTACTCCTCCCCTGAAAATAAAAATCCAAGTACTGGTTCATTATTACTTGGCACCGTCTCCTTTAGGGATGGTCGTATTATAGCAAAGTGTAGTCGCCTTTCAAGGGTGCAGTCAGACACTATGCCGGTGCATGCTCGAGCACGAGCTTCAGGAAATACTCAGATACACACCCTACGGGAAGGACTAGTTCATGCGTGAAAAGTTGCATCACGTACTCAACATAAGTTGTTCAACAGCTGGGATAGCCTCTCAATAGATAGGATTTTTATAAACAGAAAGCAATACCAAGTAGATGACATGAACAACCATTTACAGTGGACCACCCTAATTTTGCTGCGTAGTCAGCCTGAGGAGGTAGGCCATAAGTGAGCAAGGCTGAAATTAGTGCCAGAAACGAAATGTCGTAGTAGCTCAGATCAGTGAAAGACGTAACGTGGTGTATGTTAAAGAGTAGCTGAATTATCAGTAGACTATTGAGTATAAAGGTGGTCGCTGGAACAGTGGACCAATGATGCGTAAAGGAAAAACCGTGTAGCCTCTCAAGTACACTGTCTGGTCGTAGTGGATAGGCAGGGATAGATATCAGCAACAAACTCTTTAAAAGATAAGCCTATCAGGATGCAAGGTCTGAGCAGCCGGTGCAATATTTATATTTATATAACATGAAAAAATTAACATCTATTATACAATTATTATTTTATATACCGTTGGCTTTTTCCTTTTTCAGTGGGTTTCCGTTTATCATTCTTAATCATCGGAGCACTGCCACTACTTGCCGTTTCAAACCTTCACGTTCTTTCCCTGTTAATATGCGGTTGTCCTTTTCAACTTTAACTAATGTCGGTGGAAATAGGGTTGCTGTTTCTTATCCTAATGCGGACACTCAAGTATCTACTATCCTTAAGGATAATAAAGGTAAAGCAGGTATTTACAGATGAGTCAATATAAAGAACGGAAAATCTTATATCGGTTCATCTAAAAATTTATCTGTTAGACTAAAACAATATTATACAACTAGCTTTATACAAGCAGAATTACTAAAAAATAGTAGTTACATTTATAGAGCTATTCTTAAAGATGGTTTTTCTAGTTTTAGACTAGAAATTTTAGAGTATTGCGATCCAGCTAAAGTGATTGAGAGAGAGCAAATCTATCTTGATAGATTCCAGCCAAGTTACAATATTTTAAGATATGCAGGATCTTTATTAGGGTTTAAACACAACGATCAAACTAAAGAGTTGATTAGTAAAACCAACAAAAATGCTATAAGATCAAGCGATCTTAGATTAAGAATAGCTACAACACTATCTAAAGGTGTCACTATTTTTGTTAAAAATAGTGAGACCGGAGAAACTAAATCTTTTGTTTCCATTAGACAAGCCGCCGGATTTATCCAAATTCAGTTTAGTTATCTTGCAAAACAGCTTAATAAAAATAAATTTTATTTAGGAAGAGGGTTCTTTGTGTACAGTTCTTCTGAAAACCTGGAGAATATACTTAAGAGTGAAGCTTATATTTCAGCTATAACAAAAAGTAACAATAAGGCATAGCTTAAAAAATTTAGCGAGGACAAAAAATTAAATATAAGTATTCTAAAATCACCGGCTAGGCTACGCAATCGATAAACGTGCTTCGCTAAAAAATAGAATAGTACAAAAGAGAGAGATACTCATCGTAAAATAAAATTTTAATAACTATTAATTCTTAACGGGCATTTATATTAGCTTTCCATTAATCAGGTTATCTATTCAGTAACAATAGTTACCTTATGTTGTGTGGGCGTAATGAAGGTGATACCTCTTTTCGCCCACCTACACCAATCAAATAAAGATATTATACTTAAAATGTTCTGAGGATATCTCATGGGTGTTCGAGTCACCTCTCAGCTAGAATTATTGTTGTCATTAGTTTTTCAACCTTGTTCAATAATAATTACATGATTTAAGTATATGCCTTAAATAAAGCTAACTCTTCTGCCTCCGCCCCCCCCCCCCTCCACTCCTTTTTAGTGGAGGGAGGGAGTTAGTTAAAGTAATGCATCAGATGGTAGGTCTTCGATGACCAAGGGAAAAGGTTGACGCCTACCTTTTTTAATCCTTATCCCCTACGAAGTGCTACTTCTCCTTATCCCCCCCCCCCAGGGGGGGGGGGTAAGGGCGGTATTATATCTTAATTTAATTAACTTGAAGGTGAAAGTCTTCACTAATATATGATAGATATGAGACTAGGAATGTTTAAATTATATTCTTCTACTTAAATATTAGGTGGTTGGTCACAAGTTCAACCAAGCATCCTTAAATATTACCTTACTTTGTTTAGAATTTAATAACGTTGGAGAACTAACCCATAATGTTCATAAGTAATCCCTTTAAGGCCTTATATTGTATAGTTTATAATGTGAATAAAATACGAAGAGAGATAGAAGAAAATTAAGTAGCATTATAGGCGGGGTTAAGGTAAATCCCTTAACCTACAATACCCTTGTATTACGGTATGAATGAATATTAATTTATATTGAACTACGCTTCGCTTATCCGTTATCCCCCCCCCCCCCTACTGCCCACCCATCCATCCATCCATCCATCCATCCATCCATCCATCCACCCTACGGCAGGCAGGCAGGCAGGCAGGCAGGCAGGCAGGAGGAGAAGTAGTAGGGGGGGGGGTTATGTAGGGGATTAGGTATTATCTGTCTATATTATTGATGTTTTTTTAGCATTAAAGGCTTTTATTATTAATATTCAATAAACTGTCTCAAACAAATAATGAAACAAAAGAGACATTAGAGTTTTCCTCTGTAGTGTTGGCAGGTAAATGTTTAATGTAGACGAGTCTTATGTTTGTAGGTGTATAAAAAACAACAGACCCACTAAAAAAAGTTGGTCCCCCTGGCGGGTGGACCTTGTAAAGGCCACACTGTAGTTAAAAATGTTATCTGTTAGCTAAATTTTGCCGAGTGTTGGCCTTTTTGCTTTAGGAGTGTATGTGTGTGTTATCGTTTTAGCTATAATATCCGTAGACAAAACGAGAGCAGGGAGGAGACTGGTGAAAATCCATGAACGTTCAAGTTGTTTCTCGGATATTCTAAGGGGGTATAGTCTAGTTGGTAAAACTCTAACCTTGCATGTTAGTATCCCAGGTTCGATTCCTGGTACCTCCATCTCGCTTCGTAGAGCTCTATTTTTTTTTTTATCTTATTATTAACAATTATTTTTAACTATTTTCACAAATTTTTTCACTTTTTCCTTACCCTCTGCATTAATGCAGAGGGTTAGAGAGCTACATACAGGGAGGGAATATATATTTTTAAAACGGTGTTACGAAGTAAGCAGCCCTACTTAAAAGGTGTTGTGCGGTAGAAGGAAGGATGGCTACGTACAGGAAGGAGCAGAGATCCCGCCCGCCCATCCATCCATCCACCCATCCACCCTACGGCAGGCAGGCAGGCAGGCAGGCAGGCAGGCAGGCAGGAGGAGAAGTAGCACTACGTAGGTGATCCCCCCCCCCCCCCTTCGCTACTTCGTTGTGGATCTATTTATTCCCTTTTACGTGAAAGTAACGCATCGGTGTGTGATAGGAAGAAGGATATCCAGATACATAGCTCGAGAAGCTCAATTGGTAGAGCAGAGCATTGAAGCTGCTTTGGTTGTAAGTTCAAGTCTTATCTCGAGCATTCGTATATTTCGGCTGCGTAGCTAGAAAAGGGGTAGTGATGGAATTGGTAGACACTCCCCCCCCCCCCCTCTCTCTTCTTTATTTACTTTGTTACACATTTAAAGCTAATATGTTGTTAACTTGAAAAATTTTTTAGGATTAAATAAGAAATGGATATGTTATGTCGACTGTCTATCTAGTTAATAGCCCCATCGTTAACCAGTAGGTGGGGCGAACTAATTTATCTTGTAAATCTGAGTACTGTAATGGGTAAACAGTGAGTAGTTAGTTACTTAGATTTCTTTTTTTTTTTTTATCCTAGGTGTTCAAGTCACCTCTTCCGCCCACCCATCCATCCATCCATCCTACGGCAGGCAGGCAGGCAGGAGGAGAAGTAGCACTACGTAGGGACCCCCCCCCCCTCCACTCCTTGCCGTATCTTTTTCACTATAGTGAAAAAGATTGTGGAGGGAGGGCAGATGAAAATTATCATTATCTCGTAAGATGTATAGGTTTTTACAATAATGGTAATTTATTTTATTTAAGCTAATAGCTTAAATAAAGCTAACTCTTCTGCCTCCGCCCCCCCCCCCTCCACTCCTTTTTAGTGGAGGGAGGGAGTTAGTTAAAGTAATGCATCAGATGGTAGATCTTCGATGATCCAGTTAAAGGAAAAGGTTGACGCCCTACCTCCTTTAACCCCGGCGGTCTTATTTTAATTAACATGAAGATGAAAGTCTTTACGTAATATATATTTATAGATATGAAAGAACGGATTTAAATGGTTGATTATTCTTATTTAATATAAGATGGTTGGGTCACAAGTTCAACCGAGCATCCTTTAATATTACTTCGTTTACAGTTACTTCCTCTAACCCTCTTCATTGATGAAGAGGGTAGGGAGGACCCTCTTAACCCTCTGCATTAATGCAGAGGGTAAGAGGACCCGAGAGGGTAGAAGTTTATTTTAACAATAATTGAGAACTATTATAATCGCTACTCTTAATAGCATTAAATTTGTAATTTATTGTATATTATTTTATATTTAAATGAATATTTAGTCTTGTCTCTTTACAATAGTAAATTAAACCTAGTAATTGCATAACGGCGCACACTTTGTACGCAGGATAACTTACCCATAACGTTCGCTAGTAATCCCTTTAAGGCCCTTATATTGTATAGTTTGTAATATTAATAAAAACCCGATAGAATATAACTAAGTAATAATACGAGCGTGGTTAAGGAAGAAAATCCCTTAAGCTGTAATAACCTTATATTTTGAAGAGAATAATAATAATCTATAATGAACTTTGGGACACGAAGTGCGCCTATCAATATATATTGACGTTTCTTTAGCGCGCAATATAAGACTTTTAATTATATTAATAGAAACTGTCTCAAACAACACTTAATTTTAATAACAATAAGCTCACAGCTGAAACAGCAGTAGAGAAAAATAGTAGCAAGCCGCAATCTCAACTTATAAAAATATCTCCAGCAGTTATATATCCTAATGTTTATTCATCTAAAGTCCAAATTCTTAATGATAATGGAGATAAAGTAGGAGTTTACAGATTTGTAAAGTTACTCACAGGTAAAATTTATATTGGTTCATCTTGTAATTTGTCTGCTAGATTTATAAAGTATTTTTCAATGAACTTTTTGTCGCCCCCCCCCCCCGCAAGCTTGCGGGGGGGGGGCGATGAAAAATAAACTAAAAAGAATAAAAGTAAAATATATAGTTACCTATTCGTTACCCCCCCCCCCTAACCCTCTGCTGCAGAGGGTTAGGGGGGGGGGATTATGGAGGGAAAAGAAGCAACCCTCTGGGTGTGGAACCCCCCCCCCCCCCCAAATCCCTTCGGGGGTGGTTCTATGTTAAAAAACGGGTATTCCAATTTTAGACTTGAAATATTAGAATACTGTGATAAAGATGTGGTGCTAAAAAGAGAACAGCATTACATTTACACTTTAAAACCTGAATACAATATACTTAAAATTGCCGGGTCTTTATTAGGATTTCAACATAGTCCAGCTACAAGAGATCCTTCCCTCCCTCTTACCCTCTGCAGTAGTGCAGAGGGTTGGGAGGATCCCCCCCCCCCCTTGTGGGTGGATCTTATGAAACTAAAACACCAATCGATAAATAAACAGATTTCAGCTGAGACTAGAATTAAGTTGATTACAACAAGGCAGAACGGAGAATCGGTGATCGTAGTTAATCAAACTACTGGAGAAAAGATATCATATTTAACTATTAGAGAGGCCTCCGAAGGAAGGATTTATAGGTATTCATCGTAGTTATTTAGCAAAGTCCATTAAAACTAATAATTTTTACCTCCCCACCCTCCACAATCTTTTTCACTATAGTGAAAAAGATACGACAAGGAGTGGAGGGGGGGGGGGGGGTCCCGCACTTCTTCCAGCCTGCCTGCCGTAGGATGGATGGATGGGCGGGGAAGGAAGAGGATTCCTAATTTACAGATCATTTACTTCTTTACAAGAAATTATCAGTAGCGAAGCTTATATAGCTGCTGTTAATAAAGAAAATAGTGGTAAAGGTGAAGCTAAACATACGGACAAATCGAAAGAATTGTTACGAAAAGCTAATCTGGGTAAGAAACTTAGTGCCGAAGCAAAAAAAACTAACCTTAAATACTGGAAAGGCTAAAGCCATTGTAGCCCAAAATATTGAAACTAAGGAAATGTTTGAGTTTACTTCAGTTGGTGCCGCATCAGAGTCTTTAGGTTTTAGCAGATCGTATATTAGCAAATGTATTAGTAGCAATAAAATTTGTAAGGGTTATACTATATTTTTAAAGAAAAATATTCTATAGGGATCTATTCTATTATTAAGCAAAAGTAATGAGGGTGGATCCGAACTGACTCGCTCTACTATTTATATTATAGATAGTATCTCGGTCAGGGTTTATAATTTAGACTATAAGGTATAGTAACCCCCAAGGGAGGTGTAGAAATTGGTAAACTGGGGTAATTTAGGCTTATCTGGTCGCAAGATCTTGCAGGTTCGAGTCCTGTTCTCCCTATCTATTTTATTATTTGTGTGTAGGAAGCCGCGAAGTAGTTAAGCGGCGAACCCTAATCCCTAACCCCCCCACCCTACGTAGTGGTACTTCTCCTGCTGCTGCGAAGCTAGCTAGCGTGGTCGACCCCTCCGGGGTTGATGAGGGATACGATAAGCAAGTAAGTTCGGTTTATACTACTTCAGATTTAAGGTAGAAAATTAGAGGGTGAGTTTATTTATCTCCCCCTCCTCTCATAAAGGATTATCTGATCGTGAGATCGTGCAGGTTCGAGTCCTGTTATCCCTATCTAGTCTATTCTTTGAAGGCTAGGCCTATTTTATTAAATCGTGTACGTTCGAGTCGTATTTACCCTAAATATCTTGTGGACTTTCTTCCACTAGAAATTAACTTTTATCTGCTTTTATAAACCACCGCCGGCTGGCTACGCAAAAAATTAAAAATAAACAAGAAATAGGTAGATTATGCCTCTCTTGGGATTTCTCTTGACATTATCTCGTAAGGCCATTAGCTCTTTCAACAATAGAAATTTATTTTTTTTTTTTCATGATTCAGTGTTTAATATGAGCTACTTTTCCTTTCCTAATCCTCTGCAGTAGTGCAGAGGGTGGGAGGGGAGCGGTTAAATTAATGTATTGTATAGAATAAGTAAGTATTCTTTCAATAGAATAAGTTACTATTTAATCTTTTTTAAATAAGCATTAGACGCACTGTTTGTTAGACTCTCACAATGCTGAAGCAGCTGCAGATTCTAAGCGGGCTAGTATCCCGAACTGCTTGAGGCACATGCACACGGTAACGCCAAGAAAATACAGGCTTATCCCCCCCCCCTGCCCACCCATCCAACCATCCATCCATCCATCCATCCATCCACCCTACGGCAGGCAGGCAGGCAGGCAGGCAGGCAGGCAGGCAGGAGGAGAAGTAGTAGTGTGGGGGGGGGATTAGGAGAGGGTAGTTTCCCCCCCCCCCCTCCCCCCCCCCCCCGAGTCAACTTTTAATAATATCAAGGCTCTAAAAGCAGAAATGAATACTAAGAGAAAGGATTGAACTTTAAATCATAAAATTAACATTACTCCATACTGGCTTTTAGGTTTCGTAGAAGGTGACGGATCCTGAAACGTGAATAAGCAAAATTTCCTTTTAAGTTTTTCTATCGCACAATCTTCTTCCCCCTTACCCTCTGCTGGAGTGCAGAGGGTAAGGGGACCCCCCCCCCCCCCCCTCCACTCCTTGTTAGTGGAGGGAGGGAAGGATTTCGAATTAATGGTGGCGATTAAAAATTACTTAAATAATCTAAGTAGCCGTTTTAATGATGTAGTGAATCTATCCTTCGGCCGAATATACAAAAGCAAGACGGCTAGTAAATCGGATATGATTAATTTAAATGTTACAAAAAAAACTGAGTTTATCCATCAAGTGCTTGTTCCCTTTTTTCATAAAATGACATGAGTAAGTAAAAAAGAAATGGACTTCACAGATTGAGTATCTATTTTTAAATTAAAAGAATTAGGTTTACACTATACAAACGAAGGAGTGTTAATGATTAACCGTATTATAAGTCAAATGAACAATAATAGATTATCTACGAGCTCTAGTCCCCTTATTGACAGAGATTTATTACTACGTGACCTAAAGGTAATATTGGAAGGTGGTTCAAACTACGAACACAACGCTGAAGGACAAGTAGTTATTAAGTCTTCAGGTAAATTATTAAAGAAAGGTACTCCTATCAGAGTACTAATTCTAGATGATAAGGGAAATATTTTAAAAGAGTTAGAGTCTATAAATGCGTGTGGTATTTATTTAGGTATATCACATGATACGGTAAGAGTAAGACTGCGTGATGAGAAACCTATCAAGTTTAACTCAATGTTAGTGTATGTTAAGAAAAAGTAACTAATTTTGATGAGGTTATCAGTAAGTAGTACTTAACTAGTTTAAATTATTGTATATGTTTCTTATCCAAGAATAAGAATAATATACACAAATATCTTGTGGACTAATCGGGTAAGTCAGGAATTTTTGGTATTCCCTATTGCGTGTTCGAATCACGCCAAGATAAAGATCCTGCAGTATAGTTTTTACTAGTGCTATTGGATAAACTGTAAAGGTTAACTTGATAATTATGGGAATAGTATAGTGGTAAACAACCTGTTTATACCTATTCTAGCTAAACCCTCTTCTAGCTTGCGCTCCAGAATCCCCCCTTACCCTCTGCTGCAGAGGGTTAGGGGGGGGGGGGGGGTAAGGAGAGAGAGTTATTTTTTTGCAGCTAGCACACCTTAGGATAGTTTGATATTTGTACTTTTAAAAACTAAGCTGCTTTTGCCTTTTTGAAAAACTTATTTTGCATAAATTTTTGGTATTTACTAATGAGTGTTCGAATCACTCCAAGATAAATAATTTATTTTTAGATTTTTTATTTAATCACGCAGCGTAGCAGCATTAAAAAAAAAACAAAACACAGTAGGGGAGGCGTGCATCTAACTAAATATATTGTAGCTTAATTGAGTATCACTGCCAGCAACGCATACTTCTGCAGCTAAGCCTAGCCAGCAAGACTAAATATATTATACCTAATCGTCCCGGTTATCCTATAATATGTAATTATAAGCATCTTCCCTTCCTTCGCTACGCGACCCCGCTCCAACGAACGTAGTGTTGGAGCGAGGGTATTAAAAAAAATTAGAAAAAAGACTCGTTCTTTTTTAATTAGACCCCCCCCCCCCTCCTCTTTTTAAGCCCTACGGGCGTAAGAGGAGGGTGGGTTATAATAAATAATTTAATGTTTATTAACTTCTATTACCATTCCTTAATATACTAAGACTAAAATGATACCCTTAGTATATTTTAATACTAATGGTAATTCTCATTAGCTCAATGGTAGAGCCGGATACTTCTAATATCCTGATTTTAGTTCGAATCTGAAATGAGAAATACGCACACATACTTCGTACGCATGTATAGTTCGTAGAAATGGATTAACAACCCTTAAAGGTGGTATGCTTGCTCAACTAGCAGTAAGGTAACAAGAAGGCTCAATAGGAGGAAGTCTACTAATTTGTGTTTGGATTATTTAACATATCATCTCTTTTAGGGTGCAGCCATAATAAACTAGTTTTAAGATAAGGAAGATTAATCTTATAGAAGGATGGCTAGGCCTGCGAAGCACGAAGGTTGTTTTTAACAAAATATTTTCGACTAAACACCCATAATCCCCCCCCTTACCCTCTGCACTGCTGCAGAGGGTAAGGGGGGGGGGGATAAGGAGAGATGTAGATGGCTGCACCGTTTTTAATAAGAATTGTTTTAGTTGGCGAAGGCTAGCTTGTGCTCCGAATTGGGATTATCTTTTAATATGATGGCGACTTTATTTCCCATAAACTTAAATTGTAATTAATAACATTCAAATTAGAATAAATCTGGGGTTATGAGTTAGGAGCGAGTTTTATCTAGCTAAAGCACGCTTCGTATGGAAATGTCTAATCCGTTATCCCTCCCCCCCCCCTACTGCCCACCCATCCATCCATCCATCCATCCAACCATCCATCCATCCACCCTACGGCAGGCAGGCAGGCAGGCAGGCAGGCAGGAGGAGAAGTAGTAGGGGGGGGGATTATGGAGGGGATACGAAGTATGTGTAAGTTACGGTTACAAATCCTCCTTCGGCGGAATGCCATCTTGCTTGGCTTCGTAGCAGAAGTGGTGATCCCTGCCTTTTCCTCCATTTGTTTATACTACTTTTCTCCCGTATGATTCGGATCCCACTCCTAGCCTACCACCTCAGGAGCTCCAGGAATTTTCATCTAAGGGTTTGGTCTACAATATTGAGGTAGGGTAGGGTCCTTTTAACTCTACTACCAATCCTATAGCTCAATCTAACTTTCTCTAAGGTTGTGATGTGGGGTGGTTGATAAAGTGAATGTTTCCCTAAATTTATAGCATATAGTAGCCAGGTTGTTGATAAATAGGATTTACTTCTTTGTAAAAAACACTAAATAGTGATGGTGTAATCCCGGACTAGTCTGCCCTTGTTGGAATTTTTAGCATACTTGTTATATAAAAATTCCAGCCACGACCAGGTCCGGGTTGAAATAAGCTTTTAGTAGGAGAAGAAATAAATTGAGTGGGGTAATGGGCAAGGGCGCTTCGCACGCCCATACTTGTTTATTTTTGTATGTTCGATTCTTATAGCTTCTAAATGAAGGCTCCTTATCCCCATACTTCTAGCTTGCGCACGAGGGGATTAGTAAAATATGTATTCTCTATTTTTATAAAAGAGTGGTGCGGCTCGAAGTGAGTGGCCTATTATTTTTTTTTTCTTCTAATAGAATTTATTAATTAACTTGTAAGCCGTTATACGTCTAAGTATCCTATATTAATATCCTCCTACTTACTAACCATTAGTGGTAGATTTATATTTATAGGGAACTAGTTGCAGTTAAACTACCCTTTGGGCGTAGTACGGGGTGTTTAGGATTTACAGATTTTTCTATATATAATATAATTACTTTTTTGTTTAATATTATATATTGAAAACTGAAATAAAGGTGGAAGTCGGTTATGGAGTAGTATGTAAAATACTGTGCAGTAATTTAAATTAGCTTAAGATATAGGAGTATTTATCTAAAGTCTTGAATTTTTTGAGCTTGCGTAAAAAAAAAAATAAGAGGTCTATGAGAAAAAAGGGGTTTGCTCTACAAGGTAAAACTGTAAAAAAAAAAGATATTGCATAATACATATAAATAGTAGGTAGTATAGAGAAAGGAATAAGTTGATGGTTCGGGGTGTATATTACCTAGTGATAACCTTATAATTTTAGAGGTTAATTATAAAATTATTTTTATTTAATAATTAATAAAACATCCGCCCTTATAGCTCAACGGTAGAGCTCGGTACTGTTAATACTGAGATAGATGTTCGACTCATCTTAAGGGCTAATTATAGTTTAGTTGTTTACAATATATTAAGCAACGAACTATCAGTTTTAATTCACCCTTTTCATTTAAATGTTTGGTAATACCTATACCAAGAAAACTATAAATCAAACTAACTGTATTATTTCTTATAAAAAAAAATGTCTTTATTTAACCTTACTGATACTCTGTTTCAACCTTACGTTACTCAAGCTATGGTTTCTGCTCAGAGTGATGAGGTCCTTTACAAAATTTTTTTTTTACAACTAGTAGCTGATGTAGGACACTCTACAATAACTCTTATGAGTGGTCAAGGTGGTTTATTGGATCCCTCGGTTTCTTCACAAATTACAAGTGAAGGTATGTCAAGCCAATTAGAATTTCTTAATATGCCACAACCATCTATATTTACACATCATCATGTACATAATTATTTAACTATTAGCCAATCACATTTAGGTACAGTATCTTCTGAGATTTTCGCCAGAGGATTATTAGCTGCCTTTTACTAGGTATAAGGCTACGCCCCCCCCCCCTACACCAAATGGGTGTAGGGGGCGTAGCGCCAATTTCTCATTAGCTCATTGGTAGAGTAGTAATTTCCTAAATTATTGAATTTAGTTCGAATCTAAATTGAGAAGGATGTATGGGAAATCATGGCTACATATCCCCCCCCCACCCTATCCCAAACTACTGCGTAGCCTACTTCTACTCTTCAACCCTCGCTCCAACACTACGTTCTAGCGAAGCACTTATTCAAAAATTTCGAAAAAATACATTTTTTCTAGCGAAGCACATTTTTTGAATTTTGCGGGGTCGCGAAGAAGATGGCTTCGCTAGGAGGGGGGGGGGATAAAGGATTAGTAAAAAAAAAAAATAATCCATAATCTATAAAGAGCGTTTACGCCTTAAAGTTATGGTTGACTGATTATTTTATTTCATTGAAGGTATACAAATGAGTATATGCTATCATGTGTTTATAAAATAATATTATTTATTAATAAAAAAAAATGTTTTATATACCAACAATAATATCACTTATCGAGGTTGTTTTAGTGCTTGTACCTGCTTTACTTGCGGTAGCTTATGTAACGGTAGCTGAAAGAAAAACTATGGCTAGTATGCAAAGAAGATTGGGTCCGAACGTTGTAGGTTACTACGGACTTCTTCAAGCATTTGCTGATGCCTTAAAACTTCTTTTAAAAGAATATGTTGCACCAACACAAGCTAATATGATTTTATTCTTTTTAGGGCCGGTAATTACATTAGTTTTTGCACTTTTAGGTTATGCAGTTATACCTTACGGACCAGGTTTAACTATTAGTGACATGAATTTAGGAATATTTTATATGTTAGCTGTTTCATCTTTGGCTACTTATGGAATACTTTTAGCTGGATTTTTCAAAAAGTCCTTCCATAATGAAAATTATGGTTTCTGACCCAAATGAATTTCAAGAAAAGCTTTTAATAAGTCAACTTGAAGCGAAGGATGTTTTATTAGTAAGTCTGTTTTAACTAATAACTTTAGCTTTTTTAGCGGCTATTTATTAGTATACTTATTAATATTAAAACATCAACGTTCAACGACTAAGTTAGTTTATTATAGAACATTAATAAACATACTTGTAGGATTGGGGGTTTTTATCCTTTTTATTTTGTTCTTAAATATAATAATACGCCATGATGTGGCCTGATTTAATTTAAATTTTTATATGTTGCATATTCTTATAGACGAATCTTTTTTTCTTTATGTTAATCAAATCAAACCTGTAGTTGTGATAAATAGAGTTAGTACGGTAAGACCAATAAGATTATCAAGTACTAAGTTTAGTATACATAATATAATTAGAGGACACGATGCAAAATCTTTATTTTTTCGGAACTGTAGCTTATGTTCTAATGGCGCATTTAAACATTCTTATTCTACTAAAGCAAAAAGTACTTTTGCAGAAGATAGTAAAAGGGAGTTTAGTTATTTGCCGGATGAAATAAAAGCTTTACATACTTTATATATAAAGGATCTATATAAAGACAGAATAGCCCCGGTAATTCCTTTTGATACTGATTTAACTTTAGATTCTTGTAATAATTTCTCCGATGTTAAAGAAAGAACGGAGTTCTTAAAGAAATGAGGATCAAAAGGGGGAATTTATCTTATACAATATAAACATAATCCTCTTATTTACTATATAGGTAGAACTACTCTTTTTAAAAGAAGATTTAATAATCATATTCAAGCTGACAGTAATAGCAAATTCCACCTTTTTTTAAAATTAGTTGGTTTAGAATATTTCAAATTTTCTATAATAGAAGTTTGTTCACCTAATGAGCAAGGAATAAGAGAAAACTTTTATCTACAAAAATTTTTACCTCTACTAAATTCTACTTTTTCTTCTTCTTTTTCAGAATCTGATATTTATACTAGTTTGACAGATAAATTAAAAAGTTTAAAATCTGAAACCTTGTCACTAGAAATAAATAGCAATCAACCTATACCTGTATTTGTATATTGCATGGACGATACAAGTATAAATAAAAATTTTGTTAAATATAATAGTATGGCTGAGGTTATTAAAAAGGAGGAAATTTCTTATAATACTCTTTTATTATTTAGAGATACAAATGTACCATTTCGAAATAAATTATATCTAACTAGACCTGTAATAGATTTTGAAAATACATTTAATAAAATTCAAGAAATATTAAAAGAAGTAAAGTTATATGAAAATACACCTCAAACCGTTTGAGCATACGACGCTAAAACTTTAGAACTAGTAAAAGGTAGTCCTTTTTCATCAAAAACATCAGCATCAAGTGAATTAGGTATCAGCCGTAATGTTATTAATTATTTTTTAGATACTGGAAAACCTGAAGGGGTTAAAGGTACCTATTTATCTAGTAGACCGCTTAATGATAAAGAAATTCATAATTTGTTAATGATTTCAGAATCTATTTCGTTAGGGAATAAATTAGAAGTATGAGCATATGAAGCTAAAACGTTAAATTTAATAAATAATGAACCTTTTTCTAGTATATCTGCGGCGGCTAATTATTTTAATGTTGAATATAGAACAATAAGTCGACATTTGGATACTAAAGTAGCTACAAATAAGAATAATTTATTTGTTTATTTCTTTAAAAAAGAAATAAATTTAGATTTAAAGGCTGAACTTATTAAAAACACAATAAAGTTTTCTTATGCTCGTATGGAAATTTGAGTTTATAGAAGAGATGAAGATGGTAAAATGAATTTATTACCTAATCAACCCTTTAAAACTATACGTGAAGCTGTTCGTACTTTACATATACATAATACTGTTATAAAAAAATACATAGATACTAATAAAGATTATAAAGGGTTACTTCTATATAGTAGCCGTATAATTTAAGTTTTAAATAGCATTTAACGCAAGTATAGTGATTTTGCATGCTTCCTTCTTACTCTCTTCGTTAATGAAAAGGATTAGACAGAGTGCATGTGTTGCTCCGCATAGCGTATTTGTTAGCTAGAATAGTTTATTTCTAATATAAGTATAAATCTGCGTTCGTCCGCTTTAGATATACGAGCTTGTATAAGAAGTAAGCTTCCCGAAGGGACCCCTTGGGGTACCTGAGGGTCCCCCTCGGGGAAGTATAATAATTAAATATAAGAATTAAACATAAAAATTAATAAAATCATTAGTTCCACATCATATAACATTTTTTAGCATATTTAAGCCTTTATCTCTCTCTTTTTTATTGAGGCTACTTAACCAAGAAGTATGCGTCCTTCTAATAAAGAAGTACACGTCCACCTAATAAAAAAGTAGATAAGGTTGAAACTAAGACATAGTCTGAGCTAGTTCGTGAGAATTAGAAGTAATTATAAAAAATATTACGATAACAATATCTGGAAGTGCTAATAGTAAATATGCATTCTTAGGATCTCTAAGAAGTACAGCTCAATTAATTAGTTACGAATTAGTCTTAAGTTCTGCTATATTAGTAGTTATTATGTTAACAGGTAGCTTAAATCTTACTGTTGTTACAGAAGGCCAAAGAGCTGTTTGATTCATATTACCTTTATTGCCTATTTTCCTTATTTTTTTCATAGGATCGATTGCTGAAACTAACAGAGCACCCTTCGATCTCGCTGAGGCTATCGCTTATATTTCCACAGCCTTTGCTAATCATTATATTACAGTTAAATTTATTCTATCTACAATGTTTATTTTAATAAACCTTTTTATTTATTATACTATTATTAAATTAAATTACATAATTTGCTTTTACGGGTCGCAATATACTATGTGGCGGCCTACTAATTTTAAAGCAAACACAAACACAAGACAGTGTCGTTTTACAAATACCAATAATAAGCCTTCACTTCATCCTCAGTGAATAACAGGTTTCACTGACGGTGAGGGATCATTCGGTGTTAAGATTTATAAAGCCAAAGGGTACGCAATAGGTTGAAGAGTTCAGCCATTTTTTCAAATTAAACTGAATGCCCGTGATTTAGATATTTTACACCGGATTAAGGAGTTTTTTGGTGGTGCTGGGGCAATAAGTATCGAGAAAAATTCTGCTAAGCTTATTATTACAAAGCTTAGTGAGATAGTCGATAAGGTAATTCCACATTTCGAAGCTTATCCTTTATTAACTAAAAAGTACGCTGACTTTTCATTATTTAGACAAATTGTTTTAATTCTTAATCAGGAATCTCGTTTAAGTGAACAAGGATTCATTAAGGTTCTTAATCTTAGATATAACTTAAATAACGGGATATCTGAAGAATTGAAAGGATTATACCCTAATCTTGTACCAGTGGTGAGACCAGAAGTACCAGCAGGGGTAATTCACCCTGAATGGTTGGTAGGCTTCGTTGATGGGGAAGGTAGCTTTAATGTTGTTACAGTAGAGAAAATATCTGGTGTACCCCCTATTAGTTATAAAGTATGATTACATTTTCAAATAACTCAACATAATCGTGATACTTTGCTAATGGAGAGAATAGTAACTTATTGAGGTTGTGGTAGCATCAAAAAAAGAAATACCGCTACTGTAGATTTCAAGTTAAATAAATCAGAGTTGTTGAGTAATATAATTATACCTTTTTTCCAAAAATATCCTCTTCAAAGCGCTAAATATTTAGATTTCCAATCTTTTATTGAAGCAGCTAGCATTATAAAAAGCAAACCATCCCGGCAATGGTCAATAGAACAATTTAATAAAATTAAAAATATACAGAGTAATATGAATAAATACACTAAAGAAAATTTTGTTGTAAATCCTGACGAAGAAAGGTAATATAGGTGAATATGTCCATTGCTTTAATGTTAGAATGTTTATTGTTTATACTCTATTATTAATAAGAATGGCTTATCGCCTTAACAGCCTTATTTGTATTTTTATTTACGACAAGTTTTCGAACCATACTCTACTACGTAGGGTACGGTGTGAGCTAAGATAATATTTGTTTCGATTTAGCTGAGGCTATAAACTAATACGATTTGGTCTCATTAAAGATCACAAATTGCTGGAAAATCCTAGGATGGCGGTTTCGCCTAATTAAAATACCCCCTCCTGGCAAGCTACGCCAGCATGAAGGTGGTTTCACCTACCGCGATGTAGGACAATCAGCAGGGAAGTTAATTTATATATTAAGTTAAAACCTTCAGAGACTAGACGTGATCATTTAATATAAGTAAATATTAAATAATGTATAGTCCAAACTTGAGCGTGAGCTCAAGAATTTAATCAATAGAAATCGAGTTTAAATATGAAATCTGTTACTACTTTAGATACAAGTTTTTTAGTTCCTTTTGCTTTTCTTTCTGGCCTATCTAAGCCAAAAGTTCGGTGTTTAATCGTAGATATTATTCTACATCTAACTCAGATTCAAACTTATGTGATTTACCCCTTTCGCCCTTCGGAGAAGTAGCCCCCCTAACGAAGTCAGCCCCTCTCCACTCCTTGAGCCTGTTAAGGCGTAAGTGGAGAGTGGGATTTTAACTTTTAATGATTTAAATAATAAAAATTGTATTAAATCATGTAGAGAGTTATTGAAAGGCAAGGGAGGTATTTATTCTTTTAAAAACATAGTTAGTGGTAAACAATATGCCCTTCGTACTTCGTTGGAAGCGCCAAAGACTTTTATTTGAGATTTAGTGAACATTTGGATAATAAAAAGTCTAATGTTGCTTTACAAAATGCTACCTAACTTCGTAGGGCGCTAAATATGGTTTAGATAAGTTCGAATTTTGTGTTTATGAATATTTCACATATGAAAGTAAAATTTTTAGTTTAAAGCTTTGACTGACTTAGAAACCAAATATATATCTAAATTTGAATTTGATACTCTTTATAATTTTTAAAGTTACTGCAACTAGCTCTTTAGGTTATAAGCATACTGAAGAAGCTAAACTAAAAATGGTAGAACATTATAAGGATAAAAGTAATCATCCTATGCTTGGTCAAACTCATACTAAAGAAGCTCTTTCTTTAATTAGTAAACCTGGGGAGTTAAATCCTATGTCACCCTCTGCACTCCAAATCTTTCTCACAATGTGAGAAAGATAACGCAGAGGGTAAGGGAAAAATCATAGTGAAGCAACTAAGGTTATTATGAGTAATAAAAAGAATAAATATCCTTTAGGTGTAGGAATTTACGATTTAGAGGATAATTTAATTTCTAAATTTAAGAATAACGTAGAATTAGCTGAACATTTAAAAATTTCTAAGGTTACGGTAGGTAAGTATTTAAATTCGGGTCTTGTATATAATAAAACTTATCGTTTTAAACCGATTCAAGATTAGTGTAAAATTTCTATGTTTGGAATCAGAATTAGTTAGTGGATTTATGACAGAACACGCTGCAGTTGTCTTTGTATTCTTTTTTTTAGCGGAATACGGAAGTATAGTATTAATGTGTATATTAACTAGTTTATTATTTTTAGGAGGTTACTTACCAATATACTCTATTTCTTATCTAATAAGTTTGATAGATTATATTTATTTTGAATTATTTTTTGATAGTTGATTAAATTTCTATGGCTATAGTAGCCAATATGTTTATGAAATTGCGAATAACCCTAGTTTTTATTTTATAGAAAATAGAGGGCCAGCGCAATATTATATAGAATATATATTAAATAACCCTAATTTAGAAGGATTATTATATGGTTTAACTTTAGGACTGAAAAGTTCTATTATGATTTTTGTGTTTGTATGATCGAGAGCGTCTTTCCCACGTATAAGATTTGACCAGTTAATGTCTTTCTGTTGAACAGTTATATTACCAATACTATTCGCATTTATTCTTTTAATACCTTGTGTATTATATAGTTTTGATATTGCTCCTGCTTCTCAAGTTGCATTAATGACAGTTCCTCTTTTCTTCTCAGTTAACAAAAAGGAGGTTAATCTTAACACTACCTTAGAGTTTAAAGAGGAAGGTACCTTAGTTTCTATCCCTGTAAAGAAACATTATACTAATCTTTCAGATCAGTCTACTGTATCTAGCTTAAAAAAGGATCTAAAATTAGTGAGTGGTATTTATGCATTTGTGCATAATGACACTAAAAAACTTTACATTGGTAGTTCTTTTAATTTAGCTAAGCGAATTAATGGGCATTTAAATAATTGAAGTTCAAATCTTCTTTTACAACGTGCTTTTTCCAAATATGGTTTAAATAAATTTTCTCTATATGTTTTGGATACTTTAAATATGTCTTCAGAACCTGATTTATCTACATCAGAAGCTACAGTCCAAACTTTTCAAGATTTTATGTTAATTTTAACAAGCTTAGAGCAAAAATATCTTGATCTTTTTTCTAATAAGTATAATATTAACCCGGCTGCAGGTAGTAGATTAGGTGCTAAACATTCTGAGGAAACTAAAGCTTTATTTAGTAAAATTAATAAAGAAAATCCGCGTTTCTTAAATAAAACTTTTAGTAATGAGGTTTTAGAGGAAATGCGTATTCGTATGTCTGGCTCTTTAAACCCTATGTATGGAAAACCTGTTACGGATGCAAATAAAAAGTTAATCTCTGATCTATTTAGAAAAGAGGTTTATTTATATGATGCGAACACCTTTACTTTAATTAGCAAATTTAATAGTCATAAGGATTTAATTAATGAACTTAAACTTTCTTCTAAGACTCTTGTTAAATATAAAGATTCTGGTTTGGTGTACAAGGAAAGATATATTATTTCTTCAAAAAGTCCAGAGGAAATATCTTTTGGAGAAATAAAAGGTACGGATGTACTGGAATCTTCAGTCGGTATCGGTACCGGAATCGTAATCTTCTTTCAGGGGGCGAGAGCGTCATTTCCGCGTATTAGATTCGACATGCTTATGACATTCTGTTGAACTGTTCTATTACCTATATTGTTTGCTATTATTATTTTTGTACCTTGTTTATTATATTCTTTTGATATTTCTCCAGCAGGTAATATTAGTCTAATGTGTCTTCCTTTTGTTCTTGTAAATAATACTCCTTCGGTATTATCTAATAAAGAGTTTAATCAGTGATTTGTAGGTTTTTCTGATGCAAAATCAAATTTTTATATCGGTATTAGTCCAAAGAATATCGTTAGTTTCAGTTTTACTATTAAACTTCGTAAAGATGATGTTAAAGTACTAGAAACTATAAGAGCTCGTCTTAATTGCGGTAGCGTTCAAGTTGTTGGGAGTGATGATTCAGCTTATTTTAGAGTAGAAGGGGCTAATCAATTACATTCAACTATTTTTCCTATTTTTGATAGTTTCCCTCTTAACGGGGTAAAACATTTGGACTATTTAGCTTTTAAGGAGGCTATACTAACTTATTTTAATTCTTCTTTACTCGAATCGGAAATGTTAGCTAAAATAAAGTTAATTAAAAGTAATCTTAAATCGCAATTCAAAGCCAGTGTTCCAGAAATGCCCAAAGATCATACTATTCGAATAACTCCTAGTTGACTGTTAGGACTGATTGAAGGGGACGGTAGTTTCAGTATTACCAGTCGGCCTCATTTTGGAATTCAAATGCATATAACTGCATATAATAAACAAAAGTTACTTATGATAGCTATTAAAAAATATATAGATCATCTTAATTTAGGAGATAGTGCCTTTATTAAGAGAAATCTGGGTAAATTAACTCCTATCATAAGTAAAAGATCGTTTATTTTTGAAGAAAAAGAGGGAAGAGGTCAAAATACCTTTCCTGCGATCATGTTAGCTGTTTCTAGTGTGGATTTTTTAATGGACCATATTGTACCTTTATTTACTAAAGGTGGTTTTTTTTTTACAAAGAAGTTCTTGGACTTCCAGGATTTTGTGTTAGCGGGCCATATTATTCAAAGTGGTAAACATACCACTGAATTAGGTGTTAAACTTCTTTATTTACTTAAGGAGGGTATGAATACAGGTAGAGATTATTTGGAAGAGAATGTTAACAACCATTACAAGGAATCTTTAATTAAGGAAGTACTTGCTATGGAAGCCGTTTACGTATCTAATAAGGATGGTTTACGGGTTGATTCAAATTCTTTAGCTTTAATACCTAATCAGTTATTTTATATAGTGGCTTTTAGTTCAGATGGTGATCGCGTTATTTTCGAGAATACGGAAGAATGTAGTAAGTATTTTGGTGTAAGTAAGCAAACAATTAATGTACGGCTTGCGTCAGGTAAACCTATAAACCGTGAAGGTAATGTTTATACACTGCGTCGAAGTTCTTTGCCGTCGATCAATTAATGGCATTCTGTTGAACAGTTTTACTGCCTATTCTATTTGCTATAATTATATTTGTACCTTGTATTTTATTTAGTTTCGATATATTTCCAGTTAGTATAAACTTATTTTAGATTAATAGAATCTACTCTTTTTATCATGGAATTTTCCATTTGATGATGTAAACATTTTTATTTAGTTAGTAATTTAGGAAATATATTGACTTTTAACAAACAAAAAATGTTATTATCCAGTTTATTATTAATACCTATTTTAGGTATATTTTTAATTTATAGTACAACTTCTTATAAAAAACTTGCTTTAGATAACACTACGCTGCACGAAAATAACACATATTATAAAAGAATTGCTCTTGGAACTTCTATTATAAATTTAATAATATCTTTAATTATTTATATCTCATTTGATTTTAGTAGTAACCAATTTCAATTCGTACAAGAACATTACGATATGAGTTTTTTTGATCTTTATTTAGGAATAGATGGACTATCTATTTACTTTGTATTATTAACTACAATAATAATGCCTATAGCATTATTATCTAATTGAAATTCTATAACTGAAAATATAAAATCTTTTTTAGTAATGATGTTAATATTAGAAACATTATTATTAGCTATATTTTTAGTTTTAGATATATTATTGTTCTATATCTTTTTCGAAAGTATTATAATTCCCTTATTTCTACTAATAGGTGTCTTTGGTTCACTAAATAAAGTAAGAGCTAGTTTTTATTTTTTTTTATATACTCTGTTTAGTTCTCTTTTTATGTTACTTGCTGTTCTTACTATTAGCTCTATAGCAGGTACTACAGATTTCGAAGCAGTATTTAAAATAAATCTGGATTATTCTTTACAATTATTTTTATTTGCAGGGTTATTTTTTGCTATTGCTGTTAAAACACCTCTTTACGGTGTGAACTCTTGATTACTAAAAGCTCATACTGAATCTCCTTTGGGAGGGTCTATTGTCTTAGCGGCTATTGTACTTAAGTTAGCTCTATATGGTGTTTTTAGACTACTCTTACCTATCTTACCTGAAGCCAGCTTAGTATATACTCCTTTCGTTTTTATTTTGTGCGTTATCTCTATTTTATATGCATCCTTTAGTACTCTGCGTACTACTGATATTAAAGAGATAATTGCATATTCTTCAGTGAGTCACGCAGCAGTTTACCTACTTGGTGTGTTTAGTAATACAGTCCAAGGTATAGAAGGTTCTATTTTATTAGGATTAGGTCACGGGTTTGTAAGTTCAGGTTTATTTATGATAGTGGGAGGTGTCTTATATGATAGAACCGGTACTAGAAATATTGCTTTTTACAGAGGAATGACTCAATTAATGCCTATGCTTTCTATCTTCTTCTTCATACTTATTTTAGCGAACTGTGCAACTCCACTAACATTAAATTTTGCTGGAGAGTTCTTATGTTTATATGGTGGTGTGGAAAGATTACCACTTCTGGGGGCTTTAGCTTGCTCATCCGTCGTTTTAGCTGCAGCATACAGTATTTTCCTTTTCAACAGAATAGCTTTCGGTGGTTCATTCAGTAAATTCTTTGAAGAAAGTATTAGTGATCTAAGTAAAAGAGAGTTCTTTATCTTGTTCATTTTGACTTTTTTCACAGTTTTATTTGGTATTTACCCTAGCTTTATCTTAGATGGTATACATTATAGTGTTTCTAGTTTAATTTATAGCACTTCTGAATATAGTTTTTTGGCGGCTATGCCTGTTTAGATAATTAATGGGGGGGGGCTCGTGGCTACAGTACTCTAGCGCTTAATAATAAGCCAGGGGAAATAGCCAATAGTAGCCCCCCCCCCCTATCCACAATTTACAGTAAATTTAAGCCCTGGGTTTATAACAGGATTTACTGATTGTGAAGGTTGTTTTGCACTTAGGATTTTTAAGCCTTCTACTTCTTCGCTTCGCGACCCCCCCCCCTCCTCTCCACCGCTTCGCTAATTTTCGCTAAGTCTGAGGAGGGCGGGAAGAAAAAAAAATATAACTGGTTGTGGTTGTATAGTAGGTGAAGGTACTGGCTAGTATTATACAAATCTTTCATTTAAAATAGGAGTTCACCTGAAAGATATAGCTTTATTAGAAGGAATACAAAAGTATTTCCAAGGTGTGGGTGCTATAAAAAAAAAATTTTGGAAAGTCTATGGTTCATTTTTAAGTCTCTGATATTAAGGAGTTAGCTTTAATAATAGAGCATTTTGAAAAATATCCTTTATTATCTTATAAGGCTGTAGATTATAATCTATTTAAACAAGTATTCTACTTAATTTCTGCCAAGGAGCATTTAACTTCTGAAGGTCTTGTAAAACTTTTATCTATAAAAGCTTCATTGAATGAAGGGGTTAGCGATGAACTTAATTAAAATTTTCCATATATAGAGCCAGCTAAGCTTACGGTTAATTCAAATACTTTAGAATTAATCGATCCTAAATGATTTGCTCTTATCCCCCCCCCCTGCCCACCCATCCATTCATCCATCCATCCATCCACCCTACGGCAGGCAGGCAGGCAGGCAGGCAGGCAGGCTGGAGGAGAAGTGCTGCATACGAAGTAGCGCCCTTCCCTTCACACCCCCCCCCCCTTTGGGGTACGCGAAGCACGCATGCATGCACCCTAACTTCGTAGGAGCCAGCAGCAGGGGGGGGGGGGATAGAATTTGGTGGAACCTCCCCCTTCTTTAATACTGTAGAAGGGAGGGGGGGGAGGTTAGCCTCCCTTCCTCAGCTATTAATAAATATGTTTAATAAGTTTACGTTTATTAAAAATTAATAAGAGGTAGATTATGAAGATCTACTCTTATTTAAGATTAATGTATATTATACACAATAGAGTGATATAATTGAAAGAATGGAATTTAAGTCCATTCTTCAAAGCTAGTATATTGGTTTAACGATCTCTAACAAACTGTTAATTATAAAATAAAATAAAATACAAAATGAGAATATTAAAAAGTCATCCTTTATTAAAATTAGCCAATGGATATATGATAGATGCTTCACAACCAAGTAATTTAAATTACATGTGAAATTTTGGTTCATTATTAGCTGTTTGTTTAGTTATACAAATAGTTACAGGAGTAACATTAGCAATGCACTACAACCCTAGTGTTTTAGAAGCATTTAACTCAGTAGAGCATATAAAATTTTCATAATGTGCTCTTTAAATCTGGCTATAATTGCTGGAAAATCTTAAATAGTCCTTTAAATCCTTTTAAGAAAATCAGCAGGAAACCTAATTATTATTAGGGTCTTCAGAGACTTATACGCTAGACTTCATATCTATGATTAGATAATGAAAGATGATATAGTCCAACCTTTTCTGTGAAGAAAAGAATAATATAAGTGATTATAATTTTATCCTTCGTAGACAATGTGCATTTATCGGCTTTGCCGAATTTATTTGTACAGGGTTCTAAAAATAAAATGGAGTCTAGATGTTTTTCAACTATTTATAAACCCTTCTCCGTAAGAGTAAACACGTCTTTACCTTTAGTTTCATACTCACATAGCTCTAACTATGCTGCAACTTGTTTAGCAATTGGAATAAGAAATTTCTCAACTAAACCAAGTATAAATAAGTTAAATGTTAGTGAAGAGTTTTTATTTTGATTCTCAGGGTTTACGGATGGAGAAGGTAACTTTTCTATTACATTAGATCGTACTTATATTAGATTTAGATTTAAAATTAATTTGCACATAGATGATTTAGAAGTTCTTAATGTTATTAAATCTAATTTGAAAATAGGTAGAATTATTGTGGAGGAGAAAAGAAATAGTTGTGCATTTGTAGTGCAAAATTTTTCAGAATTAAAAGATGTTTTATGCCCTATATTCTTAAACTTTCCTTTACATACTAGTAAAAGTTTTGATTTTCAGGATTTTTATAAGGCTATTCTTTTGAAAGCTAATAGTAAAAATGAAAGTCTATCTGATTCAGATAAAAGCAAAATTTTATCTATTAAAGATGGAATGAATTCAGGTAGAACTGTCTTTAAATATGAAACTACTGGACATCAAATTATGATAAACCCCAACTGATTGATTGGTTTTATAGAAGCAGAGGGTACCTTTGGTATTAAAACAGGGTCTTCTTTATATTTTCAAGTAGCTCAAAAAAATACGAGTCAAGATAGTTTAAATGCAATAATAACTTTTTTAACCGGATTGCGTAATCCAGAGATACCTACAGATAGCGGAATATTACCTGTAAACGTTACAAGTGCAACCAATATTAGAACAAATGTAGTATCTATAGTAGTAAGTAGTATAGATGCTTTATATTATTATATTTTACCTTGATTAGATTCTTCTAAATTTTATTCACGTAAACATGTGGATTTTAAATTATGAAAATTAGCTCTACTATTAAAAATAAATGGATACTATTATCAAACTGAAGGTAAAAATTTATTTTTAGATATTTCAAGTGTTCTTAATAAAAGGTATAGTACAGATAACAATTCCGAGGATACGAATAAAACTATTGAAAATATTTATGAAAACTTTGATAATATATCAAAAACAGTACCTCCTTTTAACGTTAAACTTTTTATTCCTCATGTAAAGAATGCGCTAGATTTTAGAATAGCAAATAAATCAGATAAACCGCGAATTGTGTATATATATACAAAAGAGGGTTTAATGGTAGGTTCTCCATTTGCTTCATTCAGTTTGGCGCACAAAGCGTTAGGATTAAAATCAAGTAGTAATACTTGTAATCGTTACATAGATACCAACAGATTATATAAGGGTAAATATATTTTTTCCTCTAAGCCCATAGATAGTGCGTCTAGGATTTATGAAAAATAGATAATTATTAGTGATTATGAGAGACGTATCGAACGGTTGACTTATTCGTTATTTACATAGTAACACTGCTTCAGCCTTTTTCTTTTTAGTTTACTTACACATAGGAAGAGGTATATATTACGGATCTTACAGAGCTCCAAGAACATTAACTTGAGCCATAGGTACTATAAGTGCGCCGAAAGGGTGCGAAATTGTCGATACTACCGGGTATCCTTCAGTTATGTCTGTGGTACAACAACACCACACTGAATGCCGCATCTCCCCGCCGCTGGCCTGGTTAAGAACCGGCTGGACTGGTATAGCAGGGGGGAAAAGCGCTGTCAAGAATATCCTATTTAAGTTCGAATTCATCGCAAGCGGTCTCTGCAACGGTCAGGCTAACGAACTTGATACATTGAAGCGCCACACACCTGGGGAGGATGCTCTTAATAGGAATGGTCAGCATCTTTACGAGAGTCTATCTGAGATATTATGGGCTCAGGTAGGTGACAGAACTCCGTACGCGACTTCTCGAGGATTTAATCAGTGCAAGGACCTAAAGCAGACAGGGTTAATCAATTTCACACTACTACGGGATCCAACCGCGTACACTGGGGTCTTCTCAGTGTCGCGGAGACGGAGCCTCCATACGAGAGGAAGGGCCAAAAAGCCCCTACAGGAATCAAAGGGAGGCAACCTAGAACCGGAGATTCAAGCAGCTAAAGTCCCCGAGAAAAAAAAGGTCTCAGGTCTAACTCCTTCTAAAGTCCGGAAGGCGGGGAGACCTGCTTCCCTCGCTACTTTAGTTCAAAAAGAACTCCAACTTTATAACAACAAGCAAGGTGTCTATAACGGACTAATAGAGATCTTGAAAAAACCAGAATTTCTGGTATCTTGTTACGAAGCCATTAGAGGTAAACCTGGTAATATGACCAAGGGTAGTACCGAGGAAACGTTAGACGGACTAACGTGAGAATGATTCGTCAATCTGGGTGCCAATCTTTCAAAAGGTAAATTCTCCTTCTCAGCAGCCAGAAGAGTTCTAATTCCCAAAGCTAATGGGAAGACTCGGCCGCTAGGAATAAACTCACCTAGAGAGAAAATCGTCCAGAAAGCATTGACAGTAATTCTAGAACAAATTTGAGAAGGTACATTTCTTAATTCCAGCCACGGATTCAGACCCAACAAGTCAGTCCATTCAGCACTAAAGGAATTATACCTAGAAGGTGGTAACTACAACTGAGTAATTCAAGGTGACATTAGCAAGTGTTTTGACTCCATACCTCATGATATAATTATGAAAAGAGTTGAGAAAAAGGTGAAGTGTCAAAGAACCCTCGAGTTAATCAGAAACGCTCTGACCGCAGGTTACCTGGATCCCCATACTGGTGCCTTGCACAGAGATAAAGTTGGTACCCCCCAAGGAAGTGTGTTAAGTCCTCTACTTTGTAACATCGTTCTTCACGAACTGGATATGTATATCAATAAGCTTAGCGCTGACTTCAAAGTCGGTACGAAAAGACGTCCGAATCCAGAGTACGTTAAACTTAACAGTAAGCGGAGAAACATGAAAGACCTAAAGGCCAGAACCCAAATACTTCGAACTATGAGAAGTATGCCGGCCTCTGATCCTATGGATCCCAATTTCAAACGGATAAAGTATGTGAGATACGCAGACGATTTCGTCATACTAGTCATTGGGTCTTACGAAGATGCCGCAAAAATTCGAGCCAAAATCAAGGACTTTCTTCAGGAAAAATGCGGTCTAACCCTCAATGTCGAAAAGACGGTCATTTCAAATATTCGTAAACCCGGTTTCAAATTCCTTGGAGCCGATTGTAAACGGGCTGATATGACTAAGAATCACGTGGTAAGACTTAAACGTGATGTTTCGGTTAGAGCCACAACGAGACTGAGAGTGAACATCGATCTGAATAAAGTTTACAAGAAATTGGTGTCAGTTGGAGTGGCAAAATGAGACGATAACCACCAAAGGGTACCTAGAGGTACAGCTAAGAACGCTCTTATAAATCTATCGCACGCCGATATCGTTGCATTCTATAACAGTAAGATCAGAGGACTCCTTTCTTTCTATTCCTTCGCTGGAAATAGAAAGAGATTAAACCTAGTCCTTTGAATCCTTACAAGTAGTTGTGCACTGACATTGGCCAAGAAGAATAAACTCAGAACACAAGGGGCGGCTTTCAAGAAATTCGGTAAGTTGCTGAAATGTAGAGAAACAGACGTGGAGATTTACAAACCCTCCACTCTTAAGGCCATCCACAACTACAACGTCACAGCCCCGACACCGCAAAGCCTTGAGTTCCTGAATACCACATGGTCCGCAAAACTTACCGAGTCCAACATAAATAAAGTTTGCGTTCTATGCGGAACGAGCGAAGAAATCGAAATGCACCACCTTCGCGCCGTCAAAGATGTTCGTGAGAAGATCAGAACGGGTAATGCAACTTACGCGGAGTGAGCTGGTGCGTTTAAACGTAAACAAATCCCTCTATGTAGATACCACCACGATTTGTACCATAGTGGTAACCTTAACCACTCCGACTTAAAACACATAAGTACTTTCACAAAATTTTCCTCGAATTCCCGAAATTCATAGATAAAATACCCTAATTGGAGAAAATCTTCTACGGTCAGGCTAAGAGTATGGATAAACCCAGCACCACACCCCCAGACCAAGAGGCTAAAGGTAAGGGTAAACCCTGCACCTCCGTCTGTGGACTCTGAAGGGTAGGCTAAGAGTATGGATAAACCCAGCACCTCACCCCCCTCGGATCGCGAAGCTAATGGTAAGGATAAACCCTGCACTTCCACCGGGATGAGTTACGAAGATCTCTAACAACAATTACTTCGGATAAAGAGCGTCTAGGCGGAGAGCCGTATGATGGGAAACTATCACGTACGGTTCGGAGGGCAGGGTAACCAATCCACTGACCCTACTATTTATTGCTTTAGTTGTTACAGCTTTCCTGGGTTGTAGTTTATATAGCCCAAAATGGTATGAATACAATAATTATTATAAAAACTATTCAAATTTTAGTTTAAATTTAACTAGTCAACGTAGTCCACACAAAAATAGAAATATAAGATATTATAGTTCGTCTTCTAAAAGTAATATATCTGGGGACGATGGTAGCGTATTAGATAAATTTTTGATCGAGAAAAAATTAAATCCTAACTTTATTTATGAAGTATTGAATAATAAAGAAATTCAAAATAAATTAAAAAAGGATACTGATAATTTAAGCGGTGTTTATTTAATTTTAAATAAAGAAACTTTAGATTATTATGTGGGATCAGCTTCTACTAACAAATTTTACAGTCGATTTTACAGACATCTAATTAATTTAACAGGTAGTAAGATAGTGAAATTAGCAGTTAAAAAGTACGGTTTAAATAAATTTGCATTTATTATATTAGAATTATTTCCTGAAACTGTGAATGTGGAAAATAATAAAAAATTATTAGATTTAGAGGATTTTTATTTAAAATCTTTATTACCTAACTATAATATATTGACTGAAGCAGGCTTTACTTTTGGGTATAAACATACCCAAATTACTCGTATAAAGATGAAAGCAAATTATAGTGAGGAACGTCGTGAAGCTATAGGTAACTTAAACAAAGGTAAAACCTTCAGTGAAGAAACCTTGTCTAATATGCAAGAAAAAGCTTTATTAAGAAGTCCTCGAATATTTTCACCAGAATCTTTAAAAAATATGCAAAAGAGTTCTAAAAGTATTATTTTATATAATATATCTAATAATACTGTATACGGCGAATATAGTAGCATTATAGAGGCTTCTAATAGTTTAAATTGTAACGAAAAGACTATTAGAAGAGCTTTAAAATCAGAAAAAAAAATTTTACTAAGACGTTGAATAGTTAAATACAAATAATAATTATTTATTTATATTATAGTCCCACAAGTTTAATATTTTTATGTAACTTCTAGAAGAAAATAAAAATTAAAGTGGAATAACCTGACAGGGTTATTGAAGAAATAAATTATTTCTTTGGCGACAATAGTGAAAACGATCAAAAGATTAGGAGACGGTGAGGGATAATTTTGAGCAAGACCTTCCTAATAGTAGATCGTCGGTTATCTAGATAATCGCGACAGGCTGGGTCACTAATGGGTGGCTGAAATGCTGCTTAATGCACAGTCGGAACTTTTAGTTAGATTCCTATAACTAATAGAATATACGAATTCAAAGTTATTCTAGCTTATTAAATATTATTTATTAATAAGTAAGTTTGTATGTGCTACCCTACGGGCAAATGAGTTTGTGAGGTGCTACAGTTATTACCAATCTTATTAGTGCTGTTCCATGAATTGGGCAAGATATAGTTGAGTCAAAACTTACTACAATAATTATTAGTTTATGCTTTTTTGCTATTGTTTTATTTTCTACCGTAGGCCTAAAGAAAGATATTTCTCTACCTACAATAGGTATTATCCATAAAAACGCCTTAAAAAAAGGGAATAAAACCTTAAAATTAGATAAACAAGAATATATCTCAATCCCTTCATCTTTTTTAGCATTTTTAGTAGGATTAATCGATGGAGATGGATATATTCAAGTTACTAAAACATCTAAAGGTTTTATAACAATTAAATTGGTAATATCGCTTCATTTAGAAGATAGATCTACTTTAGAGTATATTCATTCCGTTTTAAAAATAGGTAAAATTAATGTTTACAAGGATTTAAGAAGTCCAACTTGTAGATTAGTAATTAATAAAACAGATCTGCAAGAAATATTTTTTCCTTTGCTTATATATCACCAAATTTTTTTCTTAACTAATACTAGAATTGATCAATTTAATTTAGCTATGTATATTATGAAAAACGATCTTAAATTGTATAATCAAATTCCAAATCTAAATAATAGACCTGCTATTTTTGAAATTCCAAAAAATTCATTTGATTATACATTGTTACATTTTTTTAAAAATTGAATTGTAGGATTTACATGTTCTGAGGGTTCATTTTTTATTAAAAGTAATAATGAGGGTGTTTTTCAATTAAGACAAAGAATACACACTAATTTATTTGAAGCCTTTAAACTAATATTTAATACTAATAGAAAAATAGATGTAACAAATAATTTTAATCAATTTGGTGTTAGTTCTAAATCAGATATACAAAAAGTTATAAATTTCTTTTCATTTTCAGGCTTACATCCTTTAGTTGGGTTGAAATATATTCAATACTTGAAATGATTAAATAATTTACGGGAAAGTTCGCGTTATAGTACCTTAAATTATCCTGATGAAAAATAAAGCAGCTGACGTAGCAAAAAAAATATAAATTAATAAATGTAAGAGGGCTCCCTAAAAATAGTAGGGTTTTAACCTTATTATATTTTAGAGACAAATGGGGAAAATTACAAGGACATCTAATAAATTACCTCCGGTTTATTAGATTATTTGTAGCGGAACTTAATTCGGTATATACAAAAGGGATTAAGAGCGTTCAACGACTAATGAGTGAGTTATACTAACAATAAGCTCGACACGATACCCCCAAAATCTTCGTATTATTGTGAAGGTTTAAGATATAGTCTAAATATAACCGTAAGGTTGTAAAGTATAAGTTAAATGTTATACGTATTATAACGTCATTTGAGGAGGTTTATACACAGATGGACCACGCTACGGTGACATAGCGTTAAAAACCCTGCTTAATGCCGGAAAATCTCCAACCTTCGAATTTGCATACGGTTTATTCTTGATTAATTCACCAATTATTAGCGTGAGAATTGCAAAGACAGGGAGACAATCGGCAGGGGTTAGAAGTATTTCTACTTCAGAAGCCTCTCAGAGACTACATGCAGGGGATCTTACCTACGCATATATAGTAGGTTTATTTGAAGGTGATGGATTCTTTTCTATAACAAAGAAAGGTAAATATTTAACTTATGAGTTAGGTATAGAATTATCAATTAGAGAGGCTAAATTTATATATAAAATTAAAAGTTTATTAGGTGTAGGTGTTGTAAGTACTAGAAAAAGAGGTGATGTAGAAATGATATCTTTAAGGATTAGAGATAAAAATCATTTAAAAAATTTTATATTACCTATTTTCGATAAATATTCTATGTTTTCTAATAAACAATATGATTATTTAAGATTTAAAAATGCTTTAATTTCAAATATAATATATTCTACAGATTTACCTGAGTATATTAGAAGTAACGAGCCTTTTAATGATATTAAATCAATAATTAGCGCATATTATTTTCCTGCTTGATTAGTTGGGTTTATAGAAGCAGAAGGTTGTTTTAGTATCTATAAACTAAAGGAGGATTATCTAGTAGCTAGTTTTGATATTAGTCAAACAGGTGGTGAAATTATAATATTAGCTATTCGTGAATATTTATCTTTTACTACTAGCGTTTACTTAGATAAAACAAATTGTTCTAATTTAAAAGTTACTAGTGTTAGATCAATAGAGAATATTATTAAATTTTTAAACAAATCACCGGTAAAATTATTAGGATATAAAAAATTAGAATATTTATTATGAATAAAGCAATTACGTACAATATCTAGATATTCTAAAAAGATAAATATACCTTCAAATTATTAAAAGATCAAGATATAGTCCGATCAATAAAGAAATTTATTGCGTGTAGTGAGAGTATTTAATTTAAATTAAATATGTAGACTACCAACAAACATGCTCTGTAAATAATGCTACTTTAAACAGATTCTTTGCTTTACATTTTGTATTGCCGTTTATATTAGCAGCTTTAGTTTTAATGCACATGATAGCACTACATGATACAGCAGGATCTGGAAATCCTTTAGGGCTTTCAGGTAATTATGATAGAATACCAATGGCTCCTTATTATTTATTTAAAGATTTAATTACTATTTTTATCTTTATTTTTGTATTAAGTATATTTGTATTCTTCATGCCTAATGTTTTAGGAGATAGCGATAATTATATAATGGCAAATCCTATGCAAACTCCTCCAGCTATAGTTCCAGAGTGATAGAAGGAAAAGATGTCACTTAATCTTGCTAAATTGCTGGGAACTTTTAATACTTTATCTATTAAGTGTTAAGACAATCAGCAGGAAACCTTAATATTAAAAATATATTTAAGGCTCTTCAGAGGCTATACGCAGGACATTTAATATTGTATCTTGTTAGAACTGGAACCTACACTTTATTAAATGAAGATATAGTCCGAACATAGTATAAATACTATGAGCTTAACATAAAAATCCAGGATCATTTCCTTTATCTTCCATTTTGTTTTACACCTAGCCCGGTACTTGGAGATTATCGTTCTACAAAAGGTATTAAACGCTTATCTTCTTCGGAGAGAGCTTTAATAAAATTACCGGATGAAGTGAAAGAAGTATTAATTGGTATTTTATTAGGTGACGCCCACATAGTAAGAAGATCATCTACTGCTAACTCTAGATTGGTTTATGCTCAAACAGCAGTTGCACATAAAGAATATTTTGATTACGTATTAAGTTTTTTTATACCTTTTTGTGCAAATGATTATAAACCTCAATCTAGAATAGTAAGAGATAATAGAACTAAGAAAACATATAGTGCTATATCTTTCACAACTATGCAACTTCCAGGTTTTAATGAGTTTAGAGATAATTTTTATCAATTAAATGTAAAAATAGTTCCTGACAATATTAACGAATTGTTAACTCCTTCCCCCCATGAAGGGGGGACCCTTCCGGGGGTCCCGTGAGGGAAGGGGGTTAGCTTTTTATTATTAAAAAATAATCTTATTGTACTATTGTAAAATTTACCTTATCTCATTTTTATTTCATTTTTCCAAAACCAGAAGAATTCGTCACCTAATAATGAAAGGTTTGAGCTTGTTGCCTTGTATTTATATAACAAATACATATAATTTTGTTATTTTTAAGATTTAGTACAATTGGTCTTACAGAGATTCTTAGTTTTAGAAAATTGATCTTTTACCTTTTTATATTGAAAATCTTGACTGTTTAGCATTTATACCTGTTGTTACATATAATGATGCTCTTTCTCATAAAAAAAAAGCCATATCTGATAATAAGGGGTTATCTGGAATATACCGTTGAACTCACTTAGACTCAAATAAGACATATATAGGTAGTAGTGTAAATTTAGGATTAAGATTAAGAAATTATTTTAATACCTCTTTTATTTCTCATGCTACCCGTAATACAATGGTTATTAATAAAGCTCTTTTAAAGTATGGGTACTCTAGTTTTAAGTTAGAAATTCTTGAGTATTGTGACCCTAAGGAGCTAGCAAAGAGAGAGCAGTATTATATGGAACTTTTTTCTCCGGAATATAATGTATTAAAAACTGCTTATTCGTCACTAGGTTATAAACACACTGAAGAAACACTAGTAAAAATTCATAAGAATCTTGACAAATTTAATTTAAGTAAATCTGTTAAGGTTATAGTTACTAATTTGGAAACTAATGTTTCGACCGAATATGTTTCTTTAAGAGAGGCTGCTAAAAGTCTTAATACTAATAAAACCACTTTAAAAGAATATATTCTAAATTGTAAACCTTTTAAGGATATATATAAGTTAGATTCTAACTTATCTGTGTCTAGTTATGATTCAAATTATTTAAATCACCCTGCTTCAAAAAAAATTGAAGTTATTGATTTAGAATTAGATACTGTTACTAGCTATACTTCTATTCGTGCAGCAGCTAGAGCTTTAGACATTGGATTTAATTCTATATCGATGTATTTGAAGCGTAATCAAAAAAGCCCTTATAAAGGTAGATACGTTTTTAAATATGTTATTTAGCAATCAGATGGAAGTAAACACGGTAGCGGTATGCATATAGGAGTTTATGCTTTTACTAATACTGATGTGGACAAGCTAATGTTTACTTTACAAGATAAGTTTAATCTTAAATGCTCTATACATTATAACCGAGATAAAAAACCCCGTATTTATATATTCAAAGAATCTATGGGTACTTTAATAGATTTAGTTAAACCTTTTTTTATTAAAGAGATGTTATATAATTTGGGACTATAAAGCTTTTATCCTTTCCATGCTGATACACATTATGAGTAGATAAAATAAAATCCGGATTTTATTTATCGATCTTTTACCTTTCTATGCAATTTTAAGATCTATACCCAATAAATTATTAGGTGTTATTGCTATGTTAAGTGCTATATTAATAATCTTAGCATTACCTATAGTTGATTTAGGTAGATCAAGAGGTTTACAATTTAGACCATTAAATAAAGCCTTATTCTTTATTTTTGTTGCTAATTTCCTTATTTTAATGCAGATTGGTGCAAAACATGTTGAAGACCCATTTATTTTATTAGGACAATTATCTACAATATTTTATTTCGCATGATTTGTAGTTATTTTCCCTATTGTTTCTATTTTTGAGAATACATTAGTAGATTTAAGATTCAATAATAATAAAAATAATTAACTCTTTACTTTTCAATGGTCGGTCTTCTTCTCAACATCTTGTCCTTCGGGCAGTCCCAGCCGCAGGCGACCGGGACTGGAGTATATATAATATACACAAGTGGCGAGTGGATTCCAACTTAGATTAGTTTCGGGTGGCTTTGCCATCATAAAATATTAAGGTGTAGGTTTAAAATAACCTACTTTTACTGGGGGGGGGGGAGGACTTGCAAGTCCTCCCCCCCCCCCCCCTTCCCTCGGTGTTTTTACTTAAAGTCTATAAATCGAGATAAAATTGCATTAGAGGTATAATATTTTTTATATATGTTGTAACAATCAATTACCATATGTAATCATTATTATATCCGTATGCTATAATTTAACTAAATAATAATTTGAGATTATAGTTTGCGTTTTAAACAGATATACGTATATATTATACAATAGAATTTCTTCAAATGAATATTAAATGTGTTGAACTACCTGTTCAATTCTTATATTGCGTCGAATTAGGCGTATTATGTTTAATTTATTAAAAAGTTGAGGATTAGAGAATACTGATATATCTGCTCACTGTTGCGCGGACCTTTTGTAAACGGATAGGATGAGAAAACGGAGGTAAAGGCTCACCGATCCCTGACGGGTTAAGGTAAACGATTTGTGGCTAAAATAGTGGAGTTAGGTATGCCATGTCTTTATGAATCTTCTTTTCTAAATTATTTACATTTTACGTTGTCTTTCGATAAAGAAGTAAGGAAAATAAATTTATACTTCGGGTGAGTTAAACGATTTATTCTACCTTTTTCTTTTGAACTCTAAAGCTTGAATAAATGTTATAATGAATCGGGTAAATCTTTTTTTAAAGGAGAAGGGTTTGCGTGAAGCACTTAGCGTTGTGAATACTAAATGTAGGTGAGATAAATCCGCTTCACACCTTTGTTATTTTGTGTGAAGCTAATATATCTGAGTTATGGATAGTAGAAGCAAGGCTAAAGTTATAACAAGATCCGTGATTTCAAGAAGGGAGTGACCGTTTAGGAATTTTTATCTGATCGCCACCTTATGTGGGGCGGGAGTAAAGTCAAAGTTCCTCCGTCTTCTTTAGGACGGTTAAAGTATATAAAGACGTATATACCGTAAGGATGATAGCTACTCTGTGCTATTAGGTACTAAGAGCCTTAAAGTCTGACTATTATATAATTAAAAAAAAAATGAAAAAAAACTATCAAATAACAAATCAAATAAATTTATCTGCATTAGACAAAGTCGTAGCTAGGTGTGAGTTGTTGAACGTGACTCATACAAAATCCTCTCTATTGGATTCTTTAGACAAAAAAATTCAAATGACAGAGAGGGAGTTTTTCGAGTGGTTAGCTGGTTTCACGGATGCTGAAGGTACATTCTATGTGGGTGTTAGTTTAACTAAAAAAGTATCCTTCAGATATCAAATAGGTCTACATATAGATGATCGTCCAGTATTAGAATTTATTATGTGTAGACTAGGGTTTGGTAAAATATACTCACAGAAGAATAGTGTGAGTTTAGTTATTTATAAACATGAGGATATCGCAAAGATTATCGATATCTTCACAAAGTATCCCCTTCAAAGTACCAAATGGTTGAATTTTTGTGACTTTTCACGATGTTTTGAACTTATTTCAAATAAAGTTGGTGATGGCTTAGAAGTAAAGGATAAAATCATTTACATCAAGAATATTATGAATAATTCACGTACTAATTTTGAATTACCTATAACCAAGACTGTTCATATTACAAAATACTGGTTTTTAGGTTTTATTGAGGGGGAAGGTTCCTTCACGGTAACTAAAATAAATAAATATCAATTATTCTTCTCTCTAAACCAAGCTGGATCTAATTTACCTTTAATGGTAGAAATCCAGAACTTCTTACAAAATTTATCAGGAACTAATGGTCTTTATAGTAATGCATTTAAAGTTACCACATTAAAAACCATAGAATCACATCACAAAGTCGCATACCGGATTAAAATATCTAATAGCGCTTATTTTAGAGATGCTTTTATTCCTTTATTGCTATCGCTTCAATGAGTAAGTAAAAAAAGATATGATTTTTACGATTGAGTTTTAATATTTTGATTAAAAGAAAATGGTCACCATTACTCAGAAAATGGTAAAACATTAATAGAACTTTTATTATCCCAAATGAACAATAATAGACTATCTTCACGTGCTCTAAAAAATTCCAGTGCAAATGAAATGAATATTGATATCTTAGATAGAACTTCTTTAGTTGAAAAGGCTAAGGAATTGATTAATGGTCCATCTAATTATTCTATAAAGGATGGTTTAAAATTTGTGATTTCTGATAATAAATCAATAGTACCTGTCCATCGTTCAAAGGTCGGAGTTGAAGTAATTGATTCCGAATGTGGTGCTATAATACAAACATTTGAGTCGTACCATGAATGTGCTTCCTTCTTTGGTGTAACACACCCTACTATTACATACCGTGTTAAAAATAAGAACACTTTTAAAGCTCCTCAGTTAGAAAGTAAAACAGTTTATTTAAAAAGGATCTAAATGTAGTAGAAGGGTTCGTATTATTACCCGAAGACTTACCTGTTTATGCTAGCTTATAATTTTGGGTTAATAATTCATCTATACTTTCCAATAATGCTAATAACGCTACATTTATTGCCTTTCGGCCTAGGGCTCTGTGCCTAGGCCGAAGGGTAGGTTAACTTTAATTTTTTTATCTTGGCTTTTTTTTAGGTTGTTATCTTAAATTTTATATCATAAAAGAAAGATTAGCTTATCTATTTCTGGTGGCATGAAGCCTACCTTAGAATGAATTTAGCAGTAGCCCCTTAAACTTTTTAATTAACAGACCTATAAGTAAAGTAGCTTTCTTCGTATTTGTAGCTAATTTCTTAATCTTAATGCAAATAGGTGCAAAACACGTAGAAGATCCCTTTATCTTATTAGGACAAATTAGTACAATCTTATATTTTGGACATTTCTTATTTATAGTACCTTCTTTAAGTGTATTAGAAAATACTTTAATAGATTTAAAAAGTAAAAATAACTAGCTTTATCTGGGCGAAGCGCCCCACCGGTAGCCTTCTAACGAAGTCAGCCCGGGGGGGGGGGTTTATTAATATATAGTTTTTATTAGAGATAGGGTAGTCTATTTTTAAAGTATTGAAAAATATAAATTTAATTTTTAATACAAAATTAGGTATGGGGGTATAATCTATTTATATGGGCTATACCCCCCCCCCTCCCCCCCCCCCCCCCTCATTGTTTACCTTTTTCTTTCCAGTACTATATAAATAATTTTTAGTTATTAAGTATGGCTACGCTTCTCTAAAGGTCCTTGAATTTTACGGTGATACCTTATTCTGAAAATAAAGCAAAAATTAAATAGAATGTTCCAATATCCTTTTTTTTCGAAAACAGAAAATCACCGTTCTGTTCAAGCTTATAGTGAATATGTAATAATTGAAGGGGGGGTAACATTACTATTCCCACTAATATGAACCAATTATGTTCATGATCACTAAACCTATAATTTCGTCTTATACTTTTTTTGTTTATCTGATATTTTAGCCCAGATATAAATAAATACCACTATTTGCTGGAAACTTCTTACAATTATATTACTAGGAATTTCTTTAATTCTTATCCCCCCCTGCCCCCCGGCAAGCTTCCGGCAAGCTTGCGGCAAGCTTGCGGCAAGCTTGCGGCAAGCTTGCGGGGGGGGGGACTTCGCGGATTCGAACGAAGTGAAGCCGCGAGGGAGTGAAAATATATAATTTTGAACAATCAGCAGGTAACTACGTATAAAAAAAATTATATTAGTAGGAACCTCAGAGACTACACGTGGTACTCCGTAAGTTTTAACGGAAAGATATAGTCCATCAGTATGTAAAATATTTAATGTTATTCATTAAAAGTTTTGTTATAGGTAAGAAAAACTTCAGTACAACTTCTCAAAGAAGACTGGATCCAATTGTTACTGGAACAGTAACAACAGTAGGTCACTATACTACTTTTACTAGTGTACCCGCTTTATGAGTATTAGGTCTACTGTTTATTTTACCTGTATTTGTATCTTCTTCTGAGTTAGTTAACGCATTCACTAGCATGTACAGTGCAAATATGCATCTAAATATGAGTCTTATGAACTTTAGATTTGTTTGTGATACATTTTTTCGGGTTTTCAATGAAGAAATTTTACCTAATGTCTTTGCATTATCAGGTATTATTTCCAATTTAATAGATGGCTGTGAAATTAGTAGCTTATCAATTACTGATCAATTATCATTATATCAAAAGTTATCTTTCTATCTACCTATTTTAGATAAAAGTGTAGATTATTTAATTCTTAATTTAGATGTCCTTCAGGATATTTTTAATGGCTATATAGGCATGATCCCGGATAATTATATAAATGAGTTTAAATTTATTGATGCAAAAATAAGCGAGTTTATAAACTTATTCAATTCGTTGGCAGAGAAATTTCGTGATTTGGAGAATGGTTTATTAATGAGAAATCTTATTAATAACCCACTACCTGATTTTGTAAATGAACCAATTTAATTTTTAATACAAAATTAGGTATGGGGGGGTGGGGGGGGTATAATCTATTTATATGGGCTATACCCCCCCCCCCCCCCCCCTGGGGGGGGATTAGGGCGGGATAAGGGGGGGTAGGTGAAATAAATAATTGCAAAAAATACAATCTTTTTTTTTATCTTTTGCTACCTTATGTAGAGGCGGCGCCCTAGTTATACTTAGTATTACCTTTAATAATATATTTAGCTAAATTAATATATTCAAATTTATCTTACACCGCTCGCGCTTATCCCCCCCCCCTTACATATATATATAGTTTTGGGATCAGAAATACATTTTTATTCCTTTTTAAGGAAGTACCCTCCCTCTTTACGGTGGTAATATTGACGCATATATGCTTTGCTTAACTTTTCTTTGTTTTTTTTTTTTAGCTTAGCCATGGTAATGAATATTATAAAATAAATAGTGTTTACACTTTGGTTACAAATCTTAAGCAGCACTACGAAGTAGTAGGGGAGGGGGGGGGGGGTTCGATTCCTCTATGATCTTTTATTTATTAACTAAGGGTGGTATGTGGTTTTTACCATATTGTAAAAAAAAAAATTTACTAACTATATTGCATTTGCTCAGAAAACTCCTCCATTGTTATATTTTAAAAGTACGTATAATTTTAAGCTTATATAAATTTTATGGCTTAACCTAATATAGCTTATATTAGGCTAGGTTAGTTTGTTTATTACTTTTAATCTAGTAAGAAAAAAAATAAGAGGTTAGATAGTAATTATCTAATCTAACGACTTTAAGTAGAATTATCGAATTATATGCGGCTACGCGTATAGGCGATTACCTACTAATTCCCCTTTTTTACCTACAACTCTCGTAAATGTATGGACGCATAAAATATAAATAATCCTTTAATACTCCGTAGCGAAGAGGGGGGGGTATGCTAAAAATGCTACTTATTTTGCTGCTGTACCATATAATATAAAAGTTTTTACTATAAAATAGTAACTATATCCTGAAAATTATATTGTTAAGAGATGGTTAGGTATTTTAGGTAAAAAAAAAATAAATAAAAAAATTATTAATTAAAATTTAATAATGGATGTGACGGGCTAAATATGGCTGCGTCCTAAAAAAATTAGTAGAAAGATATAGATTAAATTTAATCTGTGCGCTTATACGAAGGTGACAGGCATAAAAGCAGCCAGTGCTTATATTGGTTTCTGCAATGCAAAAAAGCTTATCCCACCCTAATCCCCTCCCCTTCGGTCCAGACCCACGGGCCTGTCCCTGGGTCGAGGGATGGGGGGGGGGGTAAGGAGAAGTAGCACTTCGTAGGGGATTAGTGAGATAGATTATGAAGTAGATGGTCTACACTTTGATTGCAAATCTTAAGTTAGAGGTTCGATTCCTCCATAATCTTATTTATGAGTACTAGAATACTGGTGGTGATTTTTAGGCGTAGCATCGCTTCGCTTCGCTGCTTCGCACAAAAATAAAAATTTATGAGTCTTAATCTAAAGCATAAATTTGCTCCATTTAAGCTAACATACTACTACTTTATAATCCAATTATTTATCCTCTATTTAGGTAATATTCTTATTATTAATAAGATAGGTAATTAAATAAAAATAAATTAGGGGGGTGGCTAAAATTCCGGCGTAGCCGGGATTATAGTCAAGTTAAAAATTTATGTAAAGTAGGATCTGGGTTAATTAAAAATAAAGAACTCAGAAGTTTCAGATCGAGATTATATAGGTGAAAATAAGAGAAATGACATGGTATCTAGTTTACAGTCATCTGTATCAGTTTGAACCGAACGGTGATTCTGATCTACTAATGCCAAGGATATTGGAACATTCTATTTAATTTTTGCTTTATTTTCAGGGTTATTAGGTACAGCGTTTTCTGTATTAATCAGAATGGAATTAAGTGGACCAGGTGTACAATATATTGCGGATAACCAATTATATAACAGTCTTATTACAGCTCACGCTATTTTAATGATTTTCTTTATGGTCGAAATAATTTATATATTTAATTATAAATCGCAATTTGCTTGTGCCTTTTCTTCTGTAATACCTCGGAGTGTAGATAAGGTAAATATAGGTAAGATAAATGACGATAGTAACAATGTTCTAACAATAGGTAACAATAATAATAATCAGGATAATAAAGATCCTGAAGTTTCTAAATATAAGTATGTTAAGGTTTTAGTTCACGATCCATTTAACAATAGAGATATTATTCTTAAAGTTACCAAGAAACAAAAAGGTGTGTATGTGTGGGAAAGTTTAGATGGTAAACATGTATATGTGGGTCATTCTATTAATCTATATAATAGAATAAGTTCTTATTTTTTGCCTTCTATACTTAAAACTAAAGCACGTAGAGTTTTGCGTTATTTAAATAAACATGGTTTTAGCAACATGAAGTTAACTATCTATATTATGGATGAGAAATCAAGTTTAGAACAAGTAGTAGCATTAGAACAACATTTTATCGATAGTTTAAAACCAAATCTTAATGTAGACCTAGTAGCTAGTAGTTCCTTACTGCCTATACTTTATATTTCATCGTGTTTATTTATTTTTTATTTGTTCCCGCAGACAAATAAAATTTTATTAGATATAGCTGACAGTGTCTTATTTATATCGTCATTAGATAGTTATGCAACGTTTGCTATGTTTTTTCCTACCTGCATATTATTTAAAAAACCATCTAAAGATGGTAAGATAAAAGTAAGTATGACTCCTTTAGTTATTTATTCATACGAGGATAAACAGTTAGCTATTAAAGAAAACAAAGGTAAATCCGGTGTGTATCGTTGGGTTAATACTTTAACAGGTGATACTTATGTGGGTTCTGCTGTTTCTTTATCTAAAAGGTTTAGTGTTTATTACTCAACTAAAAGCGTAAATGAGGTACTTAGTAGATCCCCCTCCGGGGATCCCCTCCTCTGGAGTGGATCTAAAAGTAATATATTGAGTGCTTTACTCAAATATGGCTACTCTGCCTTTAGATTAGAGATTTTGGAGTATTGCGAATCTAGTCAAACAATTGTTAGAGAGCAATACTATTTAGATCTATTGTTACCTGAATATAATATTTTGGTTGTCGCTAGTTCATCTTTGGGTAAGTTACATACAGAGGAGGTAAAATGTAAAATTAGTAATTCACTTAAAGAAGTCTTCAAGAGGAAACGAGAAACAAAATGAGTATCTCTCGTACAGGTAAAATTTTTTCTGATGAAACAAAGCAAAAATTGAGTGAGCTTCGAATAGGTAAACCAGGGTTTTTTTTTAGGTAAATCACATTCAGAAAAACCCGAAAAAAAAATGAGTGAAAGTATAGGTTCTAAGGTTGAAGTTTTTAATAAAGATACTTTAGAAGCTAAAATTTATCCTTCTAATATTAAAGCTGCGGAAGCTTTAGCTTGTAGTGAAAGTACTATTCGTTATTACCTTAAACATAATAAACCTTATAAAGGTAAATATTTATTTAAAAAGATCGAGAAAGTTTAATAAAGAATGTTGTTATAAAAGTACGCCTAAATATTTAGGTTTTTCTACGTACATATATCTTAATATAATAAAAGGATGAAAAAACATAATAAACAAGTAGGTAAACTTTAAAATAAGGTCTATTTGTTATTATTCAACATTTTATTATTATTATTTATTGTTATTTATTGTAACTACCCTAATCTATACTCTATAAAATATAGAATTAAATTAAAATTAAATATATAAATGGCATGGCCGGGTAAGGTAGAAATATCTTACTTTCTTTTCACTGTATGCGGGAACATCTTTCCCTCCGAGGGAACCCACAGGGTTAGAGCTTTTGATACTAGTATTGCAGACTTTCGGAAATTACCAGTAAACGAAAAGCAGCAGAATACAGTAACAATTCAAAAGATTAGATTATCCGCAGGAAACTACTAAAAAATTTTGGTCTGCTGATTTGTTGAGGGATTATTTAAGTGAAATAAAAGTTAATGTGGTTTTAATTATTTGTGTCTAAATTTTCATTTACCTTAACCCTAACCTATGAGTCTAGAAGTACGTGAGAGACTTCGTAAGCAAAGGGGTACACCTGTTTATGTTTATAGTGGTGAGAACTTTACTTTATTATATGTATTTGAATCAAAACAACATATGTTTAATTTAATTAATATTCATCATACTACTTTAAATGACTGTTTAACTTTAGGTACTTTGTATCTTCCCAAGGGGACCCTTGTGGTCCCTGCGGGTCCCCACAGGGGAAGATGCTTTTTTCTTTTCTTTGGATATAATTGGGGAATCTACTAAAACTAGTTTACTTAGTTTGGATCAAATTAAGAGTTTAGTTATAAATACACGAGATGCGTACAATGTTAAACATCCGGCAGCTAAAGCTATTTTAGCTGAGTTTAAAGATGATTCAAGTCAAAATTTGGTATTTGATTCTTTAAACAGTTTAGCTAAACATCTAAAAGGTGATCGTTATGTTATTAGAGCATATCTTAAAGGTAATAAATCAGGTTATTACCGAGGTAAATGAAAATTTACCTACACTTCGAGTTAGGATTAGAACACAGTGGCTTTTTTTTTTTTATTAAATATGTTAAGGCATGGCCGGGTAAGGTAGAAATACCTTACTTTCTTTTCACTATTTGCTGGAATCCCCTTAAGAGCTTTTGGAACTAGTATTGCATACTTTCTTTTAAGAGAAAAGAGGCAGAATACAGTAACATTTCAAAGGATTAGGCAATCAGCAGGAAACCAACGATAAAAGGGCTGCCTAGGGCGGTTAACCTATAAATTATAAAAATGTCTGTGACTACTTTTAAACCCTCTTCATTGTTGAAGAGGGTAAGGGGGGGGGTAGCCGCCCTAGCAGCATTATTAAACACTTTTATTTAGTAGGATCCTCAGAGACTATACGTGAAATATCTTAGTAAATATGTTATATTTATAAAATATTCTATATTTAAAGATAAAGATATAGTCCAGCATTTAATGAAAATTAATTGATAATTGTATGCCAGCTTTAATAGGTGGGTTTGGAAATTACCTTATGCCCTTAATGGTTGGTGGCCCAGATATGGCATTCCCAAGACTTAATAACATAAGTTTTTGATTATTACCGCCTAGTTTAATATTACTGGTTTTTTCTGCTTGTATAGAAGGGGGAGCTGGTACTAAATCCCTGTGCCAGAGTAGTAAGTAATTACTATAATGAATATCACCATATGCTGGAAAACCCTTAGAAATTAATAAATGTATTTTACATTTTTAATACGTTAAGGACAATCAGCAGGAAACCAATATGCTTGTAGTTATATTTAGAATATTTATGAATATATTGGGTCCTCAGAGACTATACGTGATACATCCAGTTTATTTTATGTTAACTGGATGAAGATATAGTCCAATCTTATACGAAAGTATAAAAGTAATAGACACTATTTACAATGATAATGAAGGGTATGTCAAGTAAAATAGTGAAATCTTCCTTTAAACCTCGTTCATATCATCAATTATCTAATAATGCACCTGATAATTTATTAGGTCATTATTTAGCTGGTTTGATAGAAGGGGACGGATCTATAATTGTACCTAAAACAATTAGAAATTCAAAAGGTAAATTGTTATATCCTGTAGTAAAAATCACTTTCGTAGATAAAGATGCACCCTTAGCCTCAAAGATTAAAGAAACTTTAAAAGGGGGGTACTATAGTGCATTATAAAAATTCTACGGCATGCCGTAGATCTATTCTTTCAAGATTTAAATTCAATACTACTTTTAAAATAGTTAACTAAATGTTATGGTTTTTATTTTAATTTTCTACTAGTGATAGTTACTGAAAAAAGGATATAGTAATATATAAAGGATATAGGTTAATCACTATTTTATTTGAGTCTTCATAACTCCCCTTACTAGTCCCGGGAGTGAATACATAATTGTATATCATAAGTAAATATAAATTTTGACAGGGTTTGATTTTTCTATTTCCATTGTTGCTGTTGTTAGTTATACCAATGCTGATACTCAAAAAGAATTTATTCTTAATGATAATAAAAGTAAAGCTGGAGTTTATTGTTGAACACATTTAGAATCAGGAAAAAAGTATGTGGGTTCTAGTGTTGATCTTTATCGTAGATTTATGCAATACTATAATATAAAATATATAACTAGAGCTGCTAAATCTAGCTTGATTTGTAAAGCCTTGCTAAAATATGGTTATTCAAGCTTTAAGCTTGAGATTTTAGAATATAGTGATCCTTCTTTGGTTATAGAAAGAGAACAATATTATATAGATCTTTTAAAGCCAGAGTATAATATTTTACAAGTAGCGGGTTCACTTTTTGGTTATAAACATACTCCTGAATCTCTTGAGAAAATGAGAGAAATAGCTCTTAATCGTTCAGATGAAACAAAAGCTAAATTAAGAGAGGCAGCATTAGGTAAAACATATGAACATACAGAAGAAACTAAGATTAAATTGAGAGATGCTGTTTTAGGTAAGAAACATAGCGAAGAAACTAAAGCTAAATTAAGAGTAATACAATCTAGTAGAGTAAAACAACCTGTGGCTGGATTTAAAATTGAAGTTAAAGACGTGCAAACAGGTCAAATTTTCTATTATGATTCGTTACGTGCTGCGGGGAAAGAGCTAAATAGTAATCATGTTACTTTAAGTTCTAATTTAAATAAAGGAAAGCTTTTCCGAGATAGATATTTTATAACTAAAAAAAGTAGTGAATAAAATTCCCCCCCCCCCCCCCGCTGTACTTCTTCTTAATGGTAAGATGAGAACACCTAAAATTGAAGCTTTATATAGATTAATAGACTGATTAAATGCTAAATTAGGCGCTTTAGTTGAAAATTCTAAAATCTCCAAATTAGGTTTAGATAAAAGTTCACTTGGGGATAACCCGTGATTAGCTGGTTTTCTCGAACCCCCCCTCCGGGTTAGCCCGGAGGGGGGGGGGGGCGCTACGCCCAGATGGTAATTTTTACTGTAGCTTTGAATTAGATTCAAATGGCATAGCTAAAACCGTAAAAAGTTATATGAGAGTTTCTCAAAAACAATTATATAAAACTGGTAGTGATATATCACTGGCAATGAATTCTAATTTACCTATAATGGAAAAAATTAGAGAGTTTCTAGACGTAACTACTGTTAATGAAATTAACAGGGTTAGAAAGGATTATACCGAATTATCATATGAAGTTAGTTGTTTCGGCTTTTATATATATGTAAATAGATAAAGTTTATTACTTTTTTACTGATAGGGGAAAATTTTTATATTTTTATAGACTCTTATATACCAGCGGAATTAGATAATACGGACTTATTGGTTTTACCTGCTGCAACATATATAAATGCTGATACACAGAAAAAAGATATCATTAAAGATAGTCGTAATAAATCTGGTGTTTATAAATGGAAAAATAATATAACCAACAAGGAATACATTGGTTCTAGTACAAATTTAGTAAGTAGATTTTATAGTTATTATAGTTTAAAACATTTATTAAAGCAGTCTAATAGTTTAATATGTAAAGCCTTATTAAAATATGGTCATTCTGCTTTTAGTCTGGAAATACTAGAATATTGTAAACCAAGTGAAGTTATAGCTAGAGAGCAATATTACATTGATCTATTTAAACCGGAGTATAATATATTATCTTTAGCGGGGTCTTCATATGGTCATTCACGTACAGATGCAACTAAATTAAATATAGCAGAATCAAGATTAGGGAGCACGCATTCTGAAGAAACTAAAGATAAGATTGCTGCTGCTTTATTAGGGAGAAAACATTCTGTGGAATCTTTAGCTAAGATGAAAAATAGGGAGTTTTCTGATTCACATTTAGCCAACCTTCGTGATCATTTAGCTAAACTAAATGGTATGAAGGGTACTAAAGTAAAAGTTAAGGATACTGTTACTAATGAGATATCTATGTGAGATTCTACTCATCAGGCTGCTAAGTCGTTGGGGGCTAGCCAAACTACTATATGACGGTGCTTAAAAGCTAATAAATTATATAAAAATAGATATGCAATAGTATTAGCGGATGAGTAGTTATTGTTAGTAAGTACGGATTAGCTGCATCTCGGCTTATTTCAAAGTAATTAGTAACCAACTTAGGGGGGGGGGTAAGAAAGCTCTTATCTTACCCCCCCCCCCCCAATATCTTCCTAAGAATTCTTCTTGCGACCTCTTAATAAATTATTTAGCTGCATATCCTTTATTTAGTTCTAAACATCTTGATTTTTTAGCTTGATGTGAAATTCATCTGATAAGATTTTCTAAAAAATATAAAACTAATGAAGGTACATCTCAATTAATCTGCCTAAAAAACAGCATGAATACTAAAAGAACTTCCCCGGCTCCGCCGGGGATGTTCAGCATAGCCCCTTCGGGGTGACGCAGAACTCAATTGAGATTCATTGAACAGTTTTTACTGTTAAATGTGTCAGGGTTAACAATAATGATATTGAAAAAGTCTATTACTACTTACCCGACAGGGTGAACTATCTATCCACCTCTTTCAGGAGTTCAAAGTCACAGTGGTCCTAGTGTAGATTTAGCTATATTTGCTTTACACTTATCAGGTGTTAGTTCTTTATTAGGAGCAATCAATTTTATTACAACTATCGCAAACATGAGAACTCCTGGTATAAGATTACATAATTTAGCTCTATTTGGATGAGCTGTAGTTATTACAGCAGTAATGTTATTATTATCATTACCTGTCTTAGCCGGTAAAGTACTGCCGGCGTTAAATTTGGTTAATTGCTGGAAAGAGATAAACGAATTTATTATTTTTTTATATTTATCTTTATCTTCATCAGCAGGATGCTTAATAAATATATATTTATTATGTTTCTTCAGAGACTATACGCCAAGATTTGTATGTTATAAATCTTACCTTAAAATAGTGCACAGCCTTTGTCACACAAGAAAATTTTTTTCCTCGCGAAGCTTATCCAAATCTTTCTCACAATGTGAGAAAGATAACGGAGGGTGATTAGGTTTATCTTTTAAAGGTAATACACCATTCGGCCGAAATAACGAATTTGATCCTAATTTTTCTTCTTATTTAGCTGGACTAATAGAGGGAGATGGTACTATTATAGTGCCTAAAACAGAAAGATCTTCCCCCCCCCATCCCTCGACCCAGGGACAGGCCCGTGGGTCTGGACCGAAGGGGAGGGGGGGGGATGATCCTCGGCTTCGCCTCGGATCTCCTAAGGGTAAACTTTATTATCCTTCAATACAAATAGTTTTCGATATAAGAGATTTTCCTTTAGCTTCAATATTACAATCTAAATTAAATCACGGTTCTATATCTAGAAAAAAAGGTACTAATGCTTATATTTTTACAATAAATAAATTTGAGGGTATAATTCTTATTGTAAACATTATAAATGGTTATATGAGAACACCTAAAATTTTGGCTTTACATAGATTAATAGATTGATTGAATTCGAGATTTGATTTAGATATAGAAAAAAAAAATAAAGATTCAAGCAATATAAATTCAAATAGCTGATTAGCTGGGTTTATAGATGCAGATGGGCACTTTTCTGTGAGAACTTCTCTTGGTTCTCATTATCCTAAAATAGAATGTAAATTTGAATTAAGTCAAAGACAAATTGATCATAATTACGAAAATAATTATGAATATTTAAATTTAATCGCTGATTTATTATTTACTACGGTAAAAGAACTCAGAATGGATAAACCAAAACCTGAATACAGAGTTCGAACTATTAGTTTAAAAGGTAATCTTTTATTAGTAGAGTATCTTGAAAATTATCCTTTATTTTCAAGTAAATATTTAAATTATAAAGATTGAAGAAAAGTCTTGACTTATTTTGAATCTAAACAACATACAAATTCTGAATCTATAAAAGCTATTGTGGAAATAAAATTACAAATGAATAATCAGAGAACAGAATTTAAATGAGACCATTTAGGTAATTTTTATAACTTATACAAATAAGATATAGTCCAAACAATATGGTGACATATTGAGTATTTACCATAAATTATTTTTATGAGGTTTTTAACCATGAGACCGTGTCTAGTAAATCAATATTAGTTAGGGTATAACTATGGTCTTAACCGATCGTAATTTTAATACATCATTCTTTGAAACAGCTGGAGGTGGTGATCCTATTTTATTCCAACATCTTTTCTTAAGAGGTATTTTAATTAATTTACCTTTTTCAGTTCTAGCTACAACTATATTAGTTTATTTTAATAAATCTAATATAATTTTATCCAAATTTAAATTAAATTATAGTACTCTTCGCTCCGCGACTCCTGGGGACTTCTTGAAGTCATTGAGGGGAACTAATAATTTTGATTTTTCTGAATTTTATAAACATTTTATTATCTATTTACCTAATATTACTCCTCCGTCAGAAAATTTCTTGATGTGATTAGTAGGATTTACAGAAGGAGAAGGGTCGTTTATAGTAAATAATAGAGGTGATCTTTGTTTTGTAATTACACAAGGTGATGCTGATATTAAAGTTTTAGAATTCATCAAAGAAAGTTTAGGTTTCGGTAAAGTAATTGCACAATCATCACATACTAGCAGATATGTTACACAAAATAAAAGAGAAATAGAATTATTTATTCATTTATTTAATGGTAATCTAATTTTACCAAGTAAAAAAATTAGATTTGAAAAATTCGTTAAAGGATTTAATATTTGAGTAAGTAAAGGTAGAATTAGATTAAATACTGTTGAATTTAAAAATAGTTTTATTTTACCTAGTTTAAATAACAGCTGATTAGCTGGTTTTGTGGATGCTGAAGGTTGTTTTACTTGTTCAATAGGTAAAGATAAAGGATTTAGTTTTAACTTTAATATTTATCAAAAATGAGAAGAAAATTTAAAAGTATTACAACATCTTTGTATTTTATTTAATGGAGGAGTAGTGTCAAAACATACTGCAGATAATGTATACGAATACAGAATAGGGGGAGTACAAAATTGTAAGAATGTATTTCCTTATTTTGATAATTATACATTATATTCTAAAAAATCTCTTTCTTATACTTTATGGAAACAAATCCATGAAGATTTGTTAAATAAACGGCATTTAGATACCGTTAAAAGAGTAGAGATGATTGAGAAGGCTAGAATGATTAATAAATTAATTTAAAATATTTAGGAAAAAAAGCCAAGGTTTAACTAAAGTTATGAAGCTCTTAGGACAGATGTAAAAAGATATAAGATCCAAAAGAGTAAATATTTATAAATATACCTTAGGTTTAGTTAATATTTAATTATTGCTACTTGCAACTCTTAAGCATAATGTGTATATAATAGAGTATATGTTGTTATGCAAACCTAATCCCCCTCCGTTATCTTTCTCGTGAGAAAGATTTGGATAACGTAGGTCAAATTTTTAAATTTGTGTTTTTGGTTTAAGGAAAAGTTAGTGTAAATATTAGCGATACCAATGTTAACGGTCAAAAAATTTTCTTGTTTTAAGACCGTCGGTTATTTAAGTGACCGCTACAGACTGGTTCATTGGTAGGTGGCTGAAATGCTGCTTAATCTTCAGTCGGTTTCTTCCATACCTTCCGCCCACTCCTTGTCGTATCTTTTTCACTATAGTGAAAAAGATTGTGGAGGGAGGGAGAGTATGCACAAGCCCTTCGATAGTGAAGGTACCTGGGTTTAATAAGAGAATATCAATGTAATTGATAATAAGTTAAATTTGGAGAAATGGATTCTTCGGTCATCCTGAAGTTTATATTTTAATTATACCAGGTTTTGGTATAATAAGTACAACTATATCTGCTAACTCTAACAAGAGTGTGTTTGGTTACATTGGTATGGTTTACGCTATGATGTCAATTGGAATATTAGGATTTTTAGTTTGAAGTTGAGTTTTGGCTTCACCTTATAGTGATATAAGGATTTATATTTATTTCGCTATCTGCTGGAACGGTTTAGTGCTAATTGGTACTTTGAATAGTGAAAATTCAATTAGCTATACCCAATCAGCAGGCAATCAGTCCCTGTGCTCATTAGAAAGTAAAATACTGAGTGCTTCAGAGACTACACGCGAAACATCTTTTAATTATTTAGCATTTAGTGAGTATTATAGTACACTTTTTGGAAATTCTCCGCAACATTTATCCAATAACTGATTAACCTGGTTTATCGGTTTTGTAGAAGGAGACGGTGCCATTCAAACATATGCAAAAGGTACAAGAGTACGTTTTGTACTTACTCAAAAGGAAAGTGCTATCCTTTTCTATATACAAAAAAAGTTAGGTGTTGGAATTGTTAAACATTTTCCACAAGGTAAAAGCGGAAACAAAAATGACTTTTACAGATTAATTGTTGATGATCCCTCACATATTCTTCTACTAGCCTTTTTATTTAATGGTAATTTAGCTCTTATGCACAGAATACAACAATTATCTTTGTGAGTTCAAGCTTTAAACCATCGTTTTGGGTCAAATACAATTCTATTGATTAAGACTCCTGTTTCAGTTACATTACAAGATGCTTGATTATCAGGTTTCACCGACGCTGAAGGGTGTTTTAATGTATCCATAACATCCAATGCAAGGTATGCATTAGGTCATGTTATAAAAATGCGTTATCTACTTGATCAGAAGGATAGTTCTATTCTTCTGGTAATAAGAAACCTTTTTGGATTTGGTAAAGTAACTCTTAGATCCAAAACCTTATCCAAATCTTTCTCACAATGTGAGAAAGATAACGGAGGGGGATTAGGTGTTTATCGTTACACTGCTACAGGGTTTAAATCAATGAATGATGTAATATCTTACTTTAAAGTATTTCCTTTACTTACTAAGAAGGGACAATCTTTCGAGAAGTGATTAACTATCCATAATATGGTATCTAATAAATTACATCTTACTCAAGAAGGATTAACCCAAGTAAGAGTATTACAGAAACAGATTAATATTGGAAATAGTATGACTAAAAAAACAGGATCTGCCCATCCTTAATGTTATTAATTAAAAGATGAAGATATAGTCCGATTCTCCTTGTGAAAGGAGCGCTTAGTTATATAGCTAAGCGGGTAGATATGAGGAATATCTATTAACATTTTGCATCACATGTACACAGTTGGTCTAGATGTAGATACTAGAGCTTATTTCACAGCTGCAACATTAATTATTGCTGTACCTACAGGAATTAAGATTTTCTCATGGTTAGCCACATGTTACGGAGGTTCCATTAGATTGACACCTTCAATGCTATTTGCATTAGGTTTCGTCTTCATGTTTACAATTGGAGGATTATTAAACCACTTAGTTCTCCCTTTAAATACTACTATATGCTGGAAACTTCTTACAATTATATTACTAGGAATTTCTTTAATTCTTCCCATAATCTTTTTCACTATAGTGAAAAAGATACACGGGACCCCGCGGATTTGAACGAAGTGAAGCCGCGAGGGAGTGAAAATATATAATTTTGAACAATCAGCAGGTAACCTACGTATAAAAAAAAATATATTAGTAGGAACCTCAGAGACTAAACGTAGTCCCCTTATTAAGGGAAGATATAGTCCGTGAAATAGAAATTCATTGATCAATTTTAATAATTATTTTAATCTTGACCTTAATACTACTGTTCGTACCTATTCTACTTCCCGGCCTCCGGCCGCTCCCGTATCCCCCCCTTTCAGGGGGGGATTACGCAAGGCGGCGCCCGGGTGTAATGTTAAAAAAGAAGATAATATAAAAGATTTAAATCCTTTAATAACATATGATAGCTTTAAAGAAGATAGGGTTAATATTTTAAAAGAACAAAAAGATAAATCAGGTGTTTATTGTTTAATTAATAAAATTAATGGTCATAGTTACGTAGGAAGTTCTATTAATTTAGCATCTAGAATGAGAAATTACCTTAATAATACTTTTTTAAAAAGTAAACAAAATATTAATATGCCTATCACTAAAGCTTTATTAAAATATGATCAATCGAACTTTAAATTACTAATATTAGAGTATGTAGAATCTCAATCTTTAACAATTAGAGAAACTTATTTTATAACATTTGTAATGCCATATTATAATGTATTAAAACAAGGTTATTCTTCTTTAGGTTACAAACATACAGAGGAAACTAAAAAATTATTATCTGAATTAGCTAAAAATAGAGTTCATAGTGATGAAACTAAAGGTTTAATAGCTAAAGCTTTAATTGGTGAAAATAACCCTTTTTATAGTAAAAGTCATTCTATGGAAAGTAAAGTAAGAATGATCGAAGCTAGATATTCTTATCCTGTTTATGTTTATAATTCTTTTAAAGAATTATTAGTAATTTTCCCTTCCGTTTTAACTTTAGCTAAGTTAGTAAAATCTAATCATTCAAGAATAGTTGATGTTATAAAAGAACAAACTATATTTAGAGGAGAATGATATTTTACTAACATACCTTATAATATAAATGATACACCGGTTATAACTAACTGAATTTCTAAACAATGTGATCAATTAATATTAAATGTAAATAATCACAGTCAAATTAGAAAAGCAGTGTTTGTGTATGATATTAATAAAAATTTTTTTTGTAAATATAATGGAGTAACCGAAGCTCAAAAAGATTTAAATATAAGTCATATTACAATAAAAAAATATGCTAAATTAGGTGGTAGTTATAATGGTTATATCTTTAGTTATGAAAGATTATAATATTAATGAATTTTTATTCGTAAGTGGAGTTGTTTTAGCTAATGCATCTCTGGATATCGCATTCCATGATACGGTTCGGATTTTTTGATTAGGTATAATAATGCCGAGTTTTTTTATTACTATTACAGAATTTGATATATCTAGTTTTAGGATTAGTCATAACAATGATTGTAGTTCAAGTGGTTTATTATATAAAAATAATTATAATGAATATATAAAAATATTTTGAGTAGGGTTAATGGATGGAGATGGTAGTATTCAAGTAAACCATTGACGTAAACAATCTTTACAATACAGATTAGTTATTAAATTATCTAATATTAAATCTAATTATGATATGTTAATTGAAATTGCTAAGGTGGTCGGTGGAACGGTAAGGATTACCGGTAAATCGGCTGATGTTATTTGAGTTGTAAATAAAAAGGAGGAAATTCTAGATATAATAAAAATTTTTGATAGTTATCCTCCTTTAACTTCAAAAAAAATCTGTCAACTTGCATTCTTAAAAACATGTTTAACTGATAACTCGGTAGAAACTTATTTATTAAACAGGGATTTAAAATATAATCAACAATTACTCCCGGGCGCCGCAAAGCGTAATCCCCCCCTGAAAGGGGGGGATACGGGAGCGGCCGGAGGCCGGGATATTATAAATTCTAATATTAATTTCAAGATACCTAGTTACTTTAAAGTATGATTATCTGGTTTTATAGAAGCTGAAGGTTGTTTTTCTATTCGAAAATCGAATAACCATTCTTTTTCAATAGGGCAAAATGACGATATTTATTTAATAGAAGCTATAAAACAGTATTTTGAAGTAACAAATAAAGTTAGAAATTCTTATGGTAAATTTTATTCTTTAGAGGTATACAAGAAAGAAGTCTTAGTAAAGATAATAACTCATTGTATTAATTATCCCTTGTTAGGTGATAAGTTAGAATCCTTAAAAAAATTTAAAGCAAAAGTTCTTTAGTAAGTGTTGTGTGGTCTTGTCACCGTGAAAATTTGATACAATTTTCGGTAAAAATTAAGTAATTTTCAGTTAAATTTAAGTAATTTTTGCTAACGGTGGAGTCTTATATGTTTTCTTAATGCGGAAAATATAATTAAGGCGTGCTTGCTTTGTTAGAAGTGTGCTGCCCGTATAAGATAATACCGTGGAAACCAAAGCTAATATTCATTTAATATTTTATTAGTTAGTAGGATCCGTAGAGACTAAACGTGACAGTCGAAAGTTTATTAAGTTAAATAATTAGACAAGATATAGTCCGATCCATCGCGTGAGCGATGTTTGTATCAAAAAAATATGAGCCATTTAGTTGACTTACTATGTTGTGGCTCATTTTCACTATGTATTAAGTATGGGTGCTGTATTCGCATTGTTTAGTGGATGATACTTCTGAGTACCTAAATTCTTAGGTTTAAATTACAATTTAATGCTATCTAAAGTACAATTCTGACTTCTTTTCATAGGGGTTAATCTTACTTTCTTTCCTCAACATTTCTTAGGTCAAAAGTAGGCCTTTTTTTTTAGTAATATTAAAAATTCACAACACTGTATGCTAGAAACTCTTATGTGAAATAAGACAATTAGCAGGAAACCAAAGAGTAAATATAGATTTATTTTAGTAGGATCCTCAGAGACTATATGTGTTGCAACTTAATAGTTGAAGAAATAGTCCGATCAACATAGTGATATGTTAAATATATATTTAACTTGCTACTTTTTTTAATTAGTTTTCCTATCACTTATCTATATTATATTCATAATAACCCGATGTTCTTAAAGAGTGATTGTAATGAATACTCTGATGAATATTCTAATCAATCTAATAGTTCCGGTTTAGACATTAATCCGGAACCTGAACAAAACCCTGATTCTGGACCAGAGGAGCCTGAGGATGACGATTTTGTTAATAATACAGTAAATAATAAAAATTTAATTACTGTTAAACCTAAACACAAGTTTAACCAAACATGTATATTAGATTCGGCTAATTTAAAAGACACTCCTGTTTCTCCTGTATATAATCTTTTAAAAGATAGAGAAACTATTTTAAAGGAATATAAGAACAAGAGTGGTATTTATCTTATACACAATAACGTTAACGGAAAGCAATATGTAGGTAGTGGAATGGATTTAGGTAAAAGATTAGCTACATATTATTTTCCTTCTCGTTTAGCTGATAGCCGTTATATTTCGAATTCTATTTTAAAGTACGGGCATGACAATTTTTCGGTTGTTATTTTACATGTTTTAGGTGATACTGGTACATCTGCAAAGACTAATGTCATCCTTAAAGAACAATACTATATCGATTTATATAAACCTGTTCTTAATTTAAACCCCGTGGCAGGGTCTAGTATGGGTTTCAAACATTCAGAAGAGTCTAAAAGACTTATGTCTGAATTTCGTAAAGGTAAACCTTTATCTGAAAAAACTAAGAAAAGACTTAGTACTTTATTTTCAGGTGAATTAAATCCTTTTTGATCAAAAGTACACTCTTCTGCTACTTTAGAAAAAATGAGTAAAGCTAAAGTAGGTGCCTTAAATCCAATGTTTAATAAGGAAAAGTCTGAGGTGTTTATTATGCATATGAATAAAGATAAGAGTGGTTCTAATAACCCAATGTTTGGTAAAATTAAATCTGAAGAAACCTTAGCTAAGCTAAGAAAAAAGGTCTATGTTTATAATAGTAGTAGACAATTTATTAAATGCTATGATAGTGTAGGATCTGCTGTAAAAGATTTACGAATAGCAGCTGAAACTATTAAAAAGTATTTAGATGCGGATAAACTTTATAAAGATAAATACTTTTATTCAGATCAACAATAACCATTCTTAAAGATGTAAGTAAGTATATATTATGTTACTTTTTGTTTTTTTTAAACTGTTTTACAGATTTTTAGGATCTTGTGTACTTTTGGTTTATTTTGTCTCATCTAATTTTTCTTTAGTGGGACAAACAAGCAAAAAAAGTTTTCATATGACTCAAACCAATATTAGTGCACAGGGGGATCCTAACGATAATAAACCAAATAAATCTTCTGAACAAGAAGATAACAATACGAAAAATTCCCCCATTCTTCCTCATACTCCTGTTAAGGTGTATATTGACGCCAATGCCTCCAAGTCTGATATTATTAAAGACTTTAAAAATGTAGCTATAATCTATATGTGGTTTAATAAGATCACAGGTAGAGTTTATGTTGGCAGTGCTGTAAATGGATCTAAATGGTTAGCTACTTATTACGAACCCTCAATTAAACAAAATAAGAGTTTAATTTATCAAAGTATTTTAAAATATGGGCATGCTAGCTTTTCTGTTATTATTTTAGATAATTGTGGAAATACGTCTACTGTGTCTAAAAGTTATTTACTAGAAAGAGAAAAGTTTTACTTAGATTGGGCTTTAAAGGCATATGGTCTGGCTGTTTTGAATACACTTAATATCCCCGGATCTAGTTTTAACCCAATATGTGGTAAGACTAAGTCTGAGTCTGAGGAGTTTTTATCTAAATTTAAAAAGATGATTTTTGTATATGATGTTACACAAAATTATAAATTATTAGGAGTTTACCCCACTTTTATGTGTGCTCGTATATTTAGATTGTGTAATAATTCCTTAACAAAGATTATTAATAATAAGGAAATACACAAAGGTAAGTATTTCTTTTCTAAAGAACTTTGTAACTCTAAGGGGGAATCGTAGTTTTATTTGGTTTAATACAGTATATAATTGGTATACTGCTGTAAAATTTATGAAGTAAATATATATATTTATTTTATATTGATAAATTGTAGCCAAAAAGCTACAAGGAATGCCTAGAAGAATAAGTGATTACCCTGATGCTTTTACAGGATGAAATTTAATTAGTAGTTTTGGATCTATGGTAAGTGTGGTTGCTGCTTTATTATTTTTATATATTGTATATAGACAATTAGTAGATGGTAAAGTAGCGGTAAGAAATCCTTGAATGATTCCACAATTTTATACAGATACATTACAAGCTCTATTGAGTAGAAGTACTCTTAGTTTAGAATGATCATTAACAAGTCCACCTAAACCTCACTCTTTTGTGAGTCTTCCTGTACAATCTTAATTACAACAGTAGCAGTAATAGTCGCAGCTGTACCATTGTTTCCGTAATAACTACAGGAGGAAATTCCTGTAGATATATGTGGTATTTTTGTTATTACTCATATTGTAGTAAGTATAAGTTAAGTACTCTAGGGGTTGGTGCAGGTACTGGCGCTCTCCTTATCCCGCCCAACCATCCATCCATCCTACGGCAGGCAGGCAGGAGGAGAAGTAGCACTACGTAGGGGGATTTGGCCGGTGTATAAAAATAAATTCAATTTAAATATATAACAGTATATTTTTAATATTTATTTAGGGGCGGCAGATACTTTGTAAGCCTAGCCTCATCCAAATCTTTCTCACAATGTGAGAAAGATAACGGAGGGGATTAGTAATATCTATATTAGTTCCCCGTTACTTATGTGTAGCGCGGGGGGAACTTGTTCCGCCGAGCGAGGGAACGAGTTCCTCGGTCAGAGGAACTAGTTATAATATATAAACAATTAAATAATTGTGTATATCCTTTGTATTTAAAGATACAAATTCTCATTAGCTCAATGGTAGAGCAGTAATTTCCTAAATTATTGATTTTAGTTCAAATCTGAAATGAGATAAGACTGACATAATACGTAGCGCCTATTCGTTGCCATAAATAATGTATGATAAACTATGCTAATCTCTAATCCCATACTTCTGCGTAGCCTACTTCTACTCTTCAACCCTCGCTCCAACACTACGTTCTAGCGAAGCACTTATTCAAAAATTTTCGAAAAAATACATTTTTTCTAGCGAAGCACATTTTTTTTTTTATTTTGCGGGGTCGCGAAGCGAAGAAGAGCCCTTCACACCCCTTTGGGGTACGCGTAGCACGCATGCATGCACCCTAACTTCGTAGGAGTAGCAGCAGGGGGGGGGGGGAGGGGGTGATACGGGATAAGGTTTCTGGGTCCCTCCGGGACTAGCAAGTAAGCAACCTATCAAGCGACTCCTTTCTTATTAATCATTTTTATTATATTATCTTACTTCGTATCCCCTACGAAGTGCGGGGATTAGGAATGGCTACAAACAATTATAATATACTTTATACTAATAATAATATAAAAAAAGTTTTCTGCCGCTACTCCTAATCCCCCCCCCTACTACTTATCATCCTGCCTACCTGCCTGTCTGCCTGCCTGCCTGCCGTAGGAGAAGTAGCACTACGTAGGGGGGGGATTACGAGGCTTTGCCACGCATATACACGGATTTATATATATATATTTTTTTTGTAACTTATATGCAAAATTTATAAGTGACTGATATATAAGCAGGGTTCCTTATAATATCTAGCCTTTATTCTAATTATTTATAAAAGATGAAATACTGTTAGAGGTATGGTCTAAAAGGGGTTTTTTTATAAAATAGATAAAAAGTTTAATTTTGTGGAATTGCTGTGGACTTGTATAGGTTTACATCCTAATAATAATAGAATTTAATTATACTATAGTATTAGGATGGAGTAGTATAATTGTAAAAAAGGCGCGCTAGTTTTGTATAAGTGTCATAGTTTATTAGTCAATTAACTGTAGCCCTGGAGCCGAAAAAAAAAAAATTTTTTTTTTTGGACAATGAAGGCTAAATAAGGTGGATATAGTTCAATCGGTAGAGCGACTGTATGTGGCACAGTAAGTTCCCTGTTCGAGCCAGGGTATCCACCCATCGACCATTTATATACTTTTTGGTTACTTATTTTATCTTTTGGAGAGTTTTAGTAATTTTTATGATTAGATATTATCTATCCTAATGAAAAATATGTAAGCTAGAAATGATACTAGATTAAATAGTAAAGTAAAAAAAAAAAGAGGTAGAAATATACCCGTAGCAAGGTTAGTTTTATAGGTTAAAAAAGAGGAAGAAATATACCACGCAGCCAGGATAGTTTAATAGGTTAAAACTTTAATTTCATACATTAATAATGAGAATTCGATTTTCTCTCCTGGCTTTAGTAGCAAGAAAGCCGCCATTTGGCTGCGTTATATCTTCTACTGCTTTTTAACCCAATTATGATAATACTTTCTACACTTTCATTATTAATTTCGAATGCCGTCAGTTTAAGACGAGATATGTCAATTCTTTATAATAGAATTGCCATAATAGCTTTATTATATGCTATATTACAAAACTTAATAAGTTTTTCTATAATAAGTAATGGTGGTATAGGTTTACATGGAGGCTTATTCCATGTAACAAATATAACACAGGTTTTTCATATTTTTCTATATTTTATTAGTATATTAATCTTACAGTTGACTAGTTTTTATCCTGCTGGCCGATCCGGGAAATCGCCAATAAAACGGGAGAAATTGCCAAATTCCGGGGACATCCTAAAGCTTATGATACCAAGCTAAGCTCTAAAAGGTATTAGTGGACAGATTAATCACCTGTGTATGGTAATAAGTCATAAGATATCTGAAAAGATAATGGACAATCGCGGATCTAAATCAAAAGTATCTAATACGATTGTAAAAGAGCAACGAATAGACGGTAATTTACCAAGAATTAAAATTCTTCGTATAAGGTATATTCTAAAGGGTTTCTAGAGAAACTATCAAGTCGGAATCCCATCTAACCAAATAAATACATATAAATTCTAATTTTTCATTTCGATATGGCGGTTTATCCTTATACACGCTAGACCATGCTATGAGGAAGGCGGCGGTCGGGTCCTTTTGATCGGATGGCGGACGAAGCAGTACAATGAACAAGAGCAAAACCGAAAGTCTTACTATGATTGAGAATGCGATGTAAGGAGCGTAGTTCTTGACTCGAATGCTAATAAATACTGTACGATCCAATTAGCTTGGGTTGCTACACCCCCCCCCCCCCAACTTCGACAACACTGAGGAAAAATCAAATAAAAGCGAGCATGCAGGGCTATAACTGTACGGCTGAGGTTGAGCTGGAGGATCCTGGATCTTAGCAAAGCAAAATGTAAGTCTTTGTTGGAGGAGATCCCTGTAAAGGCGTGTAAGTACGGCTAAACTAACTTGTCAGAGGACATTGAGGTGGTACTAGGGGACAAAGTATTTTTCTATCGTCCCCCCCCCCCCCGCAAGCTTGCGGGGGGGGGAAAGATAAAAGCATCAGACTCGATGGGTAGAACAACAACATCCCCCTCGAAGCACCACTACAGGGTGGGGAAAGGAATAACCAGAGATGGACTACTGAGTTAACCGGTTTGATGCGACTTAGCCTGGACCCTTTTCTAGAATCTACAGGAAGGAATGTTAATCCGGAACGACCTATCCCGCGAAAGTGCTGCTTCGCACAAAAATAAAAATACATATATAAAATGAGAAAAATAATAAATAATTTAAACGTCAGCTGTGCTGTTATTTTCGCAAATCTTTTCGTTAATCTTTTTATGGCTGTAGGTGCTGGTTTTGATGTGTGTCTTTTTACGCGAAGCTTATCCAAATCTTTCTCACTATGTGAGAAAGATAACGGAGGGTGATTAGGTTTATATAGATGTTTTCATTCAAAACCTCACTCCGTCGCTTCGTTTACTATTGGTAATATTACTTCCAACAGTGGTATTTCTAATATGCATAATAATCTTAAACTATTACTTATAGATAGAATAAATTTTCAATGTATATCTTTCGAGAGAAACCGTCAAATCGGAATCCCATCTAACCTTCTAAATACATATAAAAGCTATTCTTCTTTAGCGACTCAATCAGGTGTATATAGCCGCCCTAATAAGTTTCTAATTAACCCTTGATTTATATCCGGATTCACGGATGCTGAAGGTTGTTTTACTCTTTTTATAAATAGAAACAATAAACATAGAACCGGATGAGAAGTTAAAGTTAGTTTTCAAATCAATATACATCAAAAAGATTTATTTCTATTAGTACAAATTCAAAGTTACTTTGGAGTAGGATCCAACACTAGACAAGGGGAATTTACATATCAGTACCGAGTTCAATCTATAAAAGATATGGCTTCTATAATAAAGCATTTTGATATTTATCCTTTGCTTTCTGAAAAACAAACTGATTATGAACTCATAAAGAAAGCTTTTTATATTATTAAAAATAAAGAACATTTAACCGAGGAAGGTTTATATAAAATTGTTGCTATTAAGGCTTCTCTTAAATTGGGTCTTTCATCTGAGCTAACATCGGCTTTCTCTAATGTAACTCCTATGATTAGACCTTTAGTTCAAAATTTAGTAGAAAATATTGATCCTTATTGATTAGCAGGGTTCACATCAGGAGAGGGTTGTTTCTATATAAAAATATTTAAATCTTCGCTTCGCGACCCCCCCCCCCCCTCCTCTCCAATATCTTTCTCATTATAATGAGAAAGATTACGAGCCCTACGGGCGTAAGAGGAGGGTGGGAAGACAAAAATAGGAGAAGCTGTATTATTGACATTTCAGCTTACTCAGCATTTAAGAGATGAACCTTTATTAAGAAGAATAGCTCATTATTTAGATTGCGGAAGAGTTTCAAAAAACCGTGATGCAATTTATCTTGATATTACAAAATTTTCAGATCCCGCGCGCGCCGCGCGCGGATCCCCCCCCCTCGCTACTTCGTTGTGGATCTTACTGATAAAGTTATTCCTTTATTTAAAAAACATCATATTCTTGGTAATAAACTATTAGATTTCGAAGATTTCTGTAAAGTTGCTGAGTTAATGAAAAATAAAGCTCATCTTACTTTATCGGGATTGGATGAAATTCGCCAAATCAAAGCTGGTATGAATACTGGTAGAGAGATAAAAAATTAAATTTAAAATTATGTATTTATTTGTACGAAAAATCCTGTATCCCCCCCCCCTGGGGGGGGGGATTATGCCTTGAGAAAAGTTTGAGTATCTGAACACTCATCATTAAAAGATCTTTTAATGAACAAATTTATATATTACAGAACGAAAATTATAAATAAAATGGGAGAACATTTGAAAATAATAGAATACCCTTTAATTTTATTATTTATAATAAGTGGAGCAGTATTTTTAATGTCCACAAATGATTTTATTTCTATATTTCTTTCAATAGAATTACAAAGTTATGGTTTGTATTTATTAAGTACAATATATAGAAATTCCGAATTGTCTACAACTGGAGGTTTAATTTACTTTTTATTAGGTGGATTAAGCTCTTGCTTTATTTTATTAGGGACAAGTTTACTTTATGCCAATTCAGGTACAACTAATATGGATAGTTTATATGTAATTACTAGTATTAGTGATCTGAATAATGGGGGCTTCGCCGCCGGAAATTCTTGATATAATGATGACTATATAAATTTTTCTCTCCTAATCTTTACTATAGGATTTTTATTTAAAGTTAGCGCCGCTCCATTTCATTTCTGATCTCCTGACCAAGGACCCGGGAAATCCTTTATATTTGGGAATAAACTATCAAACTCCAGGGAAGCCCTAGAACTTCTGGTACCAAGCTATAGTCGAAAGGCTATAAGTGGATGAAGTAATCACTCATGTATGGTAATAAGCCAAAAGACTTCTGAAAAGAACGTGGGTAATCTTGGATCTAAGTCAGTAATATTGAATAATATTGCTGTAAAAGAGCAACGGGTATACGGTAGTTGGTATGGGTTTCCATATTTAAGATTTACTCTAACGGGTTTTAAAAGAAACTATCAAGTCAAAAACCTTTCTAATCTAATTATTCAAAAACAATTTTATTCTCAATTATGTAAGGGATATCAAGATAATAACCTTACAGTTGATAATAAACACACTCTATTACCGGAGGGATACTCCCAAGCCATTAATGAACCTTGATTTATAACAGGGTTTGCGGATGCTGAAGGGTGCTTTTTGGTTATAGTACGTAAAGCACTAAAAAACAAATCAGGTTGACAATTAGAACCTAGTTTTATAATCAATCTACATAAAAGAGATGTAGAGCTCTTAAAACTTATTCAAATATATTTTGGAGGTATCGGAAGAATAGGAAAAGAGAGAAATGGTTGTTGTGATTTCACTGTAAGTTCTTTGGGCCAAATATTGGATAAAATAATACCTCATTTTGATAAATTTCCTTTAAAAACTCAAAAGCTTGCTGATTACCTGTTATTTAGAGAGGTAGTTATGATGATGAAAGATAAAGAACATTTAACGGCTGAAGGTTTACAAAAAATAATTAACATTAGGGCTACTCTTAATAAAGGGCTAACTCCTGCATTAAAAGAGGCTTTCCCTAATAGTGTCGCTGTACCTAGACCTCAGTTGTCTCATCTTCATACTCTTGTTATTCACCCTCAATGGATAGCGGGTTTTACTTCAGGTGACGGTTCTTTTAAAGTTAATATAAGGGTATCTAAAGCATACAAAGTAGGAGCTCGTGTGAACATAATTTTTGTTTTAACTCAACATGTTAGAGATGAATCCTTACTTAAAAGTTTAGTTCATTTATTTGGGTGCGGTCAAGCTTATTCTTATGAAAATCATACAGAATATATATCTCAGTCTTTCAAAGATAATTACGAAAAGATTTTACCTTTTTTCCGTAAATATCCTGTTATTGGTGTAAAGTTACAAGATTTCGAGGATTGAGTAAAGGTGGCGGAGTTGATCAAAATGAAGGCTCATCTTACTAATGAAGGTTTTGATCATATTCGTCAAATAAGTAGGGGTATGAATAAAGGTAGATATGTTGAATAAAACTGAGTTGTTACCGTAGGGCGGCTCCTAATCCCCCCCCCCTACTGTATATATATTCTTATTGTTTTAGTTAATTATATTAGTCTTTACGAAGTGTGCTTAGTTTTAAAGTTGTTATTTTTTTTATTAGTAGGATAAATTTGACCTCCGTGGACGTTTACGATGCTATTCCTACTATAGTAACTACATTTGTAGCAATTATAGCTAAAATATCTATCTTTATATTTTTATTAGAATTAGTTTATTACACTAATCATTATTTATTTAATTTTAATTGAACTTATGGTTTACTTATAAGTTCGTTACTTTCATGAATAGTAGGAACAGTTTTAGGTTTAACACAATTTAGAATAAAAAGATTATTTGCATACAGATACGGAGGTGTATCTACTGTGTGCTTAACTGCCAAATTCCGGGAAAACCTTAAAGCTTTTGATACCAAACCTCAGAGGAAAGGCTGAAGGCGGATGAATTAATTACTCATGTATGGTAATAAGTCAAAAGATGACCCTTCACTATGAAGTAGCTTCAGTTCGTTAAATTTCTACTTCAAAATCTTTTTCATGGTCGAGCTTCTGGCTTCGCGTATCTTTTTCACTATAGTGGAAAAGGTTATGGAAAAGATATGTGTAGGGGAGCAAACCTAATTTTTGTTTTGTTCTCGAAAGAAAAATAGGCTATCGCGGATCTAAATCAGTAGTAGTTAGACTAGTGTTATTTATCTTAACTAGTGATTGCTCTACTGTAAAAGAGCAACGAGTAGACGGTAGTTATGGTAAGGTTTTATAGCTTGCCATTAAGGTGTACTCTATTCAGGTAAGCCATTTATATACCATTATGTGCCTAAGTGTATCAAATTACAATCTCATGTTTACCATACCTAACAGTATCTAAGAGAAAAGCTAAAATCATCGCTAGATTTTACAGTCTTTCTTGCTTACCCTAATATCCAGTTAGGGTGTAGCGCGCTTTTTATTTTAAAATACCGGCTTTTATTATTAACATTAATTATATGTTTACACTATATGATTAGCCATTTCTTATTTTAGACCAAATCTAATTTTTTTTCAAAATGAAAAATCCTAGCTTTGGTTCATTATTACCTGGTATTGCCGTTGCTTTTTAGGTGGTGATTAGAAGCTAAACGCTTCGCGGATATCTCACTAGTATTGTACTTTTAATTTTGAGACCGCAATAGAAAGGGAGGTGACTCACTCAGATTTCTTGTCTTTTTATAATCTTTTTCACTATAGTGAAAAAGATACACGAAGGATGGATTTCGCCGTCACGGTAGAAAAGCTTTTTCCTGTTATGTATTTCTGCACCCTCTCTAAATTTTCCCACCTCCTGACCAAACTTATTCCTGCTGAGACATTGCCGGAGCTGTCATTACTGTTGTTATCGCGATTGAAAAAAATCCGACGCAGTTTGGTATCGCCTCCTTTTGAGGGGGTTAGAAGCTAAACGCTTCGCGGTATATCCGCAGTGTATTCGCTGTGTAGTCACCTTTCAAGGGTGCAGTTAGCCACCACGCCGGTGCATGCTAGGCACACGCTTTAGGCAATACTCAGATACACTCCCTATGAGAGGATTTGTTCTGCGTGCCGTTGTAGTACGCACACATACTTATTTATGTGTAACAACTGGTTATGTCTTAATAGATAGGACTCTGATCGAACGCAATACCAGGAAGAGGAGCTTCAGAAGAAGAGCTTCATCTTCTATATGTGAGTTAGACTGTGATAGTGTCAGAAACTGTTATGTCTTAGTAGCTCAGATCAGTGAATTGACGTGACGTGATTAGTGAAAGAGTTGCTGGTTTCAGTAGACTATTAGTGATATGACAGTTGGAATAGTGGACCACTGATCTGTAAAGGAAAACCCGTGTAGGCTCTCAAGTACACTTTCCGGTTATAGCGGATAGGTAGGCATAAACAGTACAACAACAGCCTTTAAATTATATTATAAGCCAATCAGGAGCCGAGGTCTGAGTAACCAGTGCAAACAAAATATATTTATAAACCGTGAAACAAATGAATTCTCTACAAAATTTTTTTAAATCTTATTTAGCTTGTAATTTCACCTCAAGAAAGTTCGCTACAAATAGTTTTAATGATATTAAGACTATTAACCCCTTCTTTATAACTGGGTTGACTGATGGTGAAGGTTGTTTTGTATCTATTATCAGAAAGAATCCTAGTTCTCGTTTAGGGTGACGTGTTGAAGTTCTTTTTCAAATAGCACTTCACCAAAGAGATTTGAAGCTTTTAAATTCTATCAAAGCTTATTTCGGGGATATAGGATCTATCGTCAAGACCAATAAAGAGATATATGCTTTCAGAGTAACTTCTCTTAAAGAAATCTTGGCTTACGTATTGCCTCATTTTGATACGTATCCTTTAGTAACACAAAAAAAGGCAGACTATCTTTTATTTAAAGAGATTGCTCTTATGATGAAAAAAGGGGAACATCTTAAAGAGGCAGGTCTTCAACTAATAGTGAATATTCGTGCTTCACTAAATCTAGGTTTGTCTGATGTCTTAAAGGCAGCTTTTCCCAATACTAAGCCCGCAGTTCGGCCTTTAATATCTAAACAAGAAATACCACATCCAGAGTGAATGGCTGGATTTGTTACAGGTGAGGGTACTTTTTTTGTGAAAATAAATAAAGGTCGTAATAAAGCTGGAATAGGTGTTCAATTAGTTTTTCAAGTCGCTCAACATACACGAGATATAGAACTAATGAAAAGTTTTGTATCTTACTTCAAATGTGGTCAATATGTTAGACCTGTTCAAGAAGAATGAGGGTACTTTCAGTGTACCAAATTTTTCGATAATTATGATACAATCAGAAAATTTTTTATTGAACATCCTATTCAAGGGGTAAAAGCCTACGATTTATCGGATTGACTAGAAGTCGCAGAAATAATTAAAAAGGGAGATCACTTAACTAAAGAAGGGTCTACCAAGATTGTTAATATAAAAGCTGGTATGAATACAGGTAGACTGTAAATTTCTACCTGACTCTCCTTGTTTTGGAAAGAGGGGCCCCCCGACGAAGTAGCAGCAGGGTTCCCTCCAGATGAAATAAGGAGGGGGGAAGTTGGATTATTTATTAGCAAGGTGGTTCGCTATATGGCCTTCGGGTAAAAAGGACCAACTATTTTACAGGTAGTGATCTATGCCAGGCTGCCTTGTCTTGTAAAAATCTTTAATACTTTCAAGTACTACTTGAAGCTAGTTTATGGTGCATGTGTAATTTTAATATATAGGGTACGGCTTACAACTAAGACAGTTCTATTTCTCATGTTGGTTTTATTTTAATAGCTCTTACTATTTCTAGTGTTGAATCAACTCAAGCATTTATATTTTATTTAATGCAATATTCAATTAGTAATTTAAATGCATTTATTATCTTAGTTACTATAGGATTTTCTTTATATTGTTATGTAAATGATAATAAAGAAGATAAAGAATTATTAGACAAAAATAATTCCCCTGCTAGGGGGTTTGGGAAACCTCTCTGATGGGGTATATGGCCAAATACCGGGAACTTCCTAAAGCTTCTGAGACCAAACTGTAGTTTAAAAGCTACAAGTGGATGAACTAATCACTCATGTACGGTAATACGTCAGAAGATATCTGAAAAGATAATGGAATATCGCGGATCTAAATCAGTAATGTTTACTTATCCCTTATCCAAATCTTTCTCACAATGTGAGAAAGATAACGGAGGGGGATTTGGGATTTTGAATGTTACTGTAAAAGAGCAACGGGCAGATGGTCATAGATGTGTTAATTTAACACATTTAAAGTTTGCTCTAATGGGTTTCGAAAGAAATTATCAAATCGGAATCCCTTCTAACCATCTAAATACATGAAGAAGATTATATACTTCTCTATCCACTGATTTATCAAATAACCTAAATCCTTGATTCTTAACAGGTTTTTCCGATGGTGAATCTAATTTTACAGTGAGAATAATTCAAAGCAGTTCAGTAAAATTAGGATGAGCTGTACAACTTGTTTTTCAGATAGGCTTACACAAAAAAGATCCGGCGCGCGCGCAGCGCGCGCTGGATCCCCCCCTCTCCAAGTGGAGAGGGGAGGATCTCAATTTATTAAAAAAAATTCAAGCTTTTTGGGGTGTAGGTGAAATTTATCATAAAGAAAATTCTTGTAACTATATGGTGCGATCTTTAACAGATTTAAATTTAATAGTAAATCACTTTGAAAGATATCCTCTTTTAACTAAAAAACGTGAAGATTTTTTATTATTTGCACAAATAGTTAGCTTGATGAATCAAAAAAAATATTTAACTCTTTCTGGTTTACATGAAATTATATCACTTAAAGCTTCTATGAATTTAGGTCTTTCTACTTCACTAAAGGATGCCTTTCCTGATATTACTCCGGCTATTAGACCAAAACGTTCAGATGATGAGTTATTAAATTCAAATATTGATCCTTATTGAATGGTAGGTTTTACAGCAGCAGAAGGGTGTTTTAGTGTTAGAATTACTAAATCATTAACAACCAAAACAGGTTTCCAAGTACAATTAAGATTTCAGATAACTCAGCATTCTGTAGATAAAACATTTATGAGTAGCTTAGTAAACTTTTGAGGTTGTGGTAAAGTGTTTTTTAGCATTAGAGAAAATAAAGTGGATTTTCAAATTCTAAAATTTAAAGATATATGTGATAAAGTTATTCCTTTGTTTAAAAGTATACCTTTACATGGTGTTAAATCTAAGGATTTTTCAGATTTTTGTAAAGCAGTTGATATAATGAAGGTAAAGGGACATTTAACTAACGAAGGTTTAGATCAATTAAATAAATTAAAAGAGGGTATGAACAGAGGTAGATAATTAAAACATCCTCTTTATATGGGGCGTACTATTAAGTTTAAAAATAGCGTCTTTCTATTCATTGTTTTTTTTTCTTTTCACTAATCCCGCACTTCGTAGGGGATACGTGAAGCATACATGTATTTAGTTGTAAGATAAATCTGACAGCCGTGATACAGCTAATTAGCCAATTAAAAGGATATTTTTATATAAACCCTATGTTATCTTTAAGTTTAGCTATTACTCTCTTTTCTTTTGCGGGTATACCACCTTTAATGGGGTTTTTTGGAAAACAGATGGTTTTAAGTGCAGCTTTAGATAATGGTTACATATTCCTAACTTTAATTGGAATACTTACTAGTGTAATAAGTGCAGTATATTATTTAATTATAATTAAAGAAATTTTCTTTTTCTCTTCTGAATATAAAATAAATCCATTATGGCAGCGAAGCAGCCGTCTTCAACAGGATCTTAAAGGTAGAATTTACGGCGGCGTAGCCGCAGGGAAATCTGCCCATAAAGGCGCAGCCTTAATTGAATCTATTAGATTTAATCATAATAATATAGTTATGTCTAGCCCTATGGCTATTACAATTTCTATAATAACTTTAGCAATTTTATTATTTATATTTATGAATAAAGAATGATTAAGTATGGGTACCTTTAACCTCCTATTCTTACTATGTGCTAAGGAGTGTTTTGCTTGTAATTTATTACTGCTATTAAATATAAACAGATTTGTATCAGATACATATCTAACAAGTTCTCTTAAGGGTTCTTTTAGTACATACAATCGATTGTCAAGTATCCAAGGTTCGATTGCCTCCATTAATCGGATTAGGAATATGGCTACTACTCGATTATATTCTATCTTTCCTCAACAAACTCTCGGATACTCAACCATTAGTCATAATAAGACTCAGCCTATCTCACCTTGATTTATATCAGGTTATTCAGATGCAGAAGGTTGTTTCAATGTTGGCCTTCAAAAGAATCCTAATGGTAAATTCTATGTTCGACCCTCGTTCCAGTTACATGTTCATTCAAAAGATAATTTATTATTAATGCAAATTAGAGCTTATTTTCAAGATATAGGGAATATTTATATTAGTGGTGATAAGTCAAAATTCACGGTAAGATCTTTAGACGATCTTTTAAAAATCATTACACACTTTGATAATTACCCTTTAATAACTCAAAAAAAAGCGGATTTCATTTTATTTAAGCAAATTATAGATAAAATAATTAAGGGGGAACATTTATCAGCCAAGGGGTTACAAGAAATTGTTAATATTCGTGGCTCGATAAATTTGGGTTTATCAGATTCTTTGAAGGTTATTTTCCCTAATACTATTCCTGTCACTAGACCCCAGATAAAAAATATTACTATCCCTCACCCTGAATGAATGGCTGGCTTTGTTTCAGGTGAGGGTTGCTTTTTAGTTCAAATGGCTAAATATGGTAAAGGTAAATTAGATGGGGTTTCATTAAGCTTTAAGGTATCTCAACATTTGAGAGATGAGTTACTGTTAAGGTCATTTATTTATTTTTTTGAGTGTGGCCTTTTTAATTACCACAGCGGAAATAGCAAGTATGGATCGGGGGTATTTATTGTTCGAAACTTTGCGGAGATACGAGATAAAATACTTCCATTTTTTAAAGACCATGAGATAAGAGGTATTAAAAGAGAGGATTTTGAAGACTGAGCTAGAGTAGCCGATTTAATTAATTCTAAGGCTCATTTAACCGAAGACGGAGTCAATAAGATCCGTGTGATAAAGTCTGGTATGAATACACTTAGATAATTTTTAGGGCGGCTGCTTAGGCAGGTAGTCACCTCTACTTCGTGTAGTGGACGACTTTGTTATTTATAGTACTTAGCCGAGATGTAATAGGTTGCCCGTAAAATTTGGCTTTTGTTAATGAAGGTCTAATTTTAAAAAAACATTGGATAAATTGCAAGAATATCAACACCCCGTTGTTTATTTGATAATTTGCAGCGTAGTTTATCTTAGTTTTATTATTAGAGAGATCTCTAACTAAGAGTACTCACTCTAACGATATAAGATAAAAACGTTCAACGACTATTAGGTGAGTAAAACACACAATAATCCTATATAAGATCCAATTCCTACTTACCTATTAGTATGGCATTACTGGTAGTGAAGATCACATCTGATCTCCAATAATCGTCAGCTATTTAAATTTAAGTAGGGAATAATATAGTCTGAACAATATAGTGATATATTGAAAATGAATTATAGTTAAGGTTTCTTTACTAACTAATTAATTCTTAACACCCTTGACCATATTGGTACTATTTTTATTTAATTCTTAAATGAGTTCAATGACATTATTTATATTATTTGTTAGTATTATAGCCATTTTATTTTTAGTTCTTAATTTATTATTTGCTCCTCACAATCCATACGCAGAAAAATTCTCGAGTTTCGAATGTGGATTCCACAGTTTTTTAGGACAGAACAGATCTCAATTTAATGTGAAATTCTTTGTCTTCGGGCTTTTATTTTTGTTATTCGACCTAGAAATTACTTTAGTTTTCCCTTTCGCAGTTAGCCAATCCATTAATGATATTTACGGATTAATAATAGTATTAATCTTTTTGGTTATAGTTACCATAGGTTTTATTTACGAGCTTGGTAAAGGTGCATTGAAAATTGATAGTAAGCAGAAGACTGATATTTTTAGTGGTTACCATTCTATAACTTCTATTTCTTATTTAGAAAAGGGTAATACAAGTAAGTAGAGATTCTTCTACTTCTAGTTACTCTGGCGGCAGTGTTATAAAAAACACTGTCGCCCTCCCCCCCCCCCCCCCCCCCCTCGGCTGCTACGCGTGCGTAGCAGCTACAGGTTAATCACGTTAATAGTGTTGCAATTACAGGATATTATTAGCTTAATATTATGAATAATAAGAGCATGCAGTTCTTACGGTTGCGCCTTAAGGCTAGGGCATAATAAAAAAATATAAATATATTTTTTTTTAAGCCTAATCCCCGCACTTCGTAAGGGATAAGCCGTAAAAAAAAAGTTTTTTTTTATTTCAAATTTGGTGGTCCTATCACTTAATAATTTTTAATAGGAGGTTATATCTCTTTATTTAAAAATATATCTATATCGGTAGTAAAGGTCGATAAATTTCAAGGCTTTATATTTGATAATAATAGAGATGATACAAGTTGCAAAAATAATTGGTACTGGTCTAGCTACTACAGGTCTGATTGGAGCAGGAGTTGGTATAGGTGTAGTATTTGGTGCTTTAATATTAGGTGTAGCCAGAAACCCTTCATTAAGAGGACAGCTTTTTAATTACGCTATATTAGGATTTGCTTTTAGTGAAGCGACTGGCTTGTTTGCTCTCATGATGGCTTTCCTTTTATTATACGTTGCTTAGAATACCCGAAAACTTAGCTTTATAATTCTCCTAGCTTGGCACACTCATTTTAGGAGTATTAAACTATCAAAAGACTATCTTCTTCCCCCCCCCCCCCCCCCTGCCCTAATCCCCCCCCCCCCCCCCCTGCCCTAATCCCCCCCCCCCCCCTGGGGGGATAAGGAGAAGTAGTAGTGTGTGGGGGGGGACCCTTCCAGGGGAGATGGTGGTAATAAAGTTGAGAATTTAACAGTGGGGTGGGTGGCGGAGTAACCTTTCTTTGCAAACGAAGTAGCCACCCCCCCCCCCCCCCCCTCCCCCCCCCTTTTTGCGTACGAAGTATGCACACTCCTTGTAAGTGGAGGAGGGGTTTGTCGCCTAATAAATATTATGTGATTATAAGAGTATATTTTTATTGTTTTTATGAATAAACTAAGGTTCTTAGGAATACTACTATTAAGGCATAGCTGGAGTTATGAGAGTACCCCCTTTTTTTTTTATACGTTGAGAAGGTTTTGTTAAGGCTTTATATTTTTTTTTTTTATTATCGTTTTAAACTGCTTCTAATAAGGGGGGGTGAATTTTTTCAGTATTGTGAACTTAGCTCAGAGATCTAGTTACGATAATTATCTATAAACAGGGTTAGCTATATGCTAATTTATAGTTAGTTTAGTTTATCGTGTCGTCGTTAGCATGATTAATGTTGCAGGTTTTAATCATGAACTTTCAATTTCTCTTAGCTGTGAAAATTAGCTTTGAAGTATGTTTGGATATAAAACTAAACTCTCTATACTATGCGTACCGACTGACCTTTTTTTTATTAAAAACCCTGATTTTAATTCATATATTGTACCAGATTCTTACTTGGAAGCAAGTCGATTAGAATATTACAAGCTGAAGTAAATTTTCTTGGATTAATCGGGGTAAGATTATTATTACTGCACTGGCGGGTATGAAAAATACATTATTTCGCGTACCTCTACGAAGTGCGGGTATTAATAGTGATCCCGTCCAGGTAGATTAAATCAAGTTTCGACCCCGGAGGGGTTGATAAGGTTTTCCTGCTGTTATATCTAGTTTGTATTCGAGTATTGCTTGAACACCGCCCACGCTTCGCTCCTAATCCCCCCCCCCCCTCCACACTACTTCTTCTCCTCCTGCCTGCCTGCCTGCCTGCCTGCCGTAGGGTGGATGGATGGGTGGATGGATGGATGGATGGATGGATGGATGGGTGGGTAGGGGGGTAAGGAGGAGAGCTAAAAATTTTGTTATTCCTTAAGGTCTATATATTAATAGTAATGGATAAAAGATTTATCAAAGTAACGTAGGCTTGCTAATCAAGTAGCAGCCGATATATAGACAATCTTTATAAATAAAAAATGAATTTATTAATAAATATTCTAAATATTAATCTAGATGCTCCTCATGCATGAGGTATATATTTTCAAGATAGTGCTACTCCTCAGTTTGAAGGATTAGTAGAATTACATGACAATATAATGTTTTACTTAGTTACTATATTATTTAGTGTAGGGTGAGTCTTATTATCTATAGTAAGAAACTTTGTGGCTACAAAGGCACCTATTTCTCACAAATACTTAAACCACGGTACACTTATAGAATTAATTTGAACTATAACTCCGGCTGTAATACTTATGTTTATTGCTTTCCCTTCTTTTAAATTATTATACTTAATGGATTTTTCACTTAAGTCCACTTAACAACCTAAGTCCACATAATAATCTTAAGGTTTGCTAGGTTAAAGAGGATGAATTTCAAGAAAGATTAAATCGAATATTTAATTAACTTGAAGCGGAGCTTGTTTATTGAAGTAGATCTTTGGTTGATACCAATGAAAAACAAGAGCGTTCAACGACTAGAAGATAAAATTATCTACGAAAAATAATCTTCCTATGCTTTACGCAACTGATTTATGTTTATGACTGCTATGCTGGGATAGCGCAAAAAAAAATTAATAAGTTGTATGTTATAGCTAGAGTATCCTCCGTAAATTAGATTTGTTATCTTTAACGATCAAAATATCTTATTTACGAAGACATAGTCTAAACCATATTGTGAGATGTGGAATTAAAGAATATCTCTTTAATATAATTGAAGAGTGATAAGAGCTTTACAATGTCAGCTTACCTTATGGGTAGCTCGAATGGTAAACCTGAATACAAAAATTACACATGTCTATTTATAAGACCATTATTCAAATTTGGTGGGTTACTTGTAAATCGTTTATTTTATACAAGGCCCACATCATATATTACACATTTAGGTTTACTTCATGGTAAGAGTCATTTTACTACATTTAAGTCTAGTGTTTTATTGGAAAAAGGATGTTTTAGCACATTATCCGCAACAAGAGCTAGTCGAAGTGAATCGGATAGAGGTATTATTAATACGGATAACCTGAAGAATTTCTATGAATGATTTAGTGGTTTTACTGACGCAGAGGGTACTTTTTATATAGTTATTAGTAATAGCTGTGCATTTAGATACCAGATTAATTTGCATAAACAAGATATCGATGCATTACACTATATTCAAAAATCACTAGGTTTCGGGGAAGTTAGATCATACAATAATTTTTCATCTTATACTGTTACAAAACTTAAAGATATAGCTCAACTGCTTGAAATTTTTTCGCACTACCCTCTTCAAGGTTCTAAGTGGCTTAACTATGTAGATTTTTCTAAAGCTTATGCGCTTTATACTAACCCAGATAAAGGGGTTGATACTTTAAAAGAAATTTTAAAGATTAAAGAAGGTATGAATCGTTCAAGATTAGATTTTACAATGCCGAAAGATAAATATACTAATATTACTGCTTATTGACTATTAGGATTTGTGGAAGGAGAAGGTTGTTTTAGTATAAATAGAGCAAATAAATATAGATTAGATTTTAGTATATGCCAGTCTTACTCTAATCTTGAATTAATGCAAAAAATTAAGGTTTATTTAGAAAATCTCCCAAATACTAATGGAAATTATGCAGGAGCTATTGGAATTTCTTCGGTTGTATCTAATAACTCTAATCATCAATCCGTTATTAGAATCGAGACTACGCGTATTCCATTTATTACAGATATATTTATTCCTTTTTTGGATAGTCTAAGTTGACATAGTAAAAAACAGTTAGATTTCCAAGATTGAAAGAATATACTAATGTTGAGAGAACAAGGTCACCATTTATCTGAAAAAGGTGCCCAAGTAATAGATCTAATTTTAAGTCAAATGAATAGGAATAGGCTTTCTACTAGTTCGAGCCTACCTATTGTTGATAGAGCACATGTGCTAGACCAGGTTAACCAATTACTTAGTGGGCCTTCAAACTTCGAATTAAGAAACGGTAGAAAATGAGTAATATCTTTAAACAATTATTATAATTCTTCTCGTAAAAACATTGGTGTGAGTATAGTGGATGAAAAAGATAATAAATTACATTCATTCGATTCTCTTGCGGACTGTGCTAAATTTTTAAATGTGAAGCCTACTACAGTTTCTAAGAGAATTATTAAAGGTATATCTTTTGTATTTGAAAACCAAAAAGTTTATATAAAAAAAGGTTTTCATCCAAATGAATACTAGGTAAGATTAGAAGTGTAGTTAAATCTTAATACAAGGCTTTGGCTCTTTTATAAAGCCTATCCTTAAGTACAATAATATGATATATGAATTTGATTAACTTATAAATGGTGGTGAACGGATTACTCCTAATTTTTAATACTCTTGGAAGTGAGCGATCCTTCAATGTCAATTTTAGCAGAGGGTCACCAATGATATTGAAGTTACCAATACCCTGATTTCTTAGATTCAAGTGATGAATTTATAGAATTTGATTCATATATCGTACCAGATTCTGACTTGGAAGAAGGTAGATTAAGAATGTTGGAGGTTGATAACCGGGTAATTCTTCCTGAGCTTACACATGTAAGATTTATTATTACTGCAGGTGATGTTATACATTAAAGTGAGATTAGGCCCTCATGATTGTGTACAATAACCAAATTCCGGGGAAGCCCTAAAGCATTAGTTACTAAACATTAGATCTAAAAGGGTCATGGTGTGGCTGAGCTAATCACTCAGGTATAGTAAGAAGACTAATGATTATCTGAAAAGAGAATGGGTAATCGCGGATCTAAATCACCTCTGTTTTCTAACCCTCTTCATAAATGAAGAGGGTAGCAAAGGAATAATAAGTGTAAAAGAGCAACGAGTAGATGGTTATTCAGTTTTAGATCTCTTTCTAAATACTGTAAGGTGTACTCTAGTCACCGGGAAACCGGCTCCAGGAAGAAGTTAAGTAATCCTGGGTTAAAGTTAGCACAATAGCCTCTCTAAGTTATTAATATTATCTTTCCTCTTTTTTTTTTTTTACCTGTTAAGACGTAACAGTTGTTCTTAGCGACTTTGCTGATTGCCCTGCTAAGTTAGGCTCAAGGTTAGTTTAAATTACTGTGATTAATACTAAATTAAAAGGAAGCTGACAATTAAACACTATTTTATATTATACTATTTTACAATTAGTGTTCCACACAGATAGTTAATAAAAATATAAATTTGTGTAACGTTGTCTTTTGCTCTTACGAAGTGCGGGTGTATTCATTAATTACAATTATCTGAATAAAAGACCTGCCGGGATTAATGCAAGAGCAGTTCGTGACGTTTTAACCTTTTTTTTTATATAATACCAAGATTTGAGATTTGTCTAATCCCTTATTTCACAAAAGGATAATTTTATCAGAGGTATGTAGAATATCTTAATATTCTTTTGCATCAAAAAAAAGGATTAATTAACTTTAAAAGCTTAACCAAATTAAGTTCTGGTGTTGTGATAGCTTATGCTTATGCTTTACACATTTTAGCCATACGGAGGGCTTATCTCTTTTATATTTATTATCTATCTGAAATTAGTGCTAGTTTAATTTTATTATTGTTTTTACTAGCTTCAATTAGTATAAATTATAATAAAAATTAACATAATCAATATGACGGTTGTTATAAGCCGCTTTAAATGTAGTAAATATTAAAATAATTAAAATCCTTTAAATATAGTAGTATAATCTTTTTTTTCCTACGGTAGTAGCCAAATTTAAGTTTTCTTCAGCACACTTCGTACGCTGATGAACTAGCAAAAAAATTTCAATCTTTTCGTCAAATACTTGACGCAAATACTCTACATTAAAGTATTTAACCCTAAATTTATATAAGAAAATATGGTTTTATTTAAACGTCGCGCAGCGGTGAATTCTAATTTTAAGATGTTTTTTAGATCTTACTCTGATCTTAAGCTTTATGTTAATTATGATGAGATAACTAGCGAAAAGCTAAATAAATTATTATCTAACCAAGGTATTTCAATTACACAAGATGATCTTAATAAATTAAAAAAGATACCTGGTGTTAAGTTTGATTTACCACTTAATGATCAAACATATAGGGCTTTAGTAGGTCGACCCTTCGGGGTTGACCTAATACTAGAGGGTGAAAGCCCGGTGTATATATTTTCACTCATAAGCTAACAGGTCAAAAATACGTAGGTTCAAGTAATAGTCTTTCAAGGAGACTTGACCAGTACTTTAATTTTAAACATTTAAATCAAAATAACTCTGGACAATTATTGCCTTTGTTTAAAAAGGATGGATTTGATAAGTTTAATTTAGAAGTTTTTGTAATGCCTTCAGAGTTTTCTTCTGATTACTATTTTTTATTTTTGGAGCAATACTATTTATTACATGAAAGTTTTAATTTAAATTCCCAAAGAATCGTAAATTTTAGGGTTAATCAGGGTAACCAAATTTATTTATATGATTTAAAAGGAAAAACTTTATATTATTCTTCTAAATCTTTAAGTCAAATACAAGGTGATCTTGGTATACACCCCTATACTTGTAAAAGTTGTATTAAGGGTAATAATTATTTAAATTTCTTTAAGATTACGGATATTCCTGTTGTAGGTGCAAATCAGGCTAATTTAAGTCTTGTCGAGCTAGCTAGTTTAATTTCAGAAAAAAAAACTCTGTTTTTAAGTGATGCTTCTTCCCATAATCTTTTTCACTATAGTGAAAAAGATACACGGGACCCCTAGGGTCCTGGAGGGTCCCCCTAGGGGAAGAGCAAAATTTAGTAAACCTGTTACTATAAAAGCAATGGAAACAGGAGAAACATTAGAGTTTCCTAGTATCATAGCTATAGTAAAATATTTTAAATCACTAGACATAACAATGGATAGAAATAAGATCGCTAAAATTCTGAATACAGGTGAATCCTACAATGGTTATATCTTCTAAAAATAGTATTAAATGTTGTTTTTAGTGTAAACAAAGATTTAATTGCTTATTTACAGACTCTCCTAATCCCTAATCCCTAATCCCCCTCCGTTATCTTTCTCACAATGTGAGAAAGATTTGGATTAGGGATAAGTAAAAAAAAAAAACGAGGTTCCCTTTATTATTATTTTCGATGATAAAGAGGAAGCTAAAAATAAAGGAAAATTTATAATAAGATAAATTTGTGTGACGTCTTTCGCTTGTCCTTCATTAGGTATTAAATGTGATGCCTATCCAGGTAGATTATTTTTTTTTTGATCAAAAAAGGGAAAGTGAACCTTTGTCTAGTCTTCCAATAAAAAAGGGATAAGGCGAAACTTTCAAATTGCGGGGAGTTCTTAAAGACAAATCTACCAAGTTAAAACAGTAATGTAATTAATGGAACAGGTAATGACTCGTTGTATGGTAAAAACGGTTTGTATGAATAAATGAAATAGATAATCCGCAGCCAAGCACCTATTGTTTATTGGTTCAGTTTAGCGCTAAAAACGAAAAGGTGTGCAGTTCATCGACTAAATGTAAGTTGGTTTGATCTAAATTTGTATTTAAAATTTTATTGATAGCTTAAGATATAGTCAGTCTTAATATGAAAATATTAGGGTAAAACGAAATCAAGTATCTGTCTTTATCAACAGAGAAGGAGTTTTTTACGGACAATGCTCGGAAATCTGTGGGATTCTTCACAGCTCAATGCCTATTGTTATTGAATCAGTTAGTTTAGAAAAATTCTTAACATGATTAAGCGAACAATAGTAAATATTCTTTTCTTACATATACATTTGTAACTATGTAGGAGGAGGGGGGGGGGGGTCGATCGGTGGATCGTATTACCCCCCCCCCCCCCTTTATTAAGTTAAGCCCTTAAATCGTGTTAAGCTTAGATTCACTGTTTATATTACGATCTTTTACACAATTTGAGGCTAGAGTTTACGAACAAAAATTTTTAACCCAATTATGATAATACTTTCAACACTTTTATTTTTAATTTCGAATGCCGTCAGTTTAAGACGAGATATGTCAATTCTTTATAATAGAATTGCCATAATAGCTTTATTATATGCTATATTACAAAACTTAATAAGTTTTTCTAAAAATAGTAATAGTTATGCTTTATTAAAAAGTATAATAGGTTTTGCATATTTTTCTAATAAATTCAGTCACAATATAAATAAACATATTTTTAATTGATTGCATACTTATTATGTTGATATTAGAAATAATCTTTTTTCTCTTTTTAACCCTCTGCATTAATGCAGAGGGTAAGAGAAAGATATTTTTATATTATAAATAATTTTTTCTGCGCAAGCTTACTTCGTTAGGTTATAAAAAATATGGTTTTGTTTTTGCCCTAGAAATGTAAATTATATAATTACATTTTTTTGTAGTTCTAGTTTTATATATTTTAGTTATAATATTTTATTAAGTTGATTATTTTTGAATATGGATATTCAAAAAACTAATTTCTTAGGTTTTTTGGGTTTTATTTATGTAATTTTCTGTATAGTATTATATCTATCCTTTTTTATTTGTAATTAATAGTTCATGATTAAAAATTAATCGTCCTTTATTATATAATAGTTTAATCCTTTTTTTTTTCGGTTATTTTATTTTTTTTAGCAATTCTTTTTTTTTTTTTTATTTAAACGAATTTGTTCTCCACATTATTACAGAGATTGTTAAAATGATTTCACAATATATTGTGAAAATGTTAAAAAATCCAATAGGAGGTGGTTCAAATCGTCCAGGAGGTTTTGGGGAACCCGCAGGTGGAGCGCTACGCAGGAAAACCACCAGAAAAACCTGGAGGACCTCAACCTCCAAAAGGTCATTATGGTGTAGTCGCACTTCGTAGAGCCAGATCCTGATAAAAATAAAATTCGTGCTAAGTTACACGAAGATAATCTTAATTGAAAAATAATAAATGATTCCTTTAAGAGCTTAAAAGAAATTCGGAGGGATGAGTGAGAAAATTTACCACCTTTTCCCATAATCTTTTTCACTATAGTGAAAAAGATACACGGGACCCCTAAGGGTCCCCTAAAGGGTCCCCGTAGGGGAAGAACAGAGTAAAAAATTGAGAGAGATTAAATTATTTGTTTTAGATACGTTTCGTGATACTAGAACTGATGAAAATCGTTATCAATATGGATTTTGAGAATATGATAAATTTAGAACAAAAATTTTGGCAGAAACTAGGTATAAGGATAAAGCTCCTTTAACTATGAAAGCTAAAGCTCCTTTAACTATGAAAGCTAAAGTCAAAGCAGAATACCCTCAATTATCTGGTGAAACAGATAAAGATTGAAATAGAAGAATATCTAGAATTTTCCAGAGGGTAAAGTATAATAAACCTTTTGATTTGGAGGAAATCCAAAATAAACCTTTTGATTTGGAAGAAATCTAAAATAAACCAAAAAGGAAATTCAGAAGTAAAGCCGAAATTGAAGAAATTAAAGAATATCCACCCCCTCCGGGGGTTGATCCTCGGCTCTGCCTCGGATCTTCGTAATAAAAGGCCTAAAAAGTCGGACCAAACTGACCAAGATTATGAAACAATGATTGGTAAAGATTATAAACACTGATTATATATGGTAAGAAAGGCCAATCCTGTTACTGAGGCGGAAAGTAGTAGTCAAGCTGCTAATAGAGGTGCACCTAGACCAATATTACCTCGTCCTTCATCTTCTTCGGGTTCTGAATAAAATTATGAAGGGAAAGGTAAAGGTATAGCAAAGCCTCGCCGTTAAAAATAAAATTTATCTATTATATTTCTTTTTTTACCGCTGCGCTTATCCCCCCCCCCCCCCCCCCTAATCCCCCCCCCCCCCCTACGAATAAATTTCATTAGGGGGGGGATAAGGGATTAGGTTTTTTTATCGTTAGTTTGACAAGATCTAAAAGTTTATACTTTCAATTATTTTTATTGATTTCGGTTTTTCTATGTGTTCACCACTCCGTTAAGGAGAGATTAGTTCTTTTTTTTTTTAGATTCTAAATATTTTATTTATCCAACCTAATTTTATTCTTTGTTGGCTTGGTTTCGCATTAATATTAGAAGGGTAGTCGCAATTTTATATTAAGCGTAACCCCCCCCCTTTATTGTCTTTTGTTTGCTTAGCTTTTTATTTAGTTGCAAAATAAGTAGTAAAAATTTATGGGTATTCTTTGAGGTATACGGAGAGCAAAATAAAAAGTATATAGTTAATCATATATTAAGACTAACTTAGTAATAGTTATTAAGGCTATCCAAGCTTTATGTATTTATAAGTTTACCTTTACGATTGTGTAGATAGTGTGTTAGCTGTAATTATAAATACATCCATATTGTATTTGGATGTATTAGTTTAATAACCAGAGGGAGGCTTATATTTTTAAGGAGATGGTAGCCGCCTGATGCGAGGTCGGGCACCATGTAGGAGATTATCTAACAGAATAGTAGTGGATAGTTACTTCTGACTACTTTTTCAATATAATTTATTTTTATAATAATCATACAATGAAAAAAAAAAATTTTTTTTTTTTTAGTAAGAAGCATGTGGAATTTTACACTCAAGTATGCCTATTGTAATAGAATCAGTTTCATTAGAAAAGTTTTTAACTTGACTTAGTGAACAATAGTAAATAATATTTTCCTACATATACGTTTGTATATATGTAGGAGGGGGGGGGGGGGGTCGATCCACGGATCGACCCCCCCCCCCCCCCTAATTAATAGTATCCTAGTATGGCGGCTAGTTTTGCTGTTGTCGTATATTAATATAAGTACAGGTTTATATCACTTAGATATAGTAATTTTACCCACGGTAAGAAGAGTTGAAGCTTCAGCCCCTTTTATACTTATACTTTATAAATATAATATTTAAACGACGGTTTCATTTAGTTAAGAATTTTTGTTAGATGTTAAGCGTTATTCTTTACTTTTTTTTTAGAGTAGGGAAATTAGGGTGAAGAGGTTGGTTTAATCTGTCTTAAAGCCCATTAAGGTGTGTTAATGGTAAAATTTAATATTTCGGCTATTTATTTACAAGTTAGAATCTTGTACATATCTAATAAGTATTTGAAACTTGCTTTCTATTCATAATTTTTTTTTTATTTTGCGGGGTCGCGAAGAAGATGGCTTCGCTAGGGGGATAAGTATAGATTAAAAAAATTTGCAGTGTGTTGTTGCTTTTGTGAATAATTTATCGTGTGGAAGTCAAAATTAGTAAGAAAGGAGTTAATTTTTATATTTTTTTTTATCCGCATATTACGGCTTCGCCTCCTTAATTAAAATATTACGTATATATATATATATACAATATATTGTCTATATTAAAGTGTGTTAGTTTAATGGTAGAACCTAACGCTACGGTCGTTACGGTACAAGTTCGAGTCTTGTACGCACTTAAGTAGGAAATCGTTTTTTTTTTTACTAGTACTGAGAAGTTTTCTACTTAGTTTAACCCAATTATGAGAATCAATCTTTTCTACACTTTTATTATTAATTTCGAATGCCGTCAGTTTAAGACGAGATATGTCAATTCTTTATAATAGAATTGCCATAATAGCTTTATTATATGCTATATTAAAAAGCTTAATAAGCTTTATTATTGAATCTATTAGATTTAATCCTAATAATATAGTTATGTCTAGCCCTATGGCTATTACAATTTCTATAATAACTTTAGCAATTTTATTATTTATATTTATGAATAAAGAATGATTAAGTATTGGTACTATTTTTATTTAATTCTTAAATGAGTTCAATGACATTATTTATATTATTTGTTATCCTTTATTAGGTTTATTGTTTAGCGGAGGAGCGCTACGCAGGAATAGCCAAATTGGGTTTACAAGAAATACTTGTGGCTTTATTTTTCACAGCTTCAACCCCCCCCCCCAAACTATGAGTATGGTAGTTGGGGGGGGAGAAGCTGGTGTACCTACTAATACCGGGCAATCTAGTACTCAGCAAGCTGAAGGTTCAGGTTCAAGGGCAGGGTCAAAAATTGATTCTGCAACGATGGCTTTTGTTAACAATAAATTAAGAGAACATATTGCATTGTTAGAAGAGAATAATGCTAATATGATTAAAATCTTAAAAGATTTAAACACTTGACCATTATCATTATAAACAAAATAACTGGAAGTTCCTTTTTTTACTGTTCACCTTCGGGCGAATATCAAGGTAAGTATCTTCATAATTTTATTATAAATAGAAAAAATATTATATTAATGCTTATTTCAATAGAAATAATGCTTTTATCTATAATTATTCTTATCTTTAATTGGCTTACTGTATTTATAGTAGTATATTATTTAAACGTAATAAAGTTTTTGACCTACGGTCAAAAAATAAAAATAATTGCATTATTTTTAACGTAATAATTGGAAGTTAATAATTTGTAGGGAATTTAATATTCAGTATTATAGCTGAATATTATAACTAGAGGCTATTTTTAAATTAGAGAAAGGGGTTGGTAGTCATATCCTGATTCGTAAGGTGGGGCATCAGGAATCTAGGACGTACGTCCTCCCAACTTCTCCTTATCCCCCCAGGGGGGGGGGGGGATTATGGGTGGAGGGGTCCTCCCTTTAGTGGAGGAAGATGTTAAATATCCCAATCAAATATATTAAATATTGCTCTTGTATCATCTCATCATAAATTCAAAAAGCAATATAGGTGCCGTCTATTTTTAGTATTATAATAGATAATTATAGTATTCGAATGGATAATTATACCACTATATGCTGGGAAATCCTCAGATATTAATTAGAGGTTAGATATATTGCTATTAATACTGATAAGGACAATCAGCAGGAAACCAAAGATAAAAGGGCTACGTAGTACTTCATAGGTTACGCTTAATTTTTTTTGCTACGAAGCCAGCCTAACTTCGTGCGCAGTATTAAACACTTTTATTTAGTAGGCTCCTCAACGACTACACGTGGTACTCCGTTAAGTCTTAACGGATGAAGATATAGTCTGGCTTTAATGTAAATTAAATAGAAAAAAAAACGACTTTTATTTTTAAGTGCAAAAAATCAAATGTAATTTTAACTCTAATGATTAGTGTTATTATGTACATATTATTTTCTTTTCCTTTAAAACAATTAGCTACGCTTACAGGAGCCCCTTTTTTAGTTATAATAATACTATCAGGTTTTATATCTTATATTATAGCTAAAACACAGCAGTGCATAAAGTGTAAAGATAAAGAGATGGGTTGGGGTGAATTCTTTTACATCTTTTGTTTTAATATGGCTCTTATATCTTTTACTACTATTATAGGTTATCCTTTAATAGGTTTTATGTTTAGTCGAGAAATACCTTCAATGTCTTTAGCTTATATTTTAAATTCAATAAAAGAACAGTTTATACCTAAACCTTTTCCATTATATTTATTAATGGAAAATCCTGGACCGTCTAGTAAAAAACCTGGGCAATATGTTGGTCAAAATACTGATACTGTAGGATCAGTCAGCGGTAGCACTAAGGGTAGTGATAGTAATAGCGGTAACGATAACGGTAGTGGCCAGAGTAGTGGTAGCAGTAGTTCTGCAAGTAATCATTTTCAAAATCAACTTAATATAATAGATAAAATTATTGAGGAACGTCAAAAACTTCTCAGTGATTTACAAAAACTTTCCATGAATAATACACATAAGGATGTCGAGGTTAAAATGGATTTAATGTCGAAGTTAGCATCTAAAAATCAGGAGTTAAGAATGAAATTAATTTTAGCTAATAAAAGTAAAGTTTCATATTCCTTATTAAAGGAAATAGAACAAACTTTTAACGTTGAGCTACGTAATTTGTGGGAAGAATATGATAATAAATGTTCATCTCTTGACAAGAAGGATCCTAAATATCACAAGAAAGAATTTGACCTACATAATAGTTATATTAAAAGCCGAAATTCCAAGATGGAAAATCTTGTCCAAAGATTATATGCTGAAATTAAAAGCTTAGACCCTAAATATTATTCAGATTTAAATAATAAAGTGTTAAAGAAATATAGATCTGAGGTAGAATATAGCCAAGGTGAAATTAAAAGGGTCCAGAAAGAAATATCTATTCTTGTGAATTCAAAAAAGGATAAATAGATCCTTAGGGAACTTTGCCCTACCTTTTCATCCGAAGTGTGCGAACTAGTTTTTAAGCTAAAAAAAAAAAATATTTATTTCTTCGATATACTTTCTTTGTATGTAAAAATAATCGTATGGTAGAATATACTTGGAGGTAGCTTTATGTTTATTCATCTTATAAAGTGAGGTGTTTCATCCACGCGTGTATGCACCCTAACTTCGTAGGAGAAGTAGCCGGGGGGGGGTGGGAGTTCCTCCTCCCTTCTTTAAAAGAGGGATCTAATGAACTTTTCCGGCTACTACGTACGCGTATTTTAAGGTATGTTCTTAATAATAAATCAATATACTTATGCTGTGAAGATAGGTATTCGTTTAAAATAAACACTGTTTTTATTTTGTAGGTGCACTTCGCACTTCGTGTGGAAGTTCCTTCCTAATTTTTTTTTTTTTATAATTAAATTTTAAAAATAATCATACAATGAATTTAACCTTAATACTTTTTTTGATCGGAGTCTTAGGATTCGTATTAAATAGAAAAAATATTATATTAATGCTTATTTCAATAGAAATAATGCTTTTATCTATAACTTTCCTTATATTGGTAAGTTCACTGAACATTGATGACATAATCGGGCAAACTTACGCTATCTATATAATTGTAGTAGCAGGAGCCGAGTCAGCAATAGGTTTAGGTATTCTAGTCGCTTTCTATAGATTTTCATCTTCTTTAATTCCATTATGTCTATCCTGTGGCAATAAAACTTATTCTTTACCTTGTGTATACGTACCAAGGAATGTTAATATTAGAAAAAGAATAGTAAGAAGTTATTTTACTAATCCGCCCTTCGGAGAAAAATTATTCTACTACTAACTATTCTAAAAATTCTTTATCATCTTGTTCTCCTGGGTTTATTTCAGGACTTTTCTACGTAGTGCTCCTTCGGAGGAAGGTTCTTTTGTAGTTACAGTTTTAAAAAATGCTAGGTATAAACAGGGTGAAATGTACAAGCTAGGATTCAAATAAAGATGCATGAAAAGGATAGAGCTTTAATTCAATCTATCCAAGACTTTTTCTAACCCTCTGCATTAATGCAGAGGGTAAGGTATAGGTTATGCTTTATATTTTTTTAGCCCTACGGAGGGCTTATCTCTTTTATGTTCATTCTTTATCTCTTTTATATTCATTCTTTACCTATCTGAAACTAGTGCTAGTTTAATTTTATTATTGTTTTTACTAGCTTCAATTAGTGTAAATGACAATAAAAATTAACATAATCAATATGACGGTTGTTATAAGCCGCTTTAAATGTAGTAAATATTAAAATAATTAAAATCCTTTAAATATAGTAGTATAATCTTTTTTTCCTACGGTAGTAGCCAAATTTAAGTTTTCTTCAGCACACTTCGTACGCTGATGAACTAGCAAAAAAATTTCAATCTTTTCGTCAAATACTTGACGCAAATACTCTACATTAAAGTATTTAATCCATAAATTTATAATTTAATATGCCTCAATTTAACAAAGTAAATAGAAATATATTAAGATACTATTCTTCCAAACCTGTTCAACAATGTGAAGAACCTAATTTAATAATGGACCCCTGATTTTTAACAGGCTTCGTGGACGCAGAGGGGTGTTTTACTTTAGGTATTTCTAAAAATAAACATAGTAAATTTGGTTGAACAGTTCAACTCTTTTTTCAAATTGCCTTACATCAAAAAGATATTTCAATATTGGAGCAGATAAAAACCTATTTTGGTGTAGGAAAAATTCATAAACACGGTTCACAGTCCGTTATTCTGCGTGTATCTTCCATCAAAGATTTGCAAGTAATATTTAATCATTTGGACAAGTATCCTTTAATAACAAAAAAATTAGTGGACTATTCTTTATTCAAGCAAGCATATAATATGATAATTCGCCAAGAACATCTGTCACAGGAAGGTCTATACAAATTAGTAGCCCTTAAAGGTTCACTTAATTTGGGGTTATCTCCTGAGCTAAAAGCTGCTTTTCCAAATGTAAATTTAGCAGACAAATGTGTAGTAGCAGAGCAAGTACAAAAAATACCTAATCCTAATTGATTCGCTGGGTTTGCTACAGGAGAGGGTTGTTTTTATGTTGTGGCTCAAAAACGTTCAGCTTTTAATACAGGATATTCTTTTAAATTGAAATTTTCTCTCGCTCAACAATTTAGAGATGAGGATTTACTAAAAAGTTTGATAGCTTATTTTTAATGTGGAAACATCTATAAAAATAGAGAAACGTATGAGCTAGTATTTGCAAAATTTACAGATATTCCCATAATCTTTTTCACTATAGTGAAAAAGATACACGGGACCCCTAAGGGTCCCCTAAAGGGTCCCCGTAGGGGAAGAACAAAAAATTATTCCTTTTTTTGCAAAATATCCTATCGGAGGAATAAAATTATTAGACTATAAGGATTTTTGTGAAGTTGCAAATATCATGAAAGATAAAGGCCATTTAACAACAGAAGGTCGATATGCGATATTAAAAATAAAAGATGGTATGAATACAGGTAGAATAATATAAGTAGTAGAATAATAACACTTACAGGTGGAGGGCTACTTCGTTGCGAAATTCGCCCTCCTAGCGAAGCCATATTTTATAGTAAGCATGGCTTCGCTTGTAGATAATAAATAACTAATTAGAATATTTTTACTAAGCAGGATAGATGATGATTATTTGTAAGTTAAAGAGTTCAAAATTTTTTAAGTTAAGTTTTAATCCTTAAGTTTATGTTGCAAAATATGAAAAACGTGCTGTTTGCGAATATATTGTAACTAAATTAGACGATATAGTTGAAATTATAATACCTTTTTTTGAAAAATACCCTGTAGGTGGTTCAAAGTATTTTAGTTATTTAGATTTTAAGAGTGTTGCTAATATTCTTAAAAATAAAGAACATTTAAATATAGATGGTAAAGGTTTAGAACAAATTTTACGGATAAAAAGTGCGACTTCCTTAATTAACATAGATAAGACTACAAATAATCACAACGATGGTCCAGGCAAGGAATAATTTAGATCAGAAAAGGAGAAATGAACTTTCTTCTAGTCTCAAATTTGGTGGGGGGGGTGGGTAACCCCCCCCCCCCCCCACCCCCCCTCAACCCTGGGGCGAAACCTTCAAATTGCGGGGAGTTCTTAAAGACAAATCTACCAAGTTAAAACAGTAATGTAATTAATGGAACAGGTAATGACTCGTTGTATGGTAAAAACGGTTTGTATGAATAAATGAAATAGATAATCCGCAGCCAAGCACCTTTGTGGCTACGCCACAGTATTAAGGTGTGCAGTTCATCGACTAAAAGGAGGTTGGTTTATAATTATATTATAATAATTATTTGCTTAAGTTGTAGTCAGGCATAACTTAATTAGTTATGGGGATACCCTAGCCTTCCTAAGGGAATATAACAAATTTATATTTCTATGGATAAGGGGGAAACACGAAGAGGAAGTATTGCAATAGAATATAAATAATGTATTTAAGTATAATAATCTTACCTTTATTAGGGAGTATAGTATCTGGCTTTTTTGGTAGAAAAGTCGGGGTTCGCGGAGCACAAATAATAACTTGTTCATGTGTAATAGTTACGACTATTTTAGCTTTGTTAGCTTTTGTTGAGGTAGGTTTTAACAATATTCCAGTTACAATAAACCTATTTAGATGAATAGATAGTGAATGATTTAATATTATTTGAGGATTTCAATTTGATAGCTTAACAGTTTCAATGTTAATTCCCGTTTTAATAATAAGTTCATTAGTTCATATCTATTCTATAGGTTATATGAGTGGCGATCCTCATAATCAAAGATTCTTTAGTTATTTAAGCTTGTTTACTTTTATGATGGTAATATTAGTAACAGGTAATAATTATTTGGTAATGTTTGTTGGATGAGAAGGTGTGGCTGTTTGTTCATATCTTCTAGTAAGTTTCTGATTTACTAGAATAGCAGCAAACCAAAGTTCTGTGTCTGCTTTTTTAACAAATAGAGTAGGTGATTGCGTTTTAACTATAGGAATGATTGTTATATTATGAACTTTAGGTAATTTAGATTATGCTACTGTATTTTCATTAGCTCCTTATATTAATGAAAATGTCATTACTATTATAGGAATTTGCTTAGTAATTGGAGCGATGGCTAAAAGTTCACAAGTTGGACTTCACGTTTGACTTCCAATGGCGATAACCCTTATTTGTCGCAGATGGCTAAATTTATGGATTAAACCTGAAAATTTAGGCTATAGAAGCATATTAGAAATATGGCAAGGATTAAACCAAACATATTTCGTACGTATGTATCTTCTACTATGGTGAAAACGGTCAAGACGTTTCGTAGTTAAGACCGTCGGTATTTTAATGTATCGCTACAGACTGGTTCACCGCGGGGTGGCTGAAATGCTGCTGAATGTACAGTCGGAGGCTCTATTTATTTGACAGGTGTAATCGGAGTATGGATATTTTTATAGATTCCTACTATACACCGTGAGCTTTGGGAAGGTTTATTTTTAATTAGTTGCTTTTACTGTTCTTTATATATTTCAGGTATATCAAGTAATAATTATTCTAATATGTTACATAGAGTTCCCTATTCTAAGTCAAGTATAACAAAGAGGTGTATTCACACTAATAGTAAAGGTTCAAATAAATTACTTATCTGAGTTTATGATGTAACTAATTTATCCGGAAATTTAGAAGGCTTAGTTGAAGGAGCTCCTTTTAGAACTAGAACGGAGTGTGCTAACTTTCTGGGGATTAGTCGTGGTACAGTTTCAGCTTATTTAGATAAAGGGGAACTCTTTAACAATAAATTAATATTTAGTTCTATTGTATTATCTAAAGAGGAATTATTAAAATGAGTGGTTCCTTCAAAAACATGAGAAATAATAACAGGTGAGCTTTTAGGGGATGGTCATATAAAATATGATCCTCTTAAAAATCCGCTTGTTAATGGTAGAATTGAATTTACATTTTCAGCTAAAATTTTACATTACATAAATTATTTAAAATATGATGCATTGGCTTCTATTTGTACAGTTTCTAGCCCTACTCCTTGACCTAATCCGAAGTTAACAGGTAAAGATCCAACACAATATTGATTCAGTACTAAACGTTTACCAACTATATCTAATTTACATTACCTTTGATATAAAGTAATAGATGGTAAATATATAAAAATTTTACCTTTAAACATAGGAGAGCTATTAACTCCTGTTGCTTTGGCTCATCTCATAATGGGTGATGGTTACTTTAGTGATGGTTGTCTGAAAATATGTACAGATAATTTTACTAAAGATGAAGTTTTAAAATTAATAGATGTTTTACATGTAAATTTTGGTTTAAATGCAACTATAAATAAACGTACTAACCCTGGGGGAGTGGTTAAGTGACGTATTAGAATAAGTAAACTAAGTATGGATAAGCTAATAACTATAGTTAGTCCTTACATTATACCTGAAATGTATTATAAACTAGGATTAAAAAAGGAATCCTAGTCTCCCGGCGGCCTCTTCTTTGGTTACAAGGTTGGGGGCCCGCCGGGCTATTATTTATTTGTTATTGTTTTTTTGAGTTAGAAGATAACGTACTACTTACGGAAACAATATATATAACTAATTTGCCGGTAAACTCTGGGCTAATGCGGGCTTTCCTTAAACTTCACCATGTGCAAAAATATCCTGCTTTAAGTATTGGTCCACCCAAGAGTTATTTCTTGCTAGGAAAAATCCAATATGAGGGACAATCTGCAGGAAACGGGGCTATATGCCCTGGATCTTCAGAGACTATACGTGAAGCTTATATATTAAAAAATAATTTCTTTAAGTTATGGTTTATTGGGTTTTTAGAAGGGAAAGGGTCGTTTTTGATTAATAAAAATGGAAGTTTAGAATTTAAAATAGTACATACATCTACAGATGCCTCAGTTTTATTTTATATAAAGAAGGAATTAGGTTTTGGTGTTGTACGAATACAAGATAAAGTAAAAAATAATCATTGCTTTAAAGTAAATGATGAAAAAGGCTTATTTAAATTAATTTCAATATTAAATGGTAATCTGTTTTTAGATACTAAACAAACAGAGTTTAAATTATGATTAGATGCGTATAATAATAAATACAGAACAACTCACCCTTATCCCAAAGGGATTTCGGATGAGTGTTCCCCCATCAAACCCCTGCTTCGCGGGGATAAGGGCGGAACTACACTTGTTTTTATTAAAAATAATAATAAGCCTGATTTGTCAAATAGTTGATTATCCGGTTTTACAGATGCTGTAGGTAGTTTTACTTGTATTATTAAGGATATACCTGATAATAGCGGTGCGGTGAAATTGAGTTATACTTTATCTCAAGATGGTAACTATTGCCAGATGGAGTATTTAGCTGAAATATTAAAAGGTAAATTACATTATAATAATGGTATATACGAAACTACAGTAAATACAACTAAATTGTCTAAAGTAATTAATTATTTAAGTATCCATTCTTTAAAAACTAATAAATCAATAGTTTATTTTAATATTAGAAAAATTTATTTTCTAATTAAGGGTAAGAAATCTTTAACTGATAGAGACATAAAACTTTTAACGAGATATCAAAACAATTTAAACAGATTAACAACAAAGGTTAACTAGATGAATTACCCCCCCCCCCCCTTTTTAATATATATGAAGACATAGTCCGAACAGTTATGTAAATAACTGCGTATTTTTAATTGACCTACCTAACTTCTGCCTGGCTACTTCTGGCGAAGCTAAGCATGGATGGAAGGCGTATATTAAAAATCAACATTATTTGCCAACTCCAGTTTCTGCATTAATACACGCTGCCACAATGGTGACTGCAGGTGTATACTTATTAATGCGTTCATCTCCTTTAATAGAATATAGCAGTACTGTATTACTTATATGCTTATGATTAGGAGCAATAACTACTGTATTTAGTTCTCTTGTAGGTTACTTCCAACAGGATATTAAAAAAGTTATAGCTTATTCCACAATGAGCCAACTTGGTTTAATGGTAGTAGCTATAGGTTTATCTTCGTACAATATCGCTCTTTTTCATTTAATTAATCACGCTTTTTATAAGGCAGCTTTGTTTTTAGGAGCAGGAAGTATTATTCATGCTGTAGCCGACAACCAAGACTTTAGAAAGTACGGTGGTTTGCGTGAATTTTTACCTTTAACATATTCTGTTATCTTAATAGCTAGTATGAGTTTAGCTGCTTTCCCTTTTATGACTGGATTCTATTCTAAGGATTTAATATTAGAATCAGCTTTCGGTCAATTTACTTTTTCAGGTGTTAGTGTGTATGTTATTTCGACTGTAGGTGCAATCTTTACGACTCTTTATTCCGTTAAAGTTATTTATTTAACTTTTTTAGCCAATCCTAATAGTTCTTTAATGTCTATAAGACATGCTCACGAGAGTGATATCTTTTTGACTTTACCTTTAGTGATTTTAGCTATATTCTCTATTTTCTTTGGTTACTTAACTAAAGATATTTTTTTAGGTTTAGGTTCTAGTTTCTTCACGGATAATAGTATATTTATTCATCCGGTCCACGAGATTCTTTTGGACACAGAATTTGCTGTACCTACTTTATTTAAACTTCTTCCTTTCATATTTACTGTTTCTTTTAGTGTATTAGCCATAGTTTATTCTGAGTTCTTACCTGGAAGTGTATTGAACTTTAAACTATCTAGATTTGGTTATAATCTTTTCGGGTTCTTTAACCAACGTTTTTTAATCGAAATGTTCTATAATAATTATATTACAAATTTAGTATTAAAACTGGGTGGACAAACAACTAAAGTTCTAGATAAGGGAAGTGTAGAATTAATTGGTCCATTTGGTTTAGAGAAAGGTTTGGTTAGCTTAAGTAAAAGCTTAACCAAGTTAAGTACAGGTGTAGTTACAAGTTATGCTTTATACATTTTGATCGGCTTTATTGTGTATATTTGAGTTGGCTTTATAGGGTTTAGCGTTTCGGGTGCTGGTTATCTTAGCCTAACTATATTATTGTTAATATGTGTTTTCTCAACTTTAAATGAAGATGAGTCGCAAATTAATAATAGAAAATTTGGGGAGAGCTCACGTTCAGGGGCTCTCCCCGCCCCCCCCCCCCATCCTCTTAAATCTATAGGTTTCGGGCAAAGAAGAATGTTTCATTCTTCGTTACTAAACCACAGAATACGGTTTCTCTAAACCAAAAGGGGGGAATCGCCTGCTCCGCAGGAAGAAAAAGGTGTTTTGGATTCATATTCCTCTAAATTCTTATTAGAGCTAGCTAACGGGGAAAAAACGCGAACTTACCTTAGAATTTATAGATTGATTTAGGGGTTTTACTGATGCTGAAGGTTCATTTGGCCTTATAAATGCGCCCTTCCACCCTCTGCACTCCAAATCTTTCTCACATTGTGAGAAAGATAACGCAGAGGGTAAAGAAAAATTATTATCAATTTACATTTCAGATTAATCTTCACGTAGATGATGTAGGAGTTTTAAATTATATTCGAGATGCACTAGGTTTTGGTACTGTTCAATTATCAAAAAAGTCACCTGTAGCTAGTTTCATTGTACGAAGTTTAGACGATGTTAAGGTTATTGTTTCTCTTTTTTCTTCGCTCTGCGACCCTCGCTCCAACGAACGTAGTGTTGGAGCGAGGGAAACATAATTTAAATTCAACCAAACATTTAGATTTCTTAGCTTTTACCCAAGCTTATCTTATTTATACCCTGAATAATGAGCGAGCTTACCGAGAAAGAATCAAACCTCAATTAGATGAGATCATCATAACTATGAATAGAAAGCGAACTCTGTTTTCTATGCCTGCTGATCATAGAATTAGTATTACTAAATTTTTATTGCTAGGATTGGTTGAAGGTGACGGTTCATTTTTCTGTGAACGCCGTGATGGTGGTTTAAATTTTAGTGTGTCTAAAAAAGAATTTAGATTTATTAGTTGCTATCCTAGATTTTTTATATAATTTACTACCGTCAATTAACAAAGGGTTATATAAGAATGCTATTAGTTTAGTTTCAAGACCAGGTGATACTTGAGAATTAATTGTTCGACGTTCAGACTTCCATGGTATTGTGACTATTCCATTATTTAACTCTGTTACTTTTCTTGGCAAACGAAGTAGCCACCTCCCCCCCCCCCCCCGCCCTCCTCTCCAATATCTTTCTCATTATAATGAGAAAGATTACGAGCCGTAGGCGTAAGAGGTGGGCGGGAACTAAAAAGGTCTGGATTACTTTGATTTTGTAGCCATATTTAACATAAAGAAAAAAGGCTTACACTACTTACCGGAGGGTCAAAATTTAATTGAGCGTATTCAGAATCAAATGAACAACAATAGATTATCTACTTTTACTTCTGTTAAACACCCTTCTTCAGTAGATAGAGCTAAATTAATTGCGGATATCGACAGCTTGCTTAGTATGCCAATAACTATGAGTATAAGGAAGATGGACGAGTATTACTTATCTCTGAAGGTATACTTCTAAATGATCGACAACCCAAAGTATTGCAACTTATATCCCAATCAGGGACAGTAATAGAGACCTTTCATTCTTCTAGCGATAAAAGTGCTGAATTTTTAGGTATATCACTTAGTACTTTCAAGCGGAGATTGAAAGATGGCCAACCTTTTCTTTACAAAGATCAACTATGTACGCTAAAAAGAGTAGTAGAAGCTTCTAATGATTAGTCAACTATCCCTGCGAACTAACTACTTTGTTTTATTGGTTTAGGGTCTAGTTTTTTTGTAGATAATAGTTTATATATTCACCCTGTTCATCGCCCCCCGCAAGCTTGCGGGGGCGATGAAATTATTGTTGATACTGAGTTTGCTGTACCTACCTTGTTTAAAATATTACCTTTCTTCTTTACTGTTTTCTTTAGTGCGTTAGCCATTACTATCTCGGAATTTTTACCGGAAATGTATTTAAATTTAAATTATCTAGAATT
>JAJSPL020000063.1:0-144991 GCA_021272945.2 Cytospora paraplurivora | reverse complement strand
GGGATGCACGAGAGATCTCCGTTATTGGTGGTGGAGTTGTCTCTTCCTTGACGGGTGCCTCAACTCGTCGGCCGGACTTCTTGCACTTGTGACATTGATACCTGCGCTGTGCCACAAATTTCTGGGCCTCTTCACCTAGGTTTCCAAGATGACCATTGACCAGCAACCGTCCCTGAGACTCGTCGATCGGATGCCACTTGGGACTGACATATGTGCCACAAGTGCAGCAAATCTTGCCCTCTGGCTGCATGATCTCCGGTAGTTCTTCCCTCGGCGCGCCATTGACCTGCACAGGGGATGCTGTAGCCGGTATAGTCGTCGTGGATGTCCTGCGATTGGCGGGCGTCGTGACTGCGGCAGTGCTGGTCGTCCTTGCAGCGGCCGGAATCAAGTAGGCTTTCCGAGCACAACCAGTCAAGGTCAGATCGGCCTGTTTGAAATTCCGAACATAGAGCTGCAGCGCATTGATGCCACTCTCATCCACCACATCTTGGACCCGATGGATGCTTGTCTTCGGGACGTGATCTTTGCACCAGACAGCAGCCGTCATCGTTCCGCTTTCGCCACCGATGCTGACTATGCTATGTTGGTCTCTCCGAGAGCCCTTGACAGGCGTTATATCGAATCCAAGAGTATAGCCGTGTTGGTAGGCACATTCAACGTGTACTTTGACGCGGCAGTTGGGGTTGTGGCAAGCCACGCAAGCACCACCCTGCTTGCCACAGGCTTTGCAAATCTCTTGGTACGCGGACCGGGGGATGGAGGGGATTCCTTCGCTTGGCTCGAGTGCCTTCGCATTTCCGAATCTGACCTCCGGGTGGAAGACGGCGCAGGTGACATGAACCCAGTTGTTGTCTGCCGTCCTCTTGAGCGGCTCTCGTGGATTTACAGGCCGACCGAGGTCCTCTTGGCGCTTGCGGTAAAAGTCGGCTGCCTTCACAGCCATCTCTTTCTCCAATCGCTCGCGCTCCCGTTCCTTTTCGGTCTTCTTCTTGTGCGAGATCTTGGGAGGCTCGACGAAGTCATGCTCGGTGGACTCAACTGTGCATAAGACACACTTGTAATGCTGTGCACGGGCGTTAGCGCCTGTTTCTTAAAGTGGTAGTGGCGAGTACTCACGAGTGAGACCTGCGGGCTTTTGTCATTGGTACACATATCACAGATCCACTTAGCAGTGTGTCGACTGTCGACAACGCCGTAGCAGTTGCGGTGCACCGTCATCCGACACTCTCTGCATGACAAATGCTGGTCTTCCAAGGGCTCCAATTGACGACATATAGCGCAGGGCATGATTTTCGGTTTCGGCATCGGAGGAGGTGGGGGCGGAGCAGGCTTTTCTACCGGCTTCTCCTTCTCTTTCTCCTGGCCCTTCTCCTTCTCCTTCTTCTTGGAAGCAGCGACGGCAGCGGCGCCACCCACGCTTCCGGCATCGGATGCCACTGGCTCCGAATCTCTCTCGGACTTGAGCTTCTTGCGGGGCGGCTCCTGTACCGTTGATTGATTCTGAGTCGTCGTTGCTGCATGGGGCGGAGCAACCGGAGGTTCCGGTGTACTGTATTTGGTCAACTTCATCCTATCGTTGGCGGCCTGTAGTTCCTTCAGCAACTCTTCGTCAATCTTCCGCTTCCATGCACGGCCACCAGCTGCAGCGACCTTCCTGGCCACTTCCTCTAGGTCTTCCCACTGGATAGCATAGCGACGCCAGAGCTCAGCGCATCTTCGGCAAAGAGCCACGACATACTGGGCACCCTTATCCTTACTCTTAGAGCCAGTTTCGGTGACCACGGCTGAAGTAACGCCTGGAGCACGGCGCCATTGCCTTGAATGCTTAGTGTTGCAGAATTTGCACATGAACTGCTTCTTCTTGTCCTTGGCTTTTTCCGTGTCAAAAGCCGAGTCGTCGTGGTCGTCCGCAACCTCATCAGCAGCCTTGCTCGCCTCTGCCTGCGCCCTCTTGATCTCTTTCTTGCCTTTTCGGTGCGAGTAATTTCCCCATATCTTCTTGCCCTGGGAAGTCTTCTTCCATTTGTAGTAGTACCGGACGATCCACTTGTGAGGAACGGTCTTGACGTACTTTTTGACGCTCTGCAGCTCGGAGCCGAACTTGCCTACAGCCTCCTCGAACTTCTTCTGCTCCGCGGCGCTCAACTCAGGCTCCTTGAAGACCGACCTGTCGACCTTGGCGAGTTCCTGAAGAGACTTCTCCGCATCGTAGTGGTTCTTGTACAGGAGATCTCGTGCGACATCTTCCAAATTCGTGCACCGGTCAGGGAGCCCAAGCTGCTTCGTCATGGTTCTCGCTCCATCCATGTAGTCGTCGATACCGGCTTCCGAGATAATGAGATCGCCGTCAGAGTCCTTGAGAGGTTCGTTTCTCTCGTCTTCTGCGGGCTTCCAGAGACACTTCGATGTACAGTTTGGGTCGTCCTCGGGCAGGTCCTCTCCTCGGGGGACGTAGCCAGGAAAAGGCTCATCCTGTACCCATTTCGGGCGTTGCTCGCGCTCCCGCTTGTCCTTCTCGATGAGAGCCTGAATCTCCTTGGAGTGACGACCATCCTTCCGACCGCTCTTCTTGATCTCGAGGGGCTTGACATACTCGACGGTTCGACCCGGCCAAGGGGCGACGGTGGCCTGATGGCGAGGCCCCAGCCTGGAACTGGCGCGAGGGTAGATGCGGTCGTCATAATCCAGCGCATCTTCTATCTTGCAGTGCATGCCCAGGTACCTGTAGGGCCATAGGCTAGCCTGGTAAATCTGCTCGGCGGTCGGGGGAGGGTGCTCCTCCTCCACAATGGGGCTTGTGCGGTTAGTGCTGGCCTGGGCGGGATCCTCTTCCTCCTCCTCCTCCAGAAACTCCTCATCCTCGGCGCTGACATGGCTACCACGGTCATGGAGATGTGGGGCATTGAGAGCCTCGAGCTTTCTCTCCTGAGCAAGATTGCAAGGGCCACAAGCCCATCCGAAGCCTCGAGCAGGTTTCTTTTGCAGTGGTGGGCGTACACATTGCATGTGGTAGGTGTGCTTGCAGAACCCACAGTCGACCGAATCAGAACTGCCCAATCGAGTTAGCGCATGAGGCGGGGCGGTTCGCTTTCCCAAAAGGGGCCTTAGCGCGGATTTGTGGTCTGCAACTTGGGGAGGCAAAGCGGAAGGGGAAAGGGCGAGAGTGACAGTGACAAAGCCTGCCCAATTCGGGGGACAGATTATTTGAAGCAACCACTCGGAGGTACAGGCCGGCTGGACTGGCCCTGGCCGGCCTGGGCGCTGGCCTTCCTCTCCGCTGCCCTGCGGAAGGGTGACGGATTTCGGGACAATTCTTGGGACAAATCTTGGGGAAAAGAAAGAAGAAGAAAAAGAAGAAAAAAAGAAGTAAAGAAGAAGAAGATGGGGGCGACTGATGGATTTGGGTACGTACCTGGCACAGTAGCCGTTGCACCGCTTGCACGACTTAACAGCGCTGGTGAGCTCCTTCCCGCGGCCCTGCTCCACCAAAACATACTTCCACCGCTCGTCCAGCACCTTTTTCACGCGTTCGGGCACATTGATGATCTGTGAGGTCGGAATGGCGTCGTAGTTCTTCTGAATATATCGGTCGTACATCTTGTCCCACCAGAAGCAGTCTGGACTTTTGCGGTACTCGTCCACATTGGTAATCTCGGCCTTATGCCTGACTGTGCACTTGCCACGCAGCGTGTTCAGAGGACTTATGTCCGAATGCATCGTGGCGAACAGCATTCGCGTGTCCTGTGATTTGCGGCCCATGTCTTTTGGCCGGTAGAACCAATTGACTCGAATAGAGTCCACTGGCATGGTCATGTCGTTCTTGGTATGCAAAAACTCCATGATGCGGCCAATGTAGTAAGGCTCACCTGGCGGTTCACAGATCAGGTAGACATGATCTAGATAGACGCATCAGCTCAGACCGTAAAAGAACACAGGATCGATATGCTTACCGTTAACCGCCAGAAGACTTCCATCGTCAGCTGTGAGGATACCGTTCTTGGGCCGACCCTTGCAGTTCTCAAAGCTCATCATATTGGTCTCCGGGTAACCAGTGGCGCCGCTGCAAGGCTTTCTCTGCGCTGCATTCGAGGATGGAGTTGCGTGGGCGGTAGCGGTAGCGGTAGCGGTCGCCTGATTTTGAGTGGCCGAGCTGGTGGACGTGCCTGCTTGCTTGCGCTTCTTAGATGCTGGCGGGGCGTTTACAGAGCTGGCCGCCGATGAAGATAATGCCGCTGCACTTGGGTTGCCTGCGTTGTGCTGGTGTTGGTCCTTGCTGACAGCACCGCCGTGCTTGCCCTCGTCGGTGCTGGTAGGCAGAGGCTTCCGTGACGATACGGTACCTGAGCGCGGGGCATCCTGAGTCGCATTGGTAGATGAGACTACCTGCTTTGCTGATTTCTTAGATTCGCCATCATCCTTTCGATCAGCGTACCCATCAAGAAGATCCACATCTATGTCTCTGTCCTCTGCGTAATTAGGACGGGCCCTGCCATTCCTATTACGGGAACGCGTGCCGTAAGGCGAGGGTCCAGTGGCTGCGTCCTTGGCATCTGCCGGGGTTGAGGCCGACGATGTTGATGAGGATGTCGTCATGGGCTGGGATGCCGAGGTGCCTTTGCCAGAGGCAGTCTCTGGGTCTGACTTATTAGGTGGCGCTATGCCGACAGTTGACAACGGTGATGTGTTTCTAGACTGTTTGCTTGGCGTGGGTGCCTCTGAGCCCTCTTTAGATGATGTTGCAGCGGCCGTAAGTGAAGGGCTGTCTGCGCCGGCAGCATTTGGTTGAGGTTTAGGAGCCATGGCGTTGTTGTGTGGAGGACGCCGTGGGCCAGGGTCGTGGTGGGAGAAAAGGGAGAACGAGGCGCCGACCTGGTTCTGGTGCCGGCGCCGCGAGAAATGACAAAGTATGGGCCGTTCACGAAGATGAGTTCAGAAGCAGAGGGTACATGCGTCAGTTGCGGTCCATGAGGGTGGGAACACCAAAACCTCGGCCCGTTAAATCGGGAGGGACGCTTCGTGATGAAATGCGCTAGACGCACTGGGGATGTCTCCGAAGGGTACCAGATGGGTCGGATGTCTCGTCAACCAGAACGCACGGTCAGGTGTATGAGGTACCTCAAGAACAGCCAGGGAGAGTGTGGGAGAGCGTAGGAGAGAGCGTGGTCGATGAAGGAGTGAAGGGGGGTAGGGGGAGTGACAAGTTTACAAAAGCTCAAAATGGAAACAAGAGTCAGGAGCGGTTGTTAAATGTCCAGCGAACAGGCCCTGTGGCGGGATGTGTGACGGGCAAACGATTCAACAGGAAGATGGGTTGGGTGATGTGGAAGGTGGAAGTTTAAGAAAGTCGATATATCGGGTGGGAATGGGAAATGGGAAGAAGTGAGTAGGCAGGGTATGGGACGGGTCCTAGACGTCTTAGGTAAGGCAGGCAAGGCAATCCGAGTTCTGTTAGCCTTGTATTACGGCAAGGTGTGTGTAGTCGACGGCATGAGGGCATGTCAAATGAGGGAAGCTCAAGACCAAGACCAGGACGCTCGCTGGCTGAGTACACGGGCACGTAGGGTTAACCGATCTACAGACCACGGTCCATAGTAGCGTGGGTTGACAGGTCCTCGGGACAGTCTTGGGAGGAAGATGTGCCCTGCGAGATCTACGGCCGTCTAGAAAAGAAGGAGGAGGGGGGTGAGGAGGGCGAGGCCGATGATAGAGAAGTTCCCCAAGTCCGGTCAAGTTTGTGAGGACAGCGAAACGAATTTGGGCCGCACGACGAGCGAGTGGAATGGAAAAAGAGAGAGATGTCGCGGTGGGTTTTGATTTGACATGGAAGGGCAGACGAGGCCGTGACGCCTCCGCTGCACAAAGGCCACCCCAGAACCACATCACTTGCAGGGGTACAGGGCTATTGATGTGGTCCTCATGAGGTAGACTGTACATCTGCAACGCAATCCACCCTAACCTGGCTTGCTGCGATGAGCCCAAAAAGAACGACATGTCGTCGAGGTGGCCGGTATTTCATACCAGATCCAACGGTCGCAGATGGAGCACCCCCGTGATAACCCTAACCCTAAACCCTAAACCCTAAACCCTAAACCCTAACCCTAAACCCTAAACCCTAAACCCTAACCCTAAACCCTAAACCTAAACCCTAAACCCTAAACCCTAAACCCTAAACCCTAAACCCTAAACCCTAAACCCTAAACCCTAAACCCTAAACCCTAAACCCTAAACCCTAAACCCTAAACCCTATATATAACCTCCTAAGTATTCTCTAAGTATACTATAAGTACTTCTTTAAGATTATTATATCCTATCTACTTAATAGTATACTTGAAGTAAGAGTAGCTACTATAGCTATAGTAGTCCTAATAGGAGTCTAGGATTTCTTTAACTTCTTATTCTTATAGACTTTCTACCTTAATAAGTAGTAAGGGGTTAATCTTCTAGCTAGGTAATAGATTACTAGTAATAAGTTATAATAAGCTAATATAGAATATAGGGTATATCTTTATAGTATTAAGTAGGAGTAGATAATAAGCTTATAGGCTTATAACCTTAGTAATCTTGAATAGTTTATAGTTCTTTTAATTGAACTTCTTAGCTAGGTATAGTATCTTAATATTCTATATATCTACTTAGACTTCTTAGCCTACTTAATAGTAGTAGGTAGAGTAGTATTTCTAGTTAATTTATTCCTTATAATAAGCTTAGGTAGTAAGTATTTCTATTCTTAGGTATTTAGTAATTTCTTATATTTAGGAGGCAAACTTCTTAGTATTATAAGTAATAGGCTTATTAATAAGTTATATTAGTTTGAAGCTTAACCTAAGGTAGAACTTATAGTTAGTAAAGAATAGGGTAATAGTAGTTATTTTAGAAATAGTATTATTAGTTATAAACTTAGTTAGTAATAGCTAGTTAGCTTAGTTATCTTATAAGTATATAATATAGAACTATAGATATTATTCTAAAGAAGTATTTATCCTCTTAGTCTACCTATTAGTCTTAGAGTAGTAAGTAATAGATAGAATAATAGAAATATATAAGTACTATATTAGGTACTTCTAGAATATAGATATAAATTATAAACCTCTATCTAAGATAATTATAGTAAGTAAGCTATATAGTTTCTATATATTTTTAGTAAATAACTAAGTAGCTTCTTTAGAGTTATAAGTACTCTTATAAGCTATAAAGTATCTTATTTTAGATAAATAATCAACTATAATTATAATCGTATTATAGTTCTAGCTAGTAGGTAGATAGATAATAAAATCGATAGATAAGTCCTTCTAAGAATATTCTAATATAAGTAGAGGTTTTAGTAGTCTTTAGTAAGCCTCCCTATTAAGCTTAGCTTAGTAATACTAGTAATAATTCGTAACCTAATAGTTTATATAGCTTAATATTTAAGGCTAATAGTATTCTTAATCTAGGATCTTATAGGTTCTTAAGATACTTAAATAGTTAGTAACTAAGGAGGTATAATAATATTCTAAGAGTTTAGCTTTTAGCTCTAGTAAGTTAGAAATATATAAGTAGTTTCTATAGTATAAGTAGCTATTATAATTCTTATACTTAGCTAGAGTTAATAGGGGATATTAAAAGGTATCTTCTTCTAGTACTTTTAGAGTAGACTAAGGGATTAAGTCTTTTAAGTAACTAGTATCGAATAAAGTAGAAAGTTCTTTATTCTAGTAGAAGTAAGTAAGTTTAATCTTATAGGAGGTCTAAGCTAAGAAGCAGACTATCTTCTTTATAAGTTAGTCTAGACTAAGCTAAAGTTCTAGTATATCTAAAGGGGTTAAAGGTAGTAATATAATAGGAGTAGGTATAAGAGTAGGGACTTCAAAATTCTCCTTCTTAAGTACTACTTGACTCTAGTATAGTAGGTACTTATCCCCCTCCTTAGGTAAGTCCTCTAACTTCTTAGTTAGTATATTAGGCTTTATACTTTATTTACTAAGGCAGAATACTATATAGAAATTAAAATAGGATAGGAATTTAGACTAATAGGCTTATTAGTAGTTCAATAGCTTTATTATTATAAAATACTCTAAGTTCTTATAGTCTATAATAACTTTAACTAAGGATAATACTCCTTCTAGTTCTAAGCACTATTCTTTAAAGTAGTAGATAATAGTAAGTAGTTCTTTATTATAAATCTTATAATTATATTCTATACTTGAGTACTTCTTAGAGAAAAATATAATAAGGTATAGAATTTTATTATCTCTATATTAAGATATTATACTAGTAGAGATATAGTTAGAAGTATTAATTTCTAAGATAATATCCTTCTCCTAGTCGAAGGAAGCTAATATAGGTATATAAGTAAATATAGTCTTAAGGTTCTAAAAGGCCTTATTATAAGTAGTATCAAACTCGAATAAGACCCTTTTCTTTATTAGATAGACTAGTAGGGAGATGATTTTTGAAAAATCGTAGATAAAGTAGTAATAAAGGTTATTAAACCCTATAAAAGCTTATATATCTATTAAGTAAGTTAAGTATTTCTAATTTATAATAGTCTTGATCTTCTTTAGATTTATCTAAATACTATTAATACTAATGATTAGTCCTAAGAAAGTTATTTCTTCTATAAAGAATTTATATTTTTCGATCTTAGTATATAGTTTAGCTTTTCTTAGAGTAGTTAAAACTAAGTAGAGATACTATTTATATTTAGAGTAGGTATAGCTATAGATTAGGATATTATCTAAGTAAATAATATAGAATATATCTAGGTATAGTCTTAGTATATTATTAATAAACTTTTAGAAAGTAGTAGATATACTTATAAGTTCAAAGAATATAACTAAGGACTCGAATAAGCTAAAATAGATATAGAAAGCTATTAAGTATTCTTCTCCTTTATAGATATAGATATTATTAAATATAGAGATAATATTAATTTTCGAGAAAAACTTTATTCCCTTTAAGTTATTTAGGGATTCCTTAGTTAGAGGTAAAGAGTATTAGTCTTTTACTATAATATTATTTAAGGTATAATAGTTAATATAGAACTAGAGGCTACCCCTAAGCTTAGTAATAAATAAGATAAGCAATATAATATATAAAGAACTTAGGTAGATGAACTCCTTCCTTAGGTTCTTATCTAGCTATTCCCTTAAGGTAGTAAGCTTATTATAGAATATAGTATATAATAGTCTAAATAGTAGGACTTTACTATCTATAAGTTAAATATAATAGTTATATAAGTAGTATAAAGGTAGTTTCTTAGCCTCTTTAAGGGAGAAGATATTAGTAAAGTCCTTGATTTCCTTAAGTAGAGTAGTTATTATACTAAGGGTAAATATATCTCTTAGGATATTATCGATTTATTCTAGGGTAATAGAAAATAAATAGTATTTATTCTTCTATATATATATAGTTATAGTATATAGGGAGATAGAATAGATATTATAGTCTTTTAGAATATTAGAATAGTTAAGCTAGTTATATTAGTAACTCGCTTTTAAGATATCTTATAATACTCTAAGCTTTATAGGCTTACTAGGTAGGTTATAATACTATTAGTAGTATTTACTATTAAATATAATAGTATAAGAAGCAAAGTAGATAATCAAGTTATACTACTTTAACTAAGGTATTCTAAATATAATAGGGTAGTAAATAAATTATATAATGAATATCCTTATCTCTTTCTAGTAATAGTTATTTATATAGTAGGCAACTAATATATAGTAAGTAATAGAATCCTTAGAACTATATCTATTAATTACTTCTAAGTTGAATAGCCTCTTTAGGGGGAGTATTAAGATCTTCCTTTCCTTAACTTAACTTTTATTAATAAAAGCTTTCCCTTTAGCTCTTATATTAGTTAGAGTATAAGTAAGTAAGTTCTTTTTATCTACTATTAGTATTATAGATAAGATTAATATCTTCGATTACTAGTTCTCTTTATCTTTAATTAATAGTCTAGTAATAGTAGTAGTTAATATCTAGAGTTTATATTCGATAAGAGCCTAAGAGCAACTTATCCTAAGCTTACTTTATTTATTGAGCTCTAAATAAGGGATAAGCTCCTCTCCTAAATAGGAGAGGGAGCTATATAATAGAGTAGTAAGTAGGAGGCTAGACTCTAAAGTAATAAGGTAAAATAGAAGCTATATAACTTAGATTATTATTAGTTAAGCTTAGGGTAGTTAATAATAAAATAAATAGAAGAGCTATAGTAGTAGTATTTATAGTATTTATATTAGCTACTATTATAGTACTAGAAGCTAAGATCTATAAGCTCTCTAAGAGGAGTTAAAATAGTAGGGCGAATATAAGTTATAATAGAATAGAGCTAGCTAAGTATAGACTTTAGAGTAATAAGCTATAATATAGGAGGGTTATAATTTTAGGATACTTATTATTAGTATTAGTAGTAGTAGTTATCTAACTCTTATAAGTAGTAGGTATACTATTAAAAGTCTCTAGATAAGCTTAAGTTATATAGTAATATATCTTATAGTTTATAAGAGATCCCTTAGAATAAGAGAAGTATAAGAGTATTATCTAGTATTTCTCTTTCTAAGGCTAAATATTAGAACTCTAAGAAGTATATACTAAAGTCTTAGTTTCTTTATTTTAGAAAGTATAACTTATTCTAGGTATTCTAGATTTAGTTAGAGTCTCTAAATACCCTTTCTAAGTATTCGAGTAGTATAAGGTAATTAATAAACTAAAGAATACTATAAATTATCTTAGGTAGAATTAGCTTATAAGCTTACTCTATAAGGTATCTAATAATATAAGTTAGGTAGGACTAAGTAGTTAGAAACTAGTTAGTATTAGTAATCATTTTAGTATAAACTTACTATATAAACTAGTAAAGGTCCCTATAAGAACTATTAAATTCTTTCGAGTTAGGTAGCTTCTTACTAAGGTAGGTAGAGCTAGAACTTATAATAGGAGTAAGTATAGATATTTATACTAGAGGATCTATTAATAGATTAATGAAGGGTTTAATATAGTTAGGAGTAAGTAGAAGGGTATATATAGTAGGTCTAGTAGTAGTAGCTAGCTAGTATTTCTCGATCTCTAGCTAAGTATTTATTTAGTAGGTAGCTTATAAGTTTTTCTCTTAGTACTCGATAATAGCTTTATACTACTAGATAGTATTCTAGAGCGAAATATACTCTTCTCTCTAGGATATATTCTCTACCTCTAGGGTAGATATATAACTATTAATATTTCTCAAGTATAGGAGCTAGTCAGATAGATATTTAGGGATATAAGTAGTAAGCTCTTCTAGAGAGTCTATACTTAATAGGGGATTAGGATAAGTCGATATCTTATTAATATATAAGGTAAGTAGAACTATATAGTATTATAGTAATAGGTAAGTAGTATAGTATATATTAAGTAAGATAGGATAGATAGTTCTATTTACTATAGATAAGCTCTATCCTTAGTAAGTATAAGCTCTATTAATAAGATATAGCTCGAAGAGCTATAAAATAAGATTAGGAATAGGTATTAGGGTTTTATCTAACTAGGGGGATTATATAATCCTGACCCTAACCCCTAGGGTTAGAGCTTATAACCCCTAGGGCTATGATACTTTCTTATAGCGCTTAGCTATAGCATTAATTGTACTACTCTTGTGCTACTACTACTAAAGTCTATACTCTTTACTTTACTTATATAACTATCTCTAATAACTACTTTTATAATAACTTTTAACTTTATAATACTTTATCTTATCTAATGTATTATAATATATCTTTATAGGTTAAATTTATATACTATTAAAAATCAGAATATAGAATATAGAAGAAGTATAATTATAACTATTTTATTCGATTTAGTATAGGGCTAGTGAAGAGTGCTATTTAGTATATAAACGGGGTAGCAGAATCTATAGGGAGTCAACTTATACCTTAACCGTGGGTCATGATAATACTGCGGCGTAGCTATATCAACCAGGGGCAATCAGCTCTGAATACTGCCTCCCCGCGTTGTTGGTTCCAGGGTTGTCTTGATAGTTTTCAGCTTTCTCTCTCCCAGCATGTTTCTTGGGCACCAAGGAACCGCAGACACGATCTCTTCTATCGCAATGCGAAAATAAAAAGAAAGAAACATGGGCTGGTTCAGCCACAACCACATGCCCGTTGAGGGCCAGGTAAGCCTCACCAATTACCAGGCGACAGGCTTGAAGACGGAGTCCAGGAGAGGATGACTGACTGACCTTCTTTGGCCTTTGTTTCCCAGACCATTCTTCTGACAGGCGGCTCTGAGGGCACCGGTCTCAGTGCAGCACGCATCTTTTCGAGCGAAGGCGCAAACGTCATCATTGTCTCGAGGAACTCGGCAAAACAGGAAGAGGCCGTCAAGAGTATCAAGGCTGCGGCAAGGCTGCCCGAAACACAGCGTTTCCATACTATTGCGGCCGACGTATCTCAGCGCAACTACGCCGAGGGCGTAGTTGCGGATGCAACAGCCTGGAACGACGGGCACCCTCCCGAGATTATTTGGTGCCTAGCTGGCCTCTTAACTCCTATGCTATGGACGGATGACAGGGCCCTAGAGGCTGCTCGATACAATAGTGAGTATAGTAACAACTTATTGGTCTAGTATCTGCTAGATATATAGGTAAGGGGTTACTGATAATGAGATACGTGTGTGGTAGTGGACGTCAACTACTTTAGCTCTGCCGAAATATCCCGAGCTATAATGCGTGCCTGGCTCATCCCTCGCAAGGTGGAAGAACCCCGCCCCAAGCAAAGCATATCATCTTCACCGGCTCCGTCCTCTCCACCTTCGCTATGGCCGGGCACGGCACTTATGCCCCCTCAAAGTTCGCCCTCCGTGCCCTAGCCGATGCCCTTGTCATGGAGGCCCGTCTGTACCCCGACATCCCTATCTAGGTTCACCTCGTCATGCCCAATTCCATCACCACTGCCGGCTATAAGCGGGAAAATGAGACCAAGCCGTAGATCACACTCCAGCTCGAGGGTGCCGACAAGCCCCAGCACCCGGACGTTGTCGCCCGCCTGGCTATCGCCGGCATCCGTAAGGGCCGCTACTTTATCACGACGTCGTTCCTCGGCGACCTGATGCGATGGGGCGCTATGAGCAACTCACTGAGGAACAACTGGTTCGTTAACACGTTGATAGCGTGGATCATGCCCTTCATCATGGCATTTGTCATGTGGGATATGAACACTCAGGTCTCTTCGTGGGGTAAGAAGGAGAAAAAGGAACGATCCTAGGATGGTTTTCGCTCAATTCATTGAATGCCAGAGACGTATAAACAAAAGCTATAGCGTAAGTTGAGCTCGCTGGCAGTCTAAAGAATATTATTCTCTTATCCATCCAATGCAGACTTTGATTTAGTACAATACATCACACCCTCTTTACATAATTAAGTGACTGAACAGCAGTGTCCATGTAGTGCGGCTATAAAGTTAGGAAGGTGTCATCTTGATAAAATATATTGATGTAATTACTACTTGAGTCTATGGTTATTGCGAGAGAAGAAGCCGGGGCGTATATCTTTATCTGGTCAATTTGAAATACAAAGCTTTAGCCTTCCGGCACCCACTGGAATTCTTCTACTACGCTCGTTACAAATATTATATATAGACCCTACATATATATCCTGACTTAGCCCGAGGTTTTGTTGATTGGAACAGACGATAGACGCATTTGGTGCTTGTCCTTACTTGGATCCGATGCCAGATTCGAAGGATTCATGCGTGTGACGGAAATTTTAGCTACAGGTCGCTTTGCAAACTCACCTAGTCCCATAGCATTTAATCCGGATAGTCTGCAGTAACTCTTTTAAATCGGCATCGCCCTCTTTCTGTGTGGGATATAAAGATACAAGAGCTGGTTGATAACCTTCCAAAGCTGAACAGGGCCACTTAGATTCTTTAGCATTCCCACAATGGGATGATGTTCTGCTTAACGCTCCATGCTAGCTCCCGAGGTTTCAGACAGTCAGCGGATAAATATGTTTTGCTGATGTTCTTCTAAATAGAGGCCACCACGAACACAATATTATCCGATCAAAATCTCCTAGCACTAGGAGACCAGTATAGGAATGTCAGTCTCCTAAGTATAGCGGATCTAGTCGTCCTATATAAGTTCGCTTCCCAAGATTCAGTGTTAGTGATAATCAACTATTTGACGTCCGATCAACATATAGCAACAGATATCTTGCTCAAGCTCTCGGAGACCTTTATGCAAATCAGCGATATGGAAAACCAACGAGCTACCCCGACTAGTTCCGGACCGACATCTACCGAAGCTTTGTCCTATGATATCAATCCCATCATAGCACTGAGGTCCCCAGTCAAGCATCCGAATGTACTCTTCTGGGACATGACGAGGCATAGTTCCCCTCATGCTACTTCCCAGGGTACACTCATCGAACTCAGTAGATCAACGAGTATCTTTAGCATTCAGAACGTTTCCTGGACAGGTGGCGAGCATCTTGTCTGTTACACAAATATTAGTAGGACGGTCTTCGTTGACGCGGTCAACGATGCAGCTTCAGGGTTCCCCACGACGAAGAGCCTTAGAGAAGTACCAGTATAATATTGATAGCATCTTGTTCAATATTGACGCGCATCGTCTGCTCGTTTGCAGCAAATCAGGAGTCTCATTGCTATTCCTCGAGCGTTTGGCTGTGTTTGCATCGCATGAGATTGCAGAACCTCGTGGGAGATGGATCAACGATCCTGAAGATAAGAACTGTCTCGTTCTGATAACGCCAGAAAGCGTCGTAATATTCTCTTGGTCAGCTCTTGAGAAGTTGTCCTCAGTGCCATTGGATACCGACGGTCAGCTTTACTGCGAAGTACATAGCCCCTGTTGGACCATCTGTCCCTATGGAGTTCCATCCCCATAGTCACCCTCAACTTCTCGATCATGTCAATTTTGTGGTTGATAATGAGATGCTATCACTTTCTCGGCATCGACTATTAATCTGACTGTCCACTCTAGGTCGTGACAACTTAGTATAGATGCTAGATGTCAATTGGCTCGAGAGCTTTTCAGTGGACCTTGTGTTGGCGACGCGCCTTTGCCGGACCAGCTCATGAACCGCCTTGATAAACTACTCGTATTGCTCACCAAGATATAGTTCTGGTCACGCAGATACCCTTCTCTTTCTAGATTGTCAGTCCTGGGTCTATACCTATGTACCTAAGCCGTTTCTAGTGCTACAGCAGAGACAAACAGTGACAAAACTGATAGCAATCAACGAGAGCCAGTGAGCAAATGACATAAACAAAGACAAGGGGGAATATAAGTCAGATAAATAGGCACCATTACTTACCTAGCGATTGGGTTAGTCTTGACTGCATCTACTTGATCAAGGCATTTAGTGACAGGACGTTACTTTAGCCACGAAATAGAGAGGTTGCTGTCGCGCGATATCCAGGGCTTACCTAACAATCTTGCACTAGGATTCGTCTGTATGGAAGTATGAGTATGTATATGGAAAGAAAATCAGCGGAAATAAAATGGTTTTCTGCGACTCTTCACTAAGACCTAACACAGCGTTCCATTATACGTCCAGATATACCCGCCCCCCCCCCCACCCTTATATACAAACTAAATGAATGAGACCGGTTCCGAAACAACAAGACTTATTTAGTTGCTTGCAAGCCTCGGAGAGAGATGCTCGCTCTGACTGTGACACCAGAGCCAACGTCAAACCTCTCCTCTCTAACCAATCCAGGGGACTCGAGGATCTGCTGGAAAGGGATCTCAACGAACCCGGTCTCATCGGCCTTGTTCAGCAGCGCGATTCTGAAGTTGGCAGGGTGGCCTAGTAAGTCCGCCGTTACTGGGATCCTAAAGGCCTGGTCAAAGGAAGGGTTGAAGATATCAATTCCTGGGCTGTAGGATATAGCCGCGGTGCGGAACTCCTTGGCGCCCCACGTCACCTTGATGCTGGGGTTCAACTTATCACGCTCGCCCTCGAGGCCAAAAGCGCTAGCGATGAGCACTGTAGCAAGACCGACGATCTGGTCCTTGTTCTCACTCTGGGTAGTCGTGATAACGCCGGCATCATCGACGAAGTTGTAGAACCTAGCGTTAAGGAAGACCTTGGCGTCAGAAGGTTCGCCGTTCTTATTGAGGTTCAACTCCTGCGAGCCGTCGCTGAGCAGGATATCCTTGACGGTCGTAGTGGCGACGCCCATATCGTCATCTTCGCCGACATCGTCATCCTGGATCTTGATAAGGATCCGCTGGTCGTAATCCGCAACGAGAAAGTCGTGCGTCTCATTCCATGTTGGATTGTTGTCGTTATCCTTAGTCGAGGTGCGCCATTCTGCCTCAGCACCGATGTTGACCTTGCAGTAGCAGTCAGGGACATCCTTTATAATCTTGGCCAACAGCCCACTGGCGCGGCTCTTCTTTGGACCACCGATGTCAATCGCCCTCTCGACTGTCAGACGTAGCGCGCCCACGAAAGGCAGGTATGTCTTGAAGTAGTCGTTGTTACCGTCGAGCTTGACGAGGTAGCGGTTCGGCAGAACGGCCATTGAGGCGATGATGTCGAGGATGACCTTACGAACAGCTTTATCTACCACGGCCCAGTCCGCGATCTCGGCTGCGTCGGTGAAGTCGAGCTTGAGCTCTGGGGGGTTGATAAAGGCAACTTGCGCAGCTCCGATCTTGTTGCATCATGCTGGTTAGCACTAAATCATATGACAAGGGCTCAGGCAGGGTACTCTGTCGTACCAATGGGATCACGTTCAATACGGGAGCGAGCAAGATTGACAGTCTGCCCTTTAGATGAATATGTTGGATGCCCTGCCGTCTGGATCAGCAATGCGCGACTGTTATATCAAGTCTGCTCGACGAATACTTACCAGCTTGGGAACCATCTTGCCGTCTAGCTCGATATCACTATCTCCCTCCCATATAACATCCATATCAAGCTTCATACCGCCATTATCGACCTTTGTGACGTCCACTGCAGACACTCGAATAGGAATGTTCCCAAGGTCGAGCTTGACAAACTGGAGTGAAGCCAAGGGACCCGGAAGCATAGAGGCGAACATGGGCTCCACAATTTCTTTCACCATCCTGCAACCAACCACATTGATATTGGGCCATAACTGCTCAATCATGTCGTTGAGAAACCCTGATAATCATTCAAGTATCAGCTGCTGTTCGATTTGATGGCGCTGCGCACCAGCACTCTTGTGGGAGAGAAAGCACATGTGTTTCCGTCAACTGGTACATACCTGCGGATTCCGTGCCTCCAGAGGCGGTCAACTTGTCGACGAGACCTGCCATCCTGGGGAAAGGGTCAACTGCTTTATGAATACAGAAGGATAGGTAAGGAAGATGGCCCTTACGACCGTGAAAAGACAAGAGGCCTCAAGAGGAATTGTTGATATATGTAGCTGCCGAGTAAAGTGGGTTGACGTCACCTGTAGCATGGTGGAGACGACTGATTGTTGGACAAGTGTTTACTTGGCCTTGGCTCAGACTCTGGCTCTACCATTGGGTGTACTGCGAGCAAGTTTAGTCTCATCGTAAGTTGGACCCCTACTTTGAGGGCCCCCTGCATATAGGCTCCGCAGTTGCCCCTTATTCGCGCCTTACTTTACCAAACCCGAAAACAGAGTAAGATAATATTCACTTCAAATGGCCTTGCAAAAGGTTTCTGCTCAATTTTTAAGATAGATTGTAAGGTATAGTAATCGTCCATCATATGGATGTAGACGATCGAACTTGAAGTGAAGGTTCGAGTTGTTGGAAGAGATGTGGGCAAACGTGGCCACTAGAAGATATATCTACTGCATAGTGAGCGCATTCTGTGTCTTGTACACTCTACCACGGAGGTACCGCAGCGGGACAGCCAGCAAGAAGCGGCGGTGATGCTCATCATACTCGCCACAATAATCCGGCTGCCAATTAGACTCCATCACACTTGCTTAGCTAGGTGGCACTCGCAACATCAAGCGCTTTTGCCGTTTGCAACTGCTTTTGGATATACTACACAAAAGAGATGATGTTTGATCCCAAATTGGATTTTACTGCCTCTCGACTATAAATGTCGTTCTAGGCTTTTTACAATATCAAGTAGCTATTCGGAAGTAGGAAGAGGTTGAAACGATCAAGTGTTATCCACGCTGCTTCGACTATAGGTAATAACCGTTCGAAGTATATGTACCCTGCCCTACCGTCAGTACTAAAGCACCTCAATCATAGTAATATAGCTATCAGGTACACCAGTTGGCAACGGTCACAGGTCCGGTCGGTTGGCATCCCGTTGAATCCGATATGCTAGGAAGCGCAACAAGTACTGCAGGAAACTGTAGTCATAGTGTCTCGGACCAACTATTCGAATCAGGGCATAAGATGCTTCCGAGGACTTTAGACTAACTTGGACGGGGATTTCCTGGCCGTCTTAGAATATATCATTGGTCTTCCAGATCTGCCAACGATGCATATCTCGGCGTTGACTGTAACGTCCCTCGCAATTCGCCCCAAGGGCCATTGGCCCTTTTGACAGTGGAACCATAACATGCTCTGATGAATGATTTTAAGCAGAGCTCCGTCCCGGTCTATTTTGTGGTTGAGACGGTCTGAATATATTGGAGCAAGTTCTTTCCTTGCTCGATAGAGTGCTCTGCAACTTACACAGTGCCAGGCACCCATAACAATCAGTAACAGACATATCGATGGCTATCCGAGTGAGGAATCCCCACACATGTGCCTTGTACTCGAAACTGGCCTCCCATTGCGCCAAACATATGTGGCACTCTTTCACGATTTGGAACGACAGGGTTGGAAATATAGCTACAGGAGAGCTTCCGGCTTCTAAACATACGAAACATGCCTTGTACGCACAAGACAGTTACGGAACCCGAACGTTACCTCCGTCTACGCCGATTGCAGTATGCGGAATTGCTTTGCGCCTCCCTGGCGGGATGCGTACCACCGAAGACCTTTGGGATGTCCTCAGCAGCGGAAAGGACCTGCGCAGTACGATCCCGCCAGACAGCTTCAACATCTCGGCCTACGATACCAAGAACGGCAGTAAGGGCGCCGTAGGGAGGCACCACGGCTACTTCCTCTCAGAGAACCTTGCGCACTTTGACGCCTCCTTCTTCAACATGAGCAAGCTCGAGGCCGAGAAGACAGATCCTCAGCAGCGCAAGCTGCTCGAGGTCACGCGATAGTGCCTGGAGAACGCCGGCGAGATCGATTACCGCGGCAAGTTGGTTGGCTGCTTTGTCGGAACCTTCGGAGAGGACTGGCTTTTGTCACATTCCAAGGAGAACCAGTTCACAGGTGGCTAAAACCTTAGCTGGCACATAATGCTTGCAAACCGCGTGTCTTATGAGTACGACTTCCAAGGCCCCAGCGTGGTGGTCAAGACGGGTTGCTCAGCCTCGCTAGTCGGCCTGCATGAGGCCTGCCGCGCGCTCCAGAGTAGCGACTGCACGTCGGCGCTCGTGGCTGGCGCGAGCCTGATCATGGGGCCTGCAATCTATGCGGCAATGACTACGGAGGGCGTCTTCGAAAACGCATGTTGAGCTATTTCAGACACAACAGGGGTCTTTGCGGTGGATAGTGTTTGGTAATAGTAGATGACTCCCGGATGGTGCTCGCCATGTTGGGCATGGCGTTAATCTTGACAAGCTTGATTGTCCCGAGCTACCATCACGACTACTCCAGTCATGTTTGATGAGCGCCTCGAGTTGAGGCACTGTAAGTCCAACACGGATGCTGAGGAGTTTGCCCGCGAGTGCGTTCGCCATCCGGAACCCGAGAGAATATCCGCTGCTTGTGATGGCTGGCAGGATCCTGTATTGAAATTCTAGAGCCAGTTTAAGCAAACGGTTGAACGAAGGTTAGGATAAGCTTGAGGTTGTGAACTTAGAAGGCGCCCCAGGTACCGGATATGCCTTCGGACTGAATAATTATCCTGGGTTACCTGACAAAGATGCTCTGATATAACATGGGTATGCTTCCTGGCTCTTAGTATTACATGAGCGAATTCATCGATGGACAAGTCTGTAGTATATCCTCTGGAGCCGGGATTGTCTGTTACCGATCTAGGCGCGTTGCCGGTGAAACATGGAGAAGAACAATCTAACATATAGCTAGGAACTATATCAGGCAACCAAGTAGGATATCATGGTAGGTACTATTGAAGTAATGGCTCGATCGCACAATCCTAGATAGACCTTAGCAGATCAGTTTTCACCGTAGGGCGCTGGGATAATTATTGGCTTATTTGTTTATCAAGTCTTCAATCTTGACTGGATTATATTCCAATATACATAAGACTCTCAGGAGCCCACCCTGCCATCTGTTCGAGTGCTCCTCTCCTGATTCGTCGATGTTCTTCCAGAATACCCATGTGTGTAATTGTTGGGTGGCTTGAACCAGGATCCCGGTAATATTGTTTCTAAGCATCGGTCACAATGAGAGATCTTACTTTGTAAACTTCCCTGACACCGGAGGTCCCACGGGGTGGCTTGTTGAGGACTATCGAATCATATCGCCGGCTCTTTGCGTTGCAGGTACAGGTACCTCTTGATTGGGGAGGAGGGGGGGGCCTTGTGTTCAAAAACTTCGTGAGGCTCATAGGTCTCATTTCAGGTCATTTTTAAAGTACTATTCAGTTTGAAAATTAGAAGAAGTGAAGGTCCAGTGTTCTAGCATGTTCTTTTATCACGCATCAAAGTTGAGCTCAATTTTCTCGGCTCTTGCTGGCTACCCTATAGCTCCTGAGACTCTCCAATGTCTTTGGACAGGAACGGAGGGTGTGAAATCTCCGTGGTTTTGAGATGTGGTAGGATCTTGAGATGATGGAACGTGAGGCCCACGCCAGGTAAATATTTAGCTATATTTTCTTGTGGTCATGATAGTACACATTTGACAATCAAGTTAGATCTATTTTTTATGTGAGACCTCGCACCAGGCGTGTCGATCAGTAAGCTACTCATCCTCTACCTAGGTACTTGAAGCTGGCGATAGCTTGCCTCTGGGCTACGCAACCTCAGATCTTTAGCTCCAAGACCTAGAGGTCCACTGTGGTCAAGTGGTGATGGATACCCATAGGGTGAATAGCGGAGCTTGACATCTGGAATTACACAGGGCACGTTACTGAGACGCTTAACTGGTAAACGTGCCAGACTTTGTGTACCCAAGTACTGATCTGGGTTAATTTCCATCCCTCTGTACTAGGGAAACTCTTACGTCCATATCTCAGGTCACTTCTGCTTCCATTCAACCGCTGGTTGTACTCTTCGAAATCAATTGTACAACCACAACACACCTATCCTCAATCTGGCCTCTCATAGTGTCAGCAACACAGTAAACCTTGGAAGTTCTCCCTAAAACCCGACTCTCGCTGCCATTCACGATGATCGGTGTTATGATATCCCGCGCGATCATCGCAACCTTCCTTGCTGTGGTTCTTTTGACCCAGCTTGTGTCGGCGGTGCTGAACGGCCATTGTCCTCCCCTCGGCGCAGTCCTGCCCTCTCCGATCAGCCCCTCCGCCTGTGCTGCCGTCCAGGCAGCTATCTACAACTTTGAGAACAACTTCAATGACTTCACCTCTGGATTTGGCGGCTCAGCTGTCTCGGTCGCTGTCAGGTCAATTCATGAACGCAACTACCTACTTGACCTCCACTACACGCCGTCGACGCGAGGACCTAGCTCCACCGATGCAGTTGATGCGAACACAGTTTATCGAATTGCCAGTATTTCCAAGGTCTTTACAGTTCTCGGCATTCTCCTTGAGGGGATTGGCATGGATGACCCAGTCACAACGTACCTCCCAGACTTGTCAAGCCTCCGTGCCACAGATGGTATCGACGACAACATCACAGCTGTCAGCTGGGACGACATCACGATTGGCGCTTTAGCGTCACACATGTCTGGAATTGGATTGGACTGTATGATATAGTCTCTTGTCTACTCGAAGGCGTATCTCGCTAACCAACCATAACAATGCGCAGTGATGGATGACCTGGCGGATATGCCTGGAAATTGGACAGCCATGGGCTTTCCACAACTCGATGGCTCGGCATCCAGCCCTAGATGCTCTGGCATGTATGGCCTGCAACCTTGTCCCACAGACGAACTTTTCCGAGACTTTAGCAAACATCACCCAGTCTACCCACCATTCACTACTCCAATGTATTCAAACCTGGGCTTCGACATTTTAGGACTAGTGTTGGAGAGAGTGTCCAACAAGACCTTCGTGGAGTATATCAAGGAATCTATCTTAGACCCTCTGAACCTGGCGAACACGACTACAGGCACAGCATCCTCTGTTTTGTCACAGGCTTTCATTCCTGAGCAGTCAACCGACCAGTCCCACTGGGGAGTGCAACATGGGTACGACAATCCTGCCGGCGGTTTTCTTTCCACTGCCAATGACCTGATGGCTCTCGGATCCGCTATCCTCAACCACAGTTTGCTTGGAGCGGCCGCGACAAAGAAGTGGTTGAAGCCTGTTTCCTCAACATCCACGATCGGCCGGGACATGGGTGCGCCGTGGGAGATCTTGCGTTCCTCGAACCTGACGACCGACGGCCGCCTCATCGAGTTATACACAAAGGGCGGAGACGATGGGACATACCACTCCAAGCTCTGCCTCATCCCGGACTACGACGTAGTCGTAACGATCCTGACGGCCGGTCCAGAAGCAGACTTCACGTTTGCCTTCTCACTGCTGTCGCGACTCCTCAGCACCTTGCTGCCCGCCATCGATCAGGCCAGCCGAGAAGAGGCAGGCATCAGTGTTGTTGGCACATACATGGACACGACGACAAACTCAAGCATCACGCTGTCGCTGGATGACGGCCCAGGTCTAGGGATCTCGGGCTGGAGCGTTCGCGGCCACGACGTCGTGGACATTTATTCCTATATCACCGGCGTCCAGGGTGTGCCTATCGTGCCGCGCTTGTATCCCGTGAGCACCCAAGGCGGTGGTAAGGCTGCGTGGAGGGCCGTCTTTGACATGGGCACTGCTGAGCAGAATGTGGAGTTCGATGCCATGTTCGCCTGGCCGGGACAGAGTTGTCAGACATGGGCCAATATAGATCGATTTCCGTATGGATTCAATGGAATAGATGACTTTGTCTTTACAATGGAGGACAACACGGGTGGGTGGGTCGCGACGAGCTTGTTGAACCGGGGTTTTCAGGTCAATATGACGAGGCAGGCTGAGAAGTCTGGCCTGTTGAAGGAAGGATGAGCGTTCCGAAGGGTTGGCCCAAGTGGCCGGGCCCGCGCCTGTGGGCCTGACGATCTTCTGTGTTGGAGAGCTGATTGATGTTCAGTTAGCTTAGGATGACCTAGCTACCTAGGTAGTTATTCGGATAGCTTAGCTATGTCTAGCAGAAATTCGAATGTCAGGCTGTATCTTAAGCAATGGGCTCTAGCAACCTTACTCGAGGTACACAGTGGCGTTTTCCCCCCCCCTCCCCCTTCAGTGCTGGTGGTTCCAGTTGATGTCGCATTCCATGACCGCGTACCCTAACCCTTGATATTACTCGGTCAGGTAGTTAGCGTTTCACTAGGCAACAACATAATCCGGGCCTGAACGTTTCACATCATCTGAGATCCCATTATCTGTCTTTCTTTCTCCTCCTGAAATCCTTTGGTTCTTAATCTCTCAACACATCGCTCCATCAGGGAGCTCATCTGTCACCTCGAACTTACATGATCCGCTCACAAAATGGCAAGGTTGATACGTCCCAGAAGCATTGAGCGGCTCCACTACGTCCGTTCACGTCTCCGGAAAGCATCATGCATAAACAACAATGACGATTGTGAGGAATCTAGCGATGAATCACCACGACCGCATACATCGTCAAACCTCTCGCAATCTAATGACACACAGCTGGAGGGAGAGCCGAGTCCAAGTTCAGTATCAGGTCCCTCACCACCAATCCCACAGGATGACATGGATGATCAATGTTCAAGCGCCTTCTTCACCTGCCTCCCGCCCGAGATCCGCCGCATGATATATATCGAAGTCTGGCGCGCTTCTGATGATACCTTGAAACTGCATATCCACGGGGGTAGTGACGGGCCCAGACTGGACCATACTGCTTGCAAATGCTCAGCCACCGAGTCTCGGCTGGATGAGGAAGACCCCATGCGGATGGACTCCTGGCCTGGCTGGGGCGGAAAGAACCAGCCTCCGCGGTGGTTCTGGCATGCCTGTGGGTTGAGACTTAGATGGGGCGCTCATTGGAGGTGTCAAGCAGATGCCATGTTGGCTTGGAAGACGAGAGAAGATGGGACCTGTGTGGATGAGAGGAGTCTCCGGAGAGGAGGCTATATGGATGTTTTCCTGACCTGTAAACGGGTGTGAGTGCAGATTGAGTGTCCTGGCTAGTGCTGCCCTGCCCCCAGTATGCGATACTAACGAGATTCATAGTTACTTTGAGGCAATAGAGTCTTTCTTCGAGTCAACAACGCTTATTTTCACGGCATCCGAAGATGCATACCGGTTCTTCGTACAGCAGCCTCATCCGTACCTGTCAAAGATCCATGCCGTGGATTTGAGCTTCACCCATTTCAAAGATCACCTCTTTCTCCAGGCCATAGCATCTGACCACCCACGGTTGACAGGCCGGTGCAATGTCCCTGTTTCAAGAGAGGTCTGGACGCCACTCACCCTGAGCATCCGAGAGAAGTTACCCGAGTTGCGGTGGTTGAGGATACACCTGTCTACCTCAACAGCGACGGCGAGTGTGGAGCAATTTCTGGATTCGCTCAGGAACTGGGAAAAGAAGGGCCTTGGGGAGGTTGAGGAAACAAACGATGGAATGATTTATGTCGAGGGACCCGGGCAACAGGTCACACCGAGCATTAGTGTTGAACAGAAGGCATGAGGTTCTCTATCAATGTATGATTAAGGTTTGTTGGTTATGTCTTGCGAGGTTAGGCCGGGAGACAGGGGATGCTGAGCTCATGTGCACGTCTTTTGTAACGATTTCTGCGGCCCGTTCAGGGAATTACAAAATAATCTTCATCCGTCAAGGACCCAGTGGTAATATCAAAAGAGGACAAGTCAACGTGGGACGCCGAGGTCATCTACAACCCATTCAATCAAGATCTCCCCCCTTCTCCGTCCTCATCTCCTCCCTCCTATCCGCCTCTTTAAACTCTCCCCTACATTATTTTCCATCCTACAGCTCGCCTCACTGACATGATAAGCTTCGAGGTCTTCCTGTCCTTGATCTGCTGGAGCACGGAGGGTCGTCGAAGCCTGCGTTGCTCGGTCGAGGAGACTTGAAGTACCATCACATGTTGTGCTCCTACATATCACCAGGATTGACTCCACTATGTTCTCCGTGAGGACGCGAATTGCCATGTGGACCACGGAATGGCCGATGAACAGAGTATAGTGCACATCGCTGAGCTCCACACGAAATTCTCCTTCGGGACCTGTTTGGCTGATAGGGAGAGGGTCGAGACGTCTAGAGTATCTAAGGGGGTCCAACAAACATCCGCGCTCGCGCCTAGACAAGAATAGAGTATGAGCAACCAGCTGGGTATACTCTCTACTTTGAGAGGACCTCTCACATGTAAGCAGGCGAGAGAACAAACCCACGCGGTAGAACCGACTATAAACGACTGCATGTATACAGCTCCTGCCGCGAATGATTGTTGTCAATGTGTAAGTATCGAAAGGGTACGAATTGAACTATCGTTAATTTCCACAAGCCCCCCATGGCTCCCCGAAGCGTCCTCTATCCATGGCATTTGCTAGTTTCCCACACGAATCGGGTCGTATTTCTGCTCGACAGAGCTCTCGTGGCAACCTCAGTTAAAGGTAACATTGCGCATATTGGCCCCCTCTACCGTCCTTCCCGAGGTCAGGTCCTAGTAGAAGCATTAATCTCGTAGACCCTCCTGTCGTTACCCCTTCCATGATACTCACGGTCAAGCCGAGCTTATAGAGCCGGAGAAGGGCCTGATACATTTCCGATGGGCCTGGTATATAACGGCCAGGTTAGTGCGCATCCATATAGGATCTAGCTTCATTACCCTCTAGATACCGGCCTAGAGCATACTATCCAATTCCTGCTTGCATGACCAGACGTGGTCCGAACGAAGTCGGCGAGGTCGATATCGTCTCGCCAAAAGCACAGCATCTGCCACCTCAAATTTGAGGCGAAGACCGAGCCCTCCTATTAATATCGAGGAGTCTAAGGGAAATCGCAGCGTAAATTTCTTTAACCGCCTTAATAGTTCGGTGGGTCTCGGAAAGCGGAAACGCCTTTGTGTTCTGCATATCGTAGAAGTTTCGCTTGATTTGCAGTACGCGGTCTGGTAGCCCCTGGCGAAGCACGTGGTCGAAGAAGTTGATGCATTCCAGGGCGCGATCATCCCAGTCTGTATCCTCATCGAGATAGGTCTTGAGAGGCAACGCGAATTGCCGCGCGGTGTTAGAGCTTCAGGCGAAACAAGTTAGGGCGCTGGTGGTCGGAAAGTGGGAAAGCTTGGATCTGATGAGTTTGGTGGCATAGAAGCTTCACTCAATCAGTACTCAGCGTTCTGTTGGCCGTTGGTGAAGCACATGGTCAGAAACAAAAAGGGGGAAACAGGGGGAAGAGGGGGGAACAGAGGAAAAGAAAAACAAAGCTAGTGCATCCCAGATTGTGAGTATCCAATACCGAGAGGTATCATGGAGAAGGATTATAGGAGGAGACTGTAAAGGAAAAGCGAGGAGAGTACATAGTAGTAGGAGGAATAAGGGTAAAGTGACATAATCGGTTAGCTGGGGGTAGTTACCCTAGGGTACCTATCTAGGAAAGTGTAAGAGTACGCACTTATCGCATTGGGGCAAACATCTCGGCTTAAAGCAGTGCCTCCGTGTCGAGCAATCCTACATATGCTAGATGATAATCAACAAGACGGACGAGTTTCCGTGCATGGTAAGCGCTCGTTAATCCTGCAAAGACCTGGACCTCGGACTCAGCCCCTGTGGCTGCCCCCCCCCCCCCGCTTTCTGTTAAGTAAAAACAAAAAACAGAAACGAATGTCCCACCGAGTCCGCTCTGGCGCCGGTGCTACCCTCACTGGCGGCTGTATAAAACGTCTCAATGGTAAGGTGACATTATCTACGCTTTCTGAGAAACAAACCGTTATATATTGACGAATCCCAAGCCAGGCAGACCGACGAGTTACCGTAGGCCAGTGTCTAAATCGTCCAGTCGACCCACCAAATGCCCCCAGGGAGGGTCCCGGTAATATCCAGAAGCAATTCCAATGCCCCTATATTCCGAGTTATTATGCCCCCCATTACAGACACTACTGGGATCCCGTCACATGCATGTTCGAAGTCAGATGGCAATCCACGACTTTATTGAAGCCATGCATTGTCTAGGTCAAAGGGGTATTTAGAACATCCATGTAAGGTTGATATGGATTTGCGCAACATTACTTTCTGGCAGAAGCGGATCAGGTACACGTCCAGCAGTAATGATTCGGCCTCACACCACAGTATCATTAACGGTCTCTATGAAGGCCCTGAACACTGGGCAAGTCGAGTAAAAGCGAATTTGATCATCTTTGCCGTCTGGTGGGGTCCAACTTGAAATTTTACCCCTGGAAGCAGTCCATGATAACGCATTCCATAGGAGAGCAGAGGGTTATCCCAACTATTTTCGTACAAATATCAGTGCAATTTGCATATGCGCCATCCACCGTATCTTCAAGTGACTCCCGTATCATCGTGGCAGACCAATGCGACTGTAAGCCATCATCACTTGTCCATACGAGCAGCTTCCTGCTTCATGTCATCACCGAGAGCTTCAACCTCTGCGTAAGGAGCTCGTTCAGATTGTTATGGTGGGCGAGACGGCAAGCCTGCAATCCATGCTGCGTGAGGAGAGCCTGAGGTCTTCACACAGCATGAGGGGAGCATATTTGCTTGCATACATGGTGTTTGTAGACGACTATGTCGACCCCTCCCCGCTCCCTCCCCATATGTCGTTTTGATGATGAATGGCTAGACCCCATGAGAGGTCCCAGGCCCCGTTGGTTGTTGACGGGGTTTGTTGATGGAGTGGTAAGCGGAAGGAAAAGTGCGACAATTGCAATACGGTGGCCCTGAAGAACATACCCGTAGGCCCAACCCGTACATCATGCTTCCCACTACGACTTTCACCTGTAGTGGATACCACAAACCGTCCGCACCCAGAAATACACTCAATAGCTATTTCTGATGAGACTGCCACCAAAAACTTGTCTTGAAGTGATTAACAGTGATCATCTCTAGACCATTTCGGATTATTCCTGCCCTTGACCAATACTGACCTTACCACAGAAATCGTGCTCGATTTCAGCCGTCTCACTGCCCTCCAAAGTGACACCAAGATATAGCACCCAGCATCGCTACTTTGTGGGCCTCATAGATGTTTCCACCGTCACCACCATGTACAGCGCCCAAAATCGCTTCATTCGTGACCATCGTAGTCAACAATACAATCACCGTGTCCTTTACGTTGAAGGACGTGGTGTCGAAGCTATCTCTTCGCAGTAACATAGATGCTGGCTATGCGTCTGTCAGCGGCTTTCCATGCCGGGTTGAGCGTAGGCGTCTCGTCTGTCTTATACTTGCCCTAGACACCCTGAGATGCCATCTCTACAGCTTTTACGGGTGAAAGCTGCAGTGGGAAACACAATGTACAGGTAAAGCCCACGGGTAATAGCCCAAATAGGCGGGATGATACAAGTAAAGAATGTAGCGAAACGGACGTCAGAACGTGTGAACTGGGCCGAGTCAGTGAGATATTGGAAGGCTCCAAGGCTTTCGAGATGCACCGTCGTCTCTGAACGTAGAGACAGAGAGAGTTTGCTGGGACTGCCTGTCTGAACGGGTTGCACATGACCTCAGCGTCCCATATGAACTTATTCTCCATCCGCAACTTTGAATTGCCAACGTGGCCTGGGATCTTAAATGCTGGGTCGAAGGCAATACGCAGATCACACCCAGGTTCAATGAGAGAGTTCAAGGCACCGTCGTAACGATCCGACAGGCTGCGGTCACTACAATGAACAGCCATCACGTATACCGTGTGACCTTCCCCACACTGGTAGAATCGGCATCGCAATGCCAAGAACCGTGCTTGGATGGCGGGGACTTGGATGCAAAGTGATGCCATCGTGATGGTGTGAGCTGGACGGCGACGTGGTCCTCACTTCTACTCTCCTCTCTCCTTTTCCCCTCCTCCTAATTTCCTTGATATTAGCTCTTCCATAACAATTTTCACTTCCTCAATCTCCTTGAATATCATCCTATCAGCGGCGGGCGAGCTTGGACGTGTTGGTAAGCTTTCGGAGGATCTCGTACATCCCGGCGTTGCACAACACGGAATTGGCCCCAGTCATTAAACCTCCTGTACCTCCGTGGTCTTCGTATTCACTACGGTTTCGCTTGCATCTGGCCCTAAGAACATAGGTAGCCAAGGAGAAGCGGGTGTGCGTAGTGTGGCTATGACGTGCCACGTCCAAGGCCGTGTGGTGGATGGCGCGAACGGAAGGCACGGCCGTAAACCTTGGCTTGTCGTAGTCTATGTTACAGACGTATCTGTCATGGCCAACTGGGATATTGTAACTGGGATATCATGGAGTGGTGGCTCTCAACATGAGAGTTGGCTTGACCGTTTCTAAGCTACAGACTGCATAACAGCATGACTGCGCTTGGGCTCCCAAATCGATTTGAAACCGCTATATGGAACTGTAACGCCCAGGGGCACTTGAATCACAGGGGTTTGCACTGAGTCTAATTCGGGCAAATGCCCATCGGAGGATCAGACCAATCGATGGCTCGTCTGCGAGTTTCCCTATGCTTGTAGCAGCTTCTCTCATGCCCAGCCAATATAGGATTGAGGGCGCTCTTGGACTCGTCTTAGTGGTATCTCCCTACCTCCCTACACTCTACCAAGGCATCGCGGACGCCCACAATACAACACAACCAGGACGTGTCGTTCAAATATACACGGTATGCACGGTGTATAAACTCGTGTAAGCTGATTAGTCACGCTAGTAGCTGATTGAGTTTGGATGCTTCAATCGAAGCTTTTGGTTTGGGCATGAGACATCAGAGCCATGACGACAGGAAGAACACAAGAATTTGTTGATTCGATGTTGACCCCAAATTTTGCCTCCACAGTTAATCTTCGGTTGCCTTGTGTTCTCTCGCCCACTGGCATCCGAGGGATCTTCCCAAAGCAGGGAGCATGCCCAGCTGGTTGCCCATGCTTCGTGCTTGTCCTGGCGGGAGCGGGGATGTTTGCTTATCTCGGGATGGAAGAGTCCAGACGTCCCTATTCCCCATGATCCCCACGTGCTCCATCTTGGCTGTCTCCAATAGGCGGGGACCCGGGGGCAGCCTGGCAGCGTTGCAATTGCCGGGGTCTCGGACTCCACAACGGCCGTCTACCTCCTTCATCGCCAGGCATCGAACTGCCTCTCACCTCCTAAGAGCCGGCGTAGCATGGCATGCGATCTTGTCAACCAACTGCATATTGCAACCTGGTTAAGCTCGCGTCCCCATTGACCCCTGTAGGATCTCAGGAAAGCCGGGTAGTTGCTCTGACGGTTAAAATACACTTCGAACCTTTTTCCTCGAATGCTGCGTCCCCAGATTAGCTCAGATTTTCCAGACCCGACAGTCTGGACGTATGGCAACAGTTCCATTTTAGTTTCGCGGCGAATGTTACAGTCGTATCATCATCTCACACAAGCGCAAAGATCTTGGCTCCACGAGATTGACAAGGGGAATCTTGGAGACGCCAGAGCTTACCCCGTGGGCACAACGACAGCTTCGGAATCAAGCTCCACTTCCCCAGGCCTGGACTCGTGCTATCGATGCCAGCAAGGCTCCCTGTTGGCCAAAATTGGCTCCTCTATGGGTGCCGTTCCTACATGGGACCCACAATCTCGCCGAGACACGGTCACATGTGCACGCATGGTGCCGTTTTGCCGAGTCTGTCCACGGGAATATCTACCTACATAGACATTCATCTGAATCCCACTATCTCCAGTTATGATAGCGCCACGCGGCACAGAGCCTCGGGAACTACCCCAACCAAGCTTTCTTGCCAAGAAGTACTGATCCTCGACGGCTTGGTCTTACTGTTCAGGAGATAGTAACACCTGGTACACAGTCATCACACCAGTGGTGTGTCATAGACCAGGTAGTCACAGAGCTTTGAAAGAAATCTATGTTGGTTCAAAGACGTCCGTGGTAGTTCTCTGATACTCAGCTATCATATAAATGTGCACCACGGAAGCTGTTCCTAAGCGCGTCAACGGTGCCCTCGGGCCCGTCTTACGCGCGGCCCGCCACCTTCCACCAACAATACCTTTCCAAGATATCCTTTGGCCATAGTGCGTTGGATGCAGAAAGAGAAGTGAAATGCATGCGGATTTGGTTCCTGTCAAACAAGAGCTTAGTGCTTGACGCAATATGCCAACATGCCCACCAGTGTGTCCGGGGTACTTCCTACCCACCAGTCGTCTTCCTCCCAATTCCCCAGGATTGCTTCCCCGGGATGCAGAATACCACCGCAAGTGCGGCCGAGTCTAAGCCCCAGCTCTCCGGAGCATTTTACCGAGTTGAGTCTGGGGACAGCCCTGGAGAGATGTCTGGGGCCGTATCGGGAGTTTTCACTCCACACTGGAGCCTTGTCCTTTGCTATCATGGGCGAGCGTCACCCATTACCCGCCCCCAAACCCTTCCCCAGAAGACGGTGTATAGCAGCCCGGCCGGTCGCATCTCGGCGGACCTTCTGCTGACCTGAATCCTTGACAACTTTCACGCGAGCCAGGCGCGGCGTTGTTCGCTTGCATATGTCCATTGGAGCCTAGTTGGAGGTCGAATCCTGGCTCCTGGGTCACCTCCCGGATTTACATGATGGCCTTTGGCTGTAGGATTCGGAATTAGGCTTGACAGAGCTTCCATGGGTGGGAAAAAGGATTTCCCAGATTGGAATCGGGGGAGACCAGAAGCAGATATAAAGTCGGTTGCTTGCCTTCTTTTCTCTTGATTAGATCGTCGCTTGTTCATATAGTTCACATAATCAGATACCCCAACGACACCTATACACCAACAACAATGGTCGCGGGAGGAGCTGTCCACAGTCAGTCGGCTGTAGGCCGTTTGGCCGCAGGGAAGCAGCACGGCATCCTTGGAATGCTGAAGAACCCATTCGTTTTTGCAACTTGCGCATTTGCGTCGATAGGCTGTATCATGTACGGCTACGATCAAGGAGTGATGTCCTCGATCCTGGTCATGGAGAACTTTGAAGCCCAGTTTCCCAGTCTGATGGGCTCGACGATCCAGGGCTGGCTCGTTTCCGCGCTTGAACTTGGCGCCTGGGCCGGATCCCTCTTCTGCGGTTGGCTCGCCGATGCCATCTCCCGGAAATACTCCATGAACCTGGCCGTCCTCATCTTCACCGTTGGTACCTGCCTCCAATTCGCCGCTCATAACTCGGGCATGCTCTTCGCTGGCCGTGTCATCGGTGGTTTCGGCATCGGCATGTTCTCCATGCTCATTCCCCTGTACCAAGCCGAGATTGCGCCTCCAGAGCTGCGTGGTGGTCTCGTCTCCCTCCAGCAGCTGTCCATCACCATCGGTACTGCTGTTGCCTTCTGGCTTGACTACGGAATGCACTTCATCGGTGGCACGAAGTGCAAGCCGTATGGTGTCCCCGAGGATGACTGGTATATCGACGGATCTTTCAACTATGAGGCTGCTCATGGTCACTTGTGCTCTGGTCAGAAGGATATCGCGTGGCGCTTCCCATTGGCCCTCCAACTCGTCTTCGCCTGGACGCTCTTCGTCGGAATGTTCTTCCTTCCTTTCAGTCCTCGGTGGCTCGCCATGAAGCACAGAGACGAGGACTGCCTCGCCGCCCTCTCTAAGCTCCGACGTCTCGCGCCCGAAGACCCCGTCCTCCGCACAGAGTTCCTAGAGATAAAGGCGGCCGTTATGTTCGACGAGGAAGTTAATAACGAGCTTGCGTCTACAGGCCGCTTCGGCACATGGAAGCCCATGTTCCAGATGAACATGCTAAAGCGTGTCTGGATCGGCATCTGGATCATGATCTTCCAGCAATTTGTAAGTGGAACAGGCTTTATTGAGAAAGTCATGTTGATGACAGTCGCTAACAGTTGCGCATCATAGACCGGTATCAACGCTGTGCTCTACTATGCGCCGCAAATCTTCGAAACGTTCGGCTTTACCGATACCACAACGGACCTCCTCGCCACCGGTGTCACTGGAATCCTCCAGATCCTCTTCACCATCCCCGCCGTCTTGTTTCTAGACAAGTTCGGTCGCAAGTCCTTTCTCATTACCGGTGCCATTGGGATGATGATCTGCCACGTCATCGTCGCCGCGCTTGAGGGTTCATTCGAGAATTCGTGGCCCACCCATCGCGGCGGTGGCTGGGCAGCCATCGTCTTCATCTGGCTCTTCGCCGTGAACTTTGCCTACTCCTGGGGCCCGGTCACTTGGGTCCTGGCCCAGGAGATCTTCCCCAACTCGCTCCGGTCCCGCGGTGTCTCCATCGTAGCGTCGACCAACTGGATCTTCAACTTCGTCATCGGCCTCACGACCAAGGACATGCTCGCAACCATGAAGTACGGGACTTACATCTTCTTCGCTTGCTTCTGCGGCATGGGGGCAATCTTTGTCTGGAAGATGGTGCCGGAGACGAAGGACAGGACGCTGGAGGAGCTGGATATATACTTTGGTGGTGACGATACTACTATCGCGCGCGAGGATAAGGCGCGTATGGATCGCATCTATGAGAGTCTAGGCTTAGCGGGCGTGGAGAGGCCGGAGGATTTGGCAGAGAAGGAGATCTCTGGGGTTAACCACCATGAATCTTCCGAGCCTGGGACCCCTCAGGTAGAGGCTTGAACGATGCGGAGGCTCTGGTGGGTGCTTGAGTACAAGAGACAAATTAAACAGGACAGCCTCATAATGATCTTCAAGGAGGTTGGTGGAAGGCAAAAGAGCTCGCAGGCAATTAATGCGGATATGCCACAGCAATGATCTACCCCAAATGTTTGATATCACCGTCTTGGTAGATTGCGATGCAGCGCTATGCAGGTGCAGGTGTAGGTTCCTGTCTGATCGCCCTAAGGGGAGGTATGTGCTTACTGGACTCGTACGCCGTTGGAGGGTTGGTGCATGCGATGCATGTTCGTATGAGACACAGGAGTTAAGTCACAGAAAGTGACAAAGTGACTGGGGATCTATATACTGTCCGCCATTGGGTTGATGGATTAATTGCTCGGTCATTCGTCTGATAGATATATGGATGGTCGTCTTCAGGGTTATCTGGGGAGGGTGTGCACAGCAAGATCTCTAACCCTCACCCTAACCCTACCTTGGTACCTACCGCTTGTAACGGCATCACCCTCGCGTAAGCACGGAGCAATTGCACCTGCCGCCGCGTCACGGATCACGGGGTGACTGCAGTGACATCATATATGCGTGGAACCATTTAGTGTAGGTACCGAGTAAATCGTACCAAGAATAAGCCATCAAAACATTTCCCCACGCAAAACTTCTTCCCCTCTTTCATACTTATGCTCAGTCAATCAGCCTAATCATATACTGATCTACCTGCTCGGGCCATTCAACACCTTCTCGACACCACCTTGACCTAGGACACCCATCCACACCACTACAATGTTCCAGAAAGCTTTTGCCCTGTTCCTCCAGCTCTGCCTGGCCACCCTTGCCTTCGCTGCCCCTCTCGCCCAGGAGGTTTCCGCAACCACTCTCAACAACAGTTGGCAATATGGCACTGGCGGCGGCGTGATTGGATTCATCGTCCTTATTCTTGACATCATTGTCTTCAGTACGTCTAGACTACTCTTTCCGGTTCCTCCGGTCCATCTGACTTCATGCTAACCACAAACACACCCAAATAGTTGAGGTCCTGAAGTCCAGCCGCCCTCCTGCCCACAAGGTGCTCTGGTGCCTCGTCGTCTTCCTCTTTCCCATCATCGGACTTGTCGTCTACTGGCTCTTCTCCGGCCGCGCGGAGAGCAACAGCAGCGGTTCCTACGAGCCTCTGCCGTAAGCATCGTGCGATCTTGCACGGCGCTACGTGAAACATCCAAAAGCGCATGAGCCGTATCGAGAAGATATGCGATATAGGTGTGGTGTAACGCACCTGGTGCTGGGAATGAATTTGGGTTCCCGGGGCGAGGGCACCCTGGACGATGTGGTATGGGAAACCAAGCCAGGGAGGGAAGGAGATTCTTGCAATTGGGAAGACGTCATTGGAATTATGATTGATTTAACGAGTGAATGAAATACGATGCTTGCGTTCTACGAGATTGGACAGTTAACTTTAGCCCAGTGCCCCGGCGTTGCTGACCACGACGCGTAGTTGGAATGCCATACTGCTTAGCTTGGAACACAAATTAAGGCAGTTAGGATATCACGGTCTTATCACGCCGCTGCGTTGACGACGAACGTACCATTTTGAAGTGGAATCATCGTTTCTCAACCAGAGCGGCATGCAAGTTGAATGCACGACACGGGGCTGGGTGTTTAGGTACTGCTAGGGGTGACACAAAAGATCGCCATTCATGATGACCGCCAAGTCTATTCATGATGACCGCCAAATCTATGCTTGGTGACTGCACAAAGTCCTTACAGCGCCGAATGTGAAGATGGATTTTTTAGACCTAAAGAGATGCGAAGAAGCATATGAAATTAAGTGTCATCACAGCCAGTAGCACCATCGTCTTTAATCTTTTTGTCCTCTGATACACAGAGCAAATGGTCAAGAGGCCCCGGGAATTGGTAAATCCTTACGTCTAAAACGTCCAAAAGTAACGGCAATGAAATGGAATGGCAAGTAAATGGAAGGCTTCCGACTTAGTAGCCCCTACCTTCTTCCTATCGCACTACAGATGCACATACTTACATCCATGTGAATATTATATACATAAGCACCTAGGTGGTCACCTTAATCGCCTCCAGGGGCAGTCTTCAGGACGAGGCCACCCAGAGGAAATATCCTACATTAAACCTTATGTAGACTGACAACAAGTGACCAAATGCAGGACTCTGCGCGAGAAATTGTCCCCCCAACCAAGCAGGGCCACAGGTGGCCCCATTACCTTGTGGTAATTACAGCACCATCACTCTTGACCAGCCCTTCTGCCCCTTAGGGTTAACTCACGCCGATTGAGATTCCTCAACAATCTTCTCCGTCACCTTGCCATCAGCTTGAATCACAACCTTCTCCACCGTGAGCGAGGCCTTGACCGGCTTGGGCTGGTTGTACACCCACTCGAGTTGCTCGAGGGTACGACCCTGGGATTCGACACTATAAGGCGAGCTCGTTAGCATCACTTCATTGAGGCACACAAGACGTATGTAGTTAATTGTTCCCAGGTCGAGGGTGACTTACCCGAAGAAGTACCAAAGGACGGCCTCGACGAGATCCCATCCAACAAAGATGAATATGTACTTGTACTTGATATTGCCTAAGGCGATCGGCCCAGCAAATTGGTTGATGAACCCGAACAGCCCAACAATGACGCCAGAGGTGGCGAGACCCTTGGCACGTCTGTTGGTGTCGAGAGCCTCGGCGGGGATAATGCCCTGGAGCGGGGTGTAGGTGAAGGAGTATATCGTGTTGAAGAGGAAGTAGAATGCGAGTGCGGCCTGGCCGTACGACTTGTAATCAGGGTCTAAATTTCCCTCGCTGTCGCTGTGCTGGGCGACGCCGGCAGATGTCCCTCCGTTGATGGCGAGCATGGCGGCGCAGACGAACGTGCCGTAGACCAGGACGGTGCGCCGGGGCATCCTGTCACTGTAGGAGACGCCGAGGCCGGCACCGATGGCGGACAGGCAGCTGTTCAGGACGTTGAAGCCGAGCTGCTGGGCGGTGGTCTTGATGCCGATGCCGTCGAAGATGGTGGCGTTGAAGTAGCCGAGCCCGTTGCCGGAGAACTGCCCAAAGACGCTCATCATGAGCACCTGCAGGAACCGCCAGCGCCCGTTGTGCTCCAGGAGGAATGGGCGGTAGTCCCACCAGACCTTGTCGAGGCCATCGTTCTGGATGCCCTCCCTCATCTCCTCGATCTCAAGCATGACGAGCCGTGAGGAAGGATCTCCGTTGCCGTGGTACTTGACCAGGAACTCGATAGCCTCCTCCTCCCTGCCGTTGGCCATCATGAAACGTGGAGATTCCGGAAGGAAGAATACAGATATGATGACAATGATGCACGTGAAGCATTGCAGAAGGAGGGGAATCCTCCATGACCAATCGTCCGTGATGTACGAGCATCCGAAGGTGACAAAAGCAGCGGGGATGGAACCGCCGAACCAACCACAGTTGTAAAAGCCTGGGTTTGAGTCAGCCATGTATTTATGTGCGCCTGGAATAACCTTTGAATAGGGGTCACGATGGTCAAGACTTACCAGTGCAGCGACCTCGCCAATGGGCCGGGGCGATCTCGATTGCATAAGCTGGAGCACCGACTGTCATGATGGCGATACCAGCACCGAGGACGAACCGGCCAACTGTAAGCTGGGCAATCGTGTTTGCTGTACATGCAATAATAGACCCCACGATGATTACCACACCCCCAATGAACATGGCGATACGGCGACCCCATCGGTCAGAAATCGCGGCGGCGATAGGAGCAGTAACGATCGATCCCACGCTGTAGAGTGAAGTGATGACGGAGACTTTCTCACCACTTAGGGTGGTGTTGAAGGTATTTTGGAAAGGCTTCATTGCAATGATACTTCCCATCAAGGAACCGTCATATCCGTTGGCGCAGGCGCAGCAGAAGGCGATGAACACAGCGAAGTACATCTCTATGGAACTTCTGCTCCATCTTTCTATTTTGGTTTCTGTGATAGCAGCGTAGAACTCGGCCTATGTTTCGTTACCGACGGAGTTAGCAGAGCACTCACCAGCCAAATGCCTTGGGATTGAGCGTCGAGTCTGGAAAAGAAGGTAGGAGTAGTGATCGGAATTGAACCCATGGACTCACATTGCGAACTTCCTTTGCCTTAGCACCGTGGGCTTCGTCCAGGGTCTTGCCGGTACCTTCAGCAACGACGGGGTAGCGAACATCGGCGGCAGTGATCCCGTGTTGGACTTCATCGTGCGTCTTTTCGCTTGACATGATGTAATTGTCTCTCCTGTGTTCTAGTTGCTCGTCCTATAAGTAGCAATGAAGAGATATGGATATAGCTAGGGCCTGCTCACGAGGACAGTCGCACAAGACATTTGATATGGGAAACCGGCATCGTTATATGGACGAATGGCACCCCTGCTGCTGTACTGTAGGTTCCCCGGACCCGAATGCTACCCTGGGCTTACCCCAGGTTTCTGATCATTCCCCCAGCGTTCAGGTCGGAAAGGCGGGCCTCGTTCCCGTGCGGTTGGTACGAGGATTGGTCTGGGACCTGGTTGGGCAGGGTCATTAGGAGCTGACTGCACGAGTGAGCTGCACATGTGGGATGACTACATGGGCAGGGGCTGCAGGCGACAGCAGGATAGTAACCCTACGACAGGGAAGAATCCTCATGGGTCGTCGGGCCTGAATCCAATGCGTGGTGAGAATACTGTTCTCTGCAGAGTGTCACTGATTGATGTGGACTTGTATGTTCGTACGAATATCAACCTTGAGAGGTTTTTCGTGCAAAGGCATGTCGGCTGATGTGTAATGACCAGCATTCTTACAGAATAGTTCCTCCGGTTGGGCGGATTATTGAGTTCGGTTGGTACTCTGCACTCTAGGATCTGGGGCCAGAGCAACCTCCGGGACTGTGGGAAAGACGCATATCAAACTGGCTGTTAACCCATTCAGCATGTCCTGGCCCCTACGTCTGTCCTATCGGGATTACTGAATTGTGGCCATGGTCTGACAGGTGACCTGACCTGTTGAAGGTTGAATGTGTGGGGTAATAGTGCACGCACATGTTCGTTGTCCCTTTCTGGGATAGTAGACTGGGGTGATCATATGGATGGGGAGTCTGGAACTCGAGGATTCAAGGGTCCTTGGAAACTTAGATCTGCGCACTCGCCTCGGCTGGGTTTGGGAGGTTTTGCTGTCTAGCCGAGTTCGGGGATTCGGCCCTGAAGGTTGTGGCTTCCTGCAAAACCTCGTCGGTAACGATTGCGTTTGGCTGGCCACGAAGCACCGACTGAGACAGGAGTTGGATGGATTCCTAGAGGTTACCAAACGACCGGGTCTGGACTGCAATAGACTGATGGATCGAGTTGTGCAAGAGCGAGATGACGGTACGCTCATGCAACAGCCCCCAGGGAGAATCAATCGCCAGTGTACGAAAACTTGAGAACACGCCTGGTTTGGTCTACAACCTAATAATATCATGATTTCAGGTTTGCTTTACTTGTCAATCTCTAGGAGGTGCAAATGAAGCCATTGAGTAAACTCAACGAAAGGGGTACATTTTGAGTGCCTCTCCACGGTTCATCCAGATGCCATCCCATGGGATATCACCGATACATGTAGTGTACAATACCTCGAGGCACATATGCAGTACAACGGCTGAGTTGGTACGGTTGATTTCAAATAAAGGAATTTTAGGTTCAGGATTTAAGCAACGTGACACTTGGAATTCCATAGGGTTCGTCCAGTGGGGTGTGGACCTTGTCGGTACTTACATTCCGCAAAGGGGACTAACGGGATGCATCCTCCGGAGTTCCAGACCTATGCTAATCCTCCACAGCTTCTCACTCCTGCCTATGATACAGTGACAATTGAACGCTTGCCGCTTATGGCGGCGACTTGATACGTCTTGACCGCGGAGTGCTACCCTCTTAGCCGCGGGCTGTGTCATACCCCACATCCTGCAATGTTGATGCATCATCAGAGCGAGAGCTCCCATGATACCAGCAGAGAGCTGCGGATGGGAGTGCCGAACTGATGTTGATTATGCGGTGAAGTTTTGTACCTAAGTATCTATGTAAGTGTCTCTACAATTTCTTTCTCGTGCGTGTACTATGAGATTATCCTGGAAGTGCCCAGGTGAGCCGAATGTGCATATGATGAGGTCTGGGGAGAGTCTCTACTTCTTGGGTGCATCAACCGTTTTGATGGATACTGGGAGATATTCAACACGATGAGAACATGACAGTGAGACCGACCCATTTGTATGATTATTCAATGGTTGTGGCTATTCTCAAGGTCTAGATGGGTGCTCATCAGAAAGGCGTTGCATACCAAGCCATGGAGCAGCCCTGATCCTTATGAGCGGCACCTCCAGGGGCCCCTGGGGCATAACACCCAAGCCCATCACAACCACCACGAACGTTTATGTATATACATTCACAGATGATCTGCCAACCCAAGAGAGTTATTTCCACCGTTAAAAGCTATGAACTGGGATTTAAAGAATATATCTCCGTAAATCTGAAGGTCTGAAGTGGACGCCTGCACACCTCCATAGCAAGCTGTATTGTATCTGATCAGCGACAAATCTCCAGGATCCACGAGATTTGGGATAAAGGAGGACTTACTGTTGCCAGAAACCTGTGCATAATTGATATCGGATCCTTTGACCCGGGCCATGTAGCTGCCACCAACATCGAGCAGAAGATCAGGCAGATCCGCGTCGCAGGGGACCGTGATGCCCCCGACAGAGTCATCGTTGGCAGCACCCGACACTTGAGAGTAATACCCGGTGACCGTAGTAGGATTGGCGATGATCAGCGTGGTGCCAGTGTCGGCGATGGCCTGGCCCGAGGCATCACCGGCCTGTGCCTCGCCGTCTCCAACGGCATATTTGGTGGAAGAGAACTGCCAGAAGCCCTCAGTGGTGTTGACAGGGACCCACGCCATGGTGCCGTTGAACCTGCTGGAGTCGATGTTACCGAATGTGTAGGCGCCAGGGACCCCAGGGCGCAGATCAGCCGTGAACACGGGCTCGGCGAGTGAGTCCATGACGTTGTCGAAGAAGGTCTTCTGCTGCTGAGGCTGGACGGTGTTCAGCTTGCTGAAGGCAAGGCCCACCAGACCGTTGCTGTTGGTGTCCTCGGCGAAGGATGAGGCAACCGTGGTGGCCATCTCCACTGCTTGCTTAGTGACGGTAGCGCCGCCGATGTTGACAGTATCGGTGCCCACATTTCCTGCCGCGCCGGAGCCGTCACCGTAAGAGATGGACCAGGTTGCACCTTGTAACATCGAGAAGGTGGTGGAATTCTCCGGGTCATAGACCGTGTGGCCGGCGGTAGAGGCGCTGTCCAGCTGCGTGCTGAAGACCCACAGGTCGGAGGAGCCCGAGTCGAAGTCCATGTTGATGGTTTGCCCGCCGATGGTTACGGGGGCGAGGTACTCGACGTCACCCTGCTCTGGTGTAGCGGTCACGATTCCGGTGCCGTTTGTGGCCGCGGCAACTGTTGTGTTCGTAGTAGCAGCAGAAGCCGTACCAGCACCATGGTTCTTGTGGGTCTTATGGTTTTTAGCCTTGTCCTCGCGGTCATTGGTAAACTTGTCCTCGACAACAGCAGATGTGGTCGTGGTGGTGCCTGAGTTGCGTATGGCGTCAAGCAGTGCTGGTGGGATGTTCATGCGATATTTCCTCAGCGACTTCAACAACTGCCTGGATCCATTGCGTCCCTTGAAACTAGGATTTGCTCTCCGTTCCACACTGAACACCCCTCGCTTCTGGATCGGGCGTGGTGACGGCGCTGCTACTACCAAGGCGACCAGGAAGCCGATAAGAAAAAGAGCTCTGAAGTATGCCTGCATTTTGCCGTCTCGTAGAAGAATTGAAAAAGGGATTTGCCTGTAAAGGAGGACTACCACGCCAGGTGGTCTGGTAGAAATAAAGGCAGGGAAAGGAAGAGGGATGGAGACCACTATGCTCGATCCCAGGCTTTCCTACTGCTTGAAGCGCAACAAAGAATGTGTAAGACGGACTTGGGAAAGATGGTATATATAGAGTATGGAAAAGAAGGAGGAAGGTGATGTGTATATAGTAGATGAAGCACTTGGCTCTGTTGACGAAGACAGAGTGGGACTAACCAACCTTATAGAAGACGAGATGAACAAGCTTAGACCTCCAACATGGCGTCGCGGTGAAGTTCGCAAGGCGGCAAGACGGCAGGACGGCACCTGCCATTGTCAGGGGAAGTCGTCCTGGAAACAGGAGGCCACCGACACATAGTCTGGCATGGCACTGAGGCAATCACAACTACAAGGGCCTTGCCACTTAGCGGCAGTGAGCCAAACATGGACAGTTAACTTTGAGGCTGTTCCAAGACAGCATTTGTGGCATGGCAGTGGAGTCGCTATATCGTGGGTACTCAACAATCCGGGGGCCACCAATGCGGGTGACATGCGTGCGGCTCCTGGAGCGCCGCGGCGCATGGGCAGGGATTATCAGGGGGTCGGTCCCCGCCGACCCGTCCAGGCAAGGAGCCTCATGCATGGATCTGCAACCTTGGAGCAACTCCATATCAAACGTCCTAGCGGTTCTGAACCAGCTCGACAGGAACGATTTGCCAGAGGCTGGTTTGAGAACAGCTTCTCGTGTTTGACACCCAAGGCTCATAGTAAACAATCCCAGGTGCCTTATGATCTGTGCCATGTCTCGTATCGAATATCCTTCTTCGAATTGGGCTCGAATGATCATCAATGGTCTGGAAAGAGGCCCGGAATGACGCGGGGACGAACAAAGGGCCTGCAGGCTTCAAAGACTTCAGGCAAGCACAACGTAATTCTGTGGCGGTGCTGTTTAGGCATGGCCGTCGCACGAGTACCTAATGGCCGGCCCATTCCGGGGCCGACGGCCGGGCTCGAGTATCGACAGATCTGCCGAGATGGCCAGTATTGCCAACCACCACTGATTTATCGTAGTTTGACAACGACAATTCATTGGTCTGCTAGCTTGGGGGAAGACTCATCTCGCGTACACAGTCCAGAGCCCGACTGCCTAAGAGATTCAATCTAGATCAGCATTCGGTGAGGTGGGGCTCTCGGCAGTAGACAGGCTCTGGTCTCGTCTTCTTGTTTGCAGGTGGGTGGCGGTGCTCTCGGAAGCCAAGTAATCGGTTCCGAGGTTCCTAAGCATGGCATTGCAGGATGCTGTCCGTACCACAAGCTTGAGCCGGCACGTTGACGGGGCCATCAGCACGTAACTTCATAAAATCAGTGCATGTAGGACCCGCCGCGTAAGATGGGTTAGAAATATGCATTTTCCGATCTCAAAGAGGCTGCCGCATGTGGCCCCTCGTGTTGACTTTACCCAATGGCGATGTCAGGAATCAGAGGAAGCGAGACGAAACTATCACATAGCAGAGGTAGAAGTGGCTGCGACAGAAGCGGTTTTCGGGACTCCTCGAAACGACTTCCGTCTTGAAGTGTGTCGCATACGAGGGAAAGTTTGTGGAAGTGGTACTTGGCAGTCAGTACGAGGAGAGAAGTCATGTTCCAAGGAACCTTGGGTTGCTGTGTTGTGGTTGCGGTGCTGGTTTCAGGGGCGGTTTCAGTGATGAGGTTTGAGGTTCCGTCGGAATTGTGGGGCCACGATAGAGTAGCACGGGCTGATAGGTACCGCCAAAGCACCCGAGTGCACTAAAGTTTGCCAAGACGCTAGAAATGCTACATAATCATGGGCTACAAATCGGGTCGAGCCGTGGAAGGCCATAACTTTAAGCTTAAGTATTGAAAGTACGGGGTGACGGGTCCGGACAGTCCGCCCTCGTACGCTCTTCTATAATATAATCTAAGCATATAAACTTACTGCATCGCAGTAATAGTAAAAAGCTATTCATTTATTGGCTCAGTTCCATTTGCTTGAATGAGCAGACACCGTATGGACTCCCTTTTCGACTTCAAGACTCCAGAGCTGTCAACAATAGCCATATATATCATCCTTGAATCTCGAATGTCTGTCTGCATGCGTATAGCTGAGTGAGGCTAGCCATCGTAACGACTATGTCCATATCTAGGCTTCCAATCATCGCTGCAGACGACCCAGATCTCATTATCTCTTTCGTTTATTATCAGCCGACCATGGAATACATCGGCAATCAATACTGGGAAGTTCCCCACCTGTTTATTAGATCTCCATTCATGTGGGTCGAATCAATTGAAGGTCTCAGTTTGGACCGAGCAGATTCTTCAATGCTGCGGATGTCCGTTAGTGGGTGACCTTTGTTGCATCACAACTCGTAGATGGTAGAAATGGAACATCTGAAAGGAAGATTGCGGAATCTAGATGCCAGCGGAAGACAGCTTGCTAGAACACCATTCTTGTTACGATTGTTTATGGCTATCAGCCTCCAGACCTGAACAGGCCAGAGCTTCTTTGATTAATCTTTTGACCATTTTACAAGATCCATCAATTGACAGCATAGTTGTGTTTGCCCTCACCGACAGAGTGTAATCTTTGATTCTGCTCGCTGTCCGGACCTTTTTCATCGACATGGGAGCAAACCTAAATTGAAGGTCCCAAAGACCTCAGACTTGAGAGGCTGCCAGCATCATTGAATCTTTGTTGGCTGATGAAAGGATGGATGAGTATGGCAATCTCCTGGGGGATTATTATTTCTGTTATGTTTCAGTTTTAAATGGTTCGTAATTGCCCGCAACCATCTTCCCACCCCATCCTGGCAGGAACTCTAGATCAGTCACTGTATGCCGTCTGGGTGGTCACGTGCCAGATCAGCTGCGATATATTCCCTGTCATTTCTCTTCCGTTTCATCAAGCCCCACTTTGCCGTATCAAGCGCTCCGTCGATCAGCTTCCGCCCCAGCACTGAGCTTCTTCCAACGCGAACGGCTCACACACACGACGAGCGTCTTCTCACGGGACGACTGCCGGTGCCACAAAACGGTAGACCCATCGTGATAATCAACTTGCGCTATTGCTTTCATAAACACCATTATTTCCTTCTCCCACTTTTTCGTTCTCCTTCGCGCGGTGGCCCGGCCGCCCTTGTGGTCGCCTTTACGATCAAGTCGACTTGGTGGCCCGAAACAGGCGGATTAGCCTGTCGCCGCCAGACGGGCACCATTGTACTCGACTGGACTCGATCAACTACCTCTTTTCAGCAGCCCACAACCCACCTGGCCTTACGATTCGCTCCTGGGCTGTTTGTTACCCTCCAACAAGCAATCCCTTCTCCGTACAATCCCAGAGCGAATATCCAGTCACCATGTCCGACGGCGAGGACTATGGCTCCCCCGAGGCCACACAGGTCAACGACTCGAACGCGGGACGCCAACATACGCCATCCAACCGCAAGGGTCCCCGCTTCAGCTGGACCCCCGCCTACGAGAAGACATTCTTCCGATCCCTGTGCCAAAGTGTTAAGATAGGCTTGAAGGACAACCATAGCTTCAAGCAGGAGGCCTGGGACCGCGCCTGCCAGGCTCTGGCCGAGCAACACAACGCGTACCCAAACAAGGGTCACCTGATAAACAAGAGCGACAATGCGCGCAAGAAGTTCCGCCTGTGGAGGGGATTGAGGGAAGATCCAGAGTTCTTGTACAACCCTAACACGAAGGTCGTCACGGCGAGTGAGGAAGCATGGAGGGCACACATCGAGGTGAGTGGCAAGCTACAATAACCCCATCCTTGCATGTGACATTGCACGTTGTGGACCCAGTATAAGGACAAGGAGCAGGAATGGGAGGCTTGAAAGTCCCTTATCACAATTCAACCTCGTAGTTGGGCTAGAGGCGTGATCGCTCCCTGGGTTGCTGATGGAAGATGGGCCACTTCTAGTCTATTGCAAGACAGGCGCTGACGCTAGCTGCACAACTACAGAGAGAGCCACTTTCAAAATCACTGCGAAACCGCCCCTTCGAGCACGAGGAGTACATGGAGATACTGTTTCCAGACGTAGTCGGTTCCGGTGGCGCCCCCAAGCGCATCACTAAGCCTCGACGTAAGGGAACGGATGTAATGCCCGACGCCGATGAACTCGATGACACCCCAGGAACGAATGTGCTGAATCTCCTGTCTGCGGATAACACCATGTTCCAGACCACGCCTACTCAGACCCCCATCCAACCACCTACAGTACCTTCGAACGGGAACATCCGACCCACCTCCACCATCCTGCCTGCGCGCACATCGATTGCGTCGAGCAGTGCACTCACTCCACCGGACGAAGAGCCCGGCCACAGCACCCACACGCGCAAACGATTACTCCCATCTAACAATGGCGCGGGTCCCTCTACCGAGAAGCGCCGGCGCACAGGGGGCGGTGGCAACAACAACTACATCGATCTCACCCACTCTGCGCAGCTCGCCAACGGTGATAACCCCATCCTCCAGCTAGGCAGCATCAGCAGAAGCAGCAGCAATGGTGCATCGAATACCATAAGCGGCGCGCTCGCCAGCCAACAGAACACCCACAGCAACAATAACAATAACAGCAACAGCAATATCGGCAACAACAACACATCCTCGTCGTCCACTGTTGGTGTTGGTAGTGGCGGTGGCGGGGGCGGCGGGCTCACCCGCCAGCAACAATTCCAGGACGCCATGATGACAATCGCCGAACAGATCCGCGCTCAGCGGTTTGGCGCCCCACAACCCCAACCACACAACTACCCCCAGCAGGCCATGGACATATTCTTCCGCGATTTTGGCGACGAGGATCAGGACCTGCAAATCAAGATCGGTGAGAAGGTCCTATGTGATAACAACAAGGCTATGATGTTCTGCATGATGCCCGAGGACCTGCGCCGCCACTGGGTCAAGAGGCTGCGGGAGCTGCACAACCGCGTGCCCGGCGAGGCCGCTGGTGTCGTTCCCGGTGCCGGGGCTGGCGCGGGGCCCAATCAAGGCATCCTGGTACCTGGTCCTGGTGTTGGCGGAGTGGCCGGTGGTGGTAATGCGCTGGCTCCTGGCTCGATGCAGATGGCGGCCGTGGGAAACCACCCCATGATGAGGAATGGCAGTCAGGTCGGGTAAGAAGGCTAACTGAAGATGTCTCGCCCCTACTGATTTCCAGTGTACTCTGAATTTTCTCTCACGAAAGCTATTTGATTTAAGGAGTTTAGGCGTTGCCGACATGGCATACTAATGGTAGGAAAGGGAAAGGGACAGGTTTGTGGCGTTCTGGCTCGGAACTCTCTTTGGAAGCTCGATGGTGTTGCCGGGCTACACTACACCACACACAAGCAAACACAATTTCATTGCCCCAGCATTTCATTGAAATGGCTGATGACCAAAAGAACACATGATGCTCAGATTCGGGAGAGCTCAGTCCTCATGGACATGTATCTAGTAGACATTGGGTGGCTGTATGACGATAATTAATCTGGATCAATGGACGGCACATGCGATGATTTTATACCTGCACTGATTATTCTTACACTGGTGTTTGCATTTGTTTCGATGTGGGGAGAGGGGACGACTTTCGCAGTGTAATCTGTGACGATAATGTAAGATGATCCCTTTGAGATTCCAGCTGAACACCTGTTGCTCAATCAAGTGCGTGTCCTATCGTGATCATTATGAACAAGAGGAAGAATTGTCCCCATATGAAAAGCGGTGATTCGGCTCTCTTCCTTGTGACTGCTACTGGTATCATGGAGAAGCCTCGAATATCGGGTGAAACCAATCCCTTCCTAAACCGAGGGATGGGGAAAAAGACGCAAACACCAATCCTCAAACCCTGTCAAATCTCCAACCAAAAACCAAACCATATTGACCCTAGACGGCACCGTGTGATCCCATCCGGGCGGTTCTGTTGATTGATAGACTTGTCCTACGAGCGCTTGTTACCCCGGGCCTTGTTGAAGTATCTATTCAGCACATTAGCATTTCGACTTGTCATTTTGCAGGGCCTCGTCTTGATAAGATGGGCACAGCATCTAGTGGGTGATTAATTGTACTCACTGAGTGAAGACGCTCTCGACAACACCAACAGTAGCGAGGATACCAGCACCAATACCGGCAGTCTTCCAGTTGAACTGGCCCCGTTCGTGCAGGCCCCAGGCCTTGTAGCCCAGCACGGCACCGAGGCCAACAACAGCGGCCAGGTTGGCAGCAACAATGCCACTGCTCTGGCCCTCAGTCAGGCTGGCGATCTTGGTGGACAGCCAGTTATCGGCCTTCTTGGCCTTGTGCTTAGCGGCCTCCTTCTTCTGCTTGGCCTCGTCACGGGCAGCGGCGGCGATCTCCTCGGCCTCAATGCGCGCCTTCTGGGTGTCGGTCTGGATGTCCTGCTCCAGGTAGTCCGAGGGCACGGTGCGGATGGACTGGCTGTCGACATCGACTAGGGAGCCGGTGGAGGTGGTCTCGGACTCGTTCGGGATGATCTCGCGTTGCTGGGGGGCAGCGGCCTGGTAGGAGGGAGTGAAGTGTTAGTTTGTGCTCACCTTTGTACGAGTGGTAAAAGTGGTGGTTGAGAAAGGAGTCATGCTTATAGGATGATCTGCTTATAGGAGGCAATTCGGCGCCTATTGATCGCGCATGATTTCGAACATGATCGCGACATCGCAGACGCGGATAACGCGGAGCATCGAAGGTATCAGAAGGGACCAGAAGGGATCAAGAACTTACCTCCTCAGGAGTCTGCTTGGGGCCAGAAGCGGCGACATCAGCGTAGGAAGCCACTGTTTATTCACCTTGGTCAGCGAAATGTTTGTCGCGCGTTGGAATAGCTTCGACCTCTGGTCTTAGGACGAAGCCTGTCTTGAGAGCGGCACCAATAACGGGCGCGACGGGTGTAGACTTACTGTTGAGATTTGATTGTGAGGAGACTGGTTGCTTTGTGGTAGGGTAGTCGTTTTGTTCAGGGCAAGATGTGATCTTCAGGAACGCGACGAATGGCTGCTCGTGTAGTAAAGTGCTGGATGATTGCGGTAGAAGAGAGGTAAGTGGTTACAAGCGACTCGAATGGATGATGTCTTTTTTTCCTGTGACGAAGAAACGACTGGGGGTGGACATGTGATGGGAGAAACCGGGTTAGGCGAGCTGGGACTGCTACCTGATACAGCTATATTACTACCTAGGTTCCTGGTTACAGCACCTAGGTACCTAGGTAGGTATACCTGGTAGGCTACTAGTATTTATTAGTGCTGTACTTTGCTTGGTTCAGTGACGAAGATAGCTCCTCGTAGCTTGCCGCTTGACCTAAAACATCCCTGTCCGACTATGACGTAGGTCACCCGAGAGTCTAACGACGACATCAAAAAGCCGATTAGATCCACTATCCCAGATGGAACTGCATGTGTTCAGGTGGGGTGCCCCAAGCTGCAAAAAGGCCCCACCATTCTCTACTTGATTCGATTGATACAATGTCGACTGATTGATTGCCTGACTGATTGACTGATCTGCCTTGATGATGTTCTGCCTTGTCGACAAGGCAAAGATTGGTCCCTCCGAAAGCATTTGGAAACGAGGTACGAGGCCTCAAGACTTGAGACACGGGGCCACAGATACAATGCTACTTCTGAAGAGCCGAGTACAAGTTCCATCAGGAGACGGAAAACGCCGTACATGAGCAGGCGTTTGGTATTCGGCTGTATCTCAGTCTTCCATCCTCTCTTCTCTATGGTACATAGTACAAGTTTGGGCTCAGCATTCAGGCTGAGGCTTCTAGGGCAAACGCATGTCCTTTTCCGCATACCAAATGCGCCTCAAATGCAGCATTATTATACAGGCCTTCCTCGACTCGCCATGTTGGCCACCAGATAGATACATTGACCACCTTACTTCGACCCCTTCTTGTTGGCAGAAGTGGCATCAAACGACCTGTTGGGGATGCCACGTTCCTCGCCCGTCAGCTCATCCCTGAAGATCTGCTTGGGTGCCTCTGTCGGCGCCTTCGCAAGCTCCTTGTTCGGGTGCTCAACGGTCTTTGCCTCCTCAACGGGGTGCTCGCCCGGCTGGGCTGGAGTTGCTGGCTCTCCAGCCACCTCCTTGGCCACCGCCTTGGGCTGGGCGTCAGTGGGCGCCGGTGAGCCCTTAACGGCCTCTTCCACCTCACGATCAGCCGCCTCCTCGTCGGCTATCTCGGCGCCGTAAATATCGGGGTATTTCCGGAAGCAGTCCTGCATGTGCCTGTTGTTCACCGTTAGCTCTTGCCAATCGTCATCTCCCTAAAGTAGTTCCCGCTCTTGACCGAAGTTGACGTACTGGAACTTATCAATGCAGTCCATTCCCTTGGGCTCCACGTCCGAGTATACAAAGCAGCTGAAGGCCGACTTGAACTCCTCGCCACAGGGGCCATGCGCCATGCCGCCCAGGCATGGACAGTCCCAGTTGATCTCGCCCGTCTCTGGGTTGAACGCGCCCTGCTGTCCAGCCTCCTCCTCCAGCTGCTCGGGTGACTTCTCGGCGTCTGCGGGAGTCGGGACTGCGGACTCGGACTCCCCAGCTGAAGGTGGCGTCTGTTGTGGTGTTGCGCTCTGTGCTGCTCCCGCCTGCCTAGATGCCTGCTCCTCCTTGGCCTTCAACTTCGCATCTAGTTGTTTCCGCTTCTCCTCGACTATCGCGTCCACTGTCTTGATGTCCGATTCGGAGAACTGGGCGGGTTCGGGAGTGAGGCGCGCTATCATCACGAGAGCTGTGGTCAGTGATTGATCCGCAACAAAACCCGCATTGCGCCGGCGCTGCTTATAGGAACTGAGAACGTACAAGGCACCTCGTCCGCGAAGATGGGACTCGTGTTATACCAGTACAGTGCCCCTGCCGCCAGACCCCATCTTGCCACCGTGCCCTTCCATGTGTAACTCTTGTCCGCCGGGGCCGTGCTTGCGAATCGTCGGCCGGCGGAGGAGACGGCGGAGGTCTGTCGCAACGCTCGTGGCGTCGACCGTGTCGCGGCGCGGAACATCTTTATGGCAGAACGAGGACAATAGGATAAACGCGCAAACAACAAAAGATGGGGAAGAGGGGATTCGGTAGTACGAAGTGGACAACGAAAGAAGCTCTGAAGCTCAAGGTGGTGGTGGGTAGTACGGTGCAGAGGCCGTCTTGCAATTGCTAAGCCAAAAGCCAAAACGTTTCGATGCGCCAAAATTTCTGGCGATTCGCGGACGGTCGGCGTCGGCGGGATCGGCCATAACTGCAGGGATTAAAGGACCCGGATGTTTGGGCTTTGGCCGTTATGATTGGCCGGTCCTCCGTTTATTTATGGTCGAGCTCCACCTAAGCTTCACATCAACCATCATCCAGCACTCCCAAGACCTTATCACCCACCACTTGTACTGTATCAACATTCAAATGGCAGGTATAGCTAACAAGTTGGCGTATAATTTACGGGATGATCTTTTAAGAGTTAAATTCAGGTTGATTTCGGAGTGCAAGGTGGCGTAACGATATTATATACCTTGGTAGATAAATCACGGACTACAGGGGAAGTTCCCACACCCTCTTTCCTCGGCCGGGCGCCAGTCATGACAACTTGAAAGTGCGTACTGACTGTGAGGCTATGAATTGACATTCGATTTCAACATCTCAGCTTTGATATCCTATCTCTTGATCTGTAGAGCCTGGCATGAATGGCTCGTGGTCTTGTATGTGTTGCACCTACAGAGCCAGAAGAACTTGGTGTTCCTCGGCCGCTTTCATCCGTCATCAAGAGCATCCCGATTGACACCCTGACCGCAATACTGAAGGATCTGGAGAATTTAGGATACTACTTCTTCTATCGAGAAGGTCTAGAGGGTCCAGCTGTACCATGTCGTGGGCTCAGGATATGTAAATATCACGCCCATAAGTACCTAGGTAGGTAGTACAAATAGGATGGAGTACGTACCTCCAGTAAATATCGAGACCAAGTGACGCCACCCGCAGACCCGATTTTGGCAGCTGTTGTCAACATCGTATGCCGATTAGCTGACATTTTCGGCTTCTGCTCAAGAATGGCTCCAAGATACGCCTACCAGCACGATCTTGAGGGACTATACCGAATACCAACTGTATAAGGGCCTAAGCAGTCGTGTAAAGACATGGGGCGCTAGACCAATCTGATGAGTGCACTCTGTAGATATGGTGAAGCCAAATTTACTTCTGCGCAGGGAGTAATGGATGCTTCAAGGTAATGCCAATGACTCTGTATCGATAGGTATTAGGGCCTCATACTCCTTCCATCTTCGGGATGTCGAGCATGGTCATAATGGCCCTGAGCAGTCTTGCATAAATAGATAACAGCGACTGTATCCCACGCGACACGGCTCTCGTTCTGAGATCATTGACCAGACTTTCAGACATGCAATCCGGTGCTGCATGGGTCGCATTGCTGTCGTTGGCCTTTGGCGACGTGGGGTCATAATAAGCCAGAGCCTGGGAATTTGAAGATGCATAGATAGAATCCTTCGTCACCCTAGGATTCTTCTGTTTTCGAAAAGACACTAGGTCTCGTATCCATTTGAAAGACTTGGAAGTTGCTCAACTTCCCAGGGTTGGTTTGCGCAGGAGCTTCCTTTAACAACCGGAGTGGATGTGCACGTTGGCCCAAGATGCGTACATAGCTGGCAGTTGTCAACAACTTCTGAGTCAGCCCTGGCCAGGCCAAGGCCACACAATCCAGGATTCTCAGAGTGATTGTAACATGAGGTCCCCTCGCACCCATAGTCTACCATCTCAAGCTTGGTATCATACTCATCGATGGTGGTTCTCTGTGTACTGCGTGCGCACAAGACGTACCGATGCCCACCAATCTTTGGAAATTCAAGGCTCCTTTCGCTAATTACATCGTGCCTTGTCGCAATCGTTTCTGGGGCGTACTGCCCCGAGGCAACATTGCGGCGGCATGCTCCAGGATCAAGACCTCGGGAACACCACTTACACGCGAATTATGTAGAGGCACAGACTACTTACATAAGTAGTAGCTAGTTAGTGGCGGCAACACTTCCGTGGCGGCGCTTTCGGCTTTTCTCCATTTTACATGATTACATTTCAATGTCATGTTATGGCGATGAATTTAGCACAGGATCATATTCGCCAGTGACAACACAGGAACTCCGAACGGCATGATGCTAGAGCACCGATGCTGAACTCGACGTTGATCACACAATCTTAGCGAGGAATTGGAGTTTAGACTTTCGCATGCATCTCTTGCGTCGAGCGATAGCGTGCTTCATACCTATCATCATTCGGGACTTTCCCATCAAGTGGCCGCCTCTGTGTGCTTACCAAGGCGGAGGTCCACGAGCTGCATCTTTAGTTGTTCATCCACTCTGATAAAGCCACCAGGCAATAGGGAGATACTAAAGTATCGATACCCAGGTTTATACCTTCAACAGGAAGTCCGGCAAGACAGTCCCGGAATACGCGCGACTGTCCTCTTCGCACTGGTACGTCGTTAACACGGCTTTGTGATCCCAAGTATCAAAGATTATTTAGCCGCTCGCCCGAGTCCAAAGACAGTATCATGTAGGCTACAGCCGGCCAATACGTAGACAGGCCGTCTAGCCAGCACAGTAGTGAATGCATTGTAACCCAAAATGACGCCTAAGAACCGTAAACCGCCTCGCGACATAGGCTCTCTACGACGGCCTTACTATTTATCCAACGCCCGCGGCCAGTAAATTCTTGTTCGACTTGTTCCCCGTCCTATACGTGTAATATGTAACGAAAAAAGGACTCAGTGATAATTGTGAGAAGCCCGACGTGGATGTAACCATTCAAGTGATTCGGGTTATACTCAAGGTCCCCGTGCCCGGGTTGTCATCCATTGTCGTCCTATTTGAGATCGACTTCTTCCAAGGTGTATGTCGAGGCCAGGCGTGGCAGCAGGGGCTTAGGGAGTATTTCCACCAAGACCACACTGAAGAGCTCCTGGATGATGAAGGCTGCAACTGGGTTGAGCCCGGTTGCGGGTGGAGGCGCTGGTTTATACTCTGCTTCGTGCCCAGATGGACTGCTATCAAAAGTCCTCATATTGGATCCACCCACGCACTCCAGGGCTGATCGCTTGCGCAGATATTACACCTGTAACCATGTTTGAAAATGAATACGTGCTCTCATTCGTGCTCTCTTGTTCTCCCCTGATTACCAGCAAGTGCATTGTATGACTTGGATATATGTGATCGGCATGAATAAACTATCTTCAGTACCCGTATTGGTTATACGGAATATCATGGGGTTACCTTTCCAAACCCTAGAAAATTGAAGATGTTAGTGAACGTGAGATAGGGCCAGCATATGTCCTCCACGGATAAGGACGACTGGATTGGCATCTTAGGGCGCCATGTTTTAAGAGTCTGGGGTAACTTAGTCTATAAACATAGTATAGCTAGCTATAGTCCGTCCCCACTTAGTCATTTTTTTCCCGGAACCCCCCACCCGCTGTTGGCTCTCCGTCCTGATGTCGGCGAGCTTACATACCAAGTATGTACCGGCCCCAACGATGCATCCTCTCCACCTGCACCATCTCACCCCAGTCTCAGCAACCCACTCGTGACTCCGTGCCTGCATAACTTATGCGATGGGTCAACCGACAGCTTGGTATCCGGCCCGAGTCCTACGGGAGCGGCCCGGGAGTGAACCAGATGCCGCTGTCGATCAGGATGGCTCCAATTCCTTTGGTCTAATCATTCTAAACCAACCTCTCCGGGATGTTCCAACTTTGGAAAGAGTGTGGAAGAACTGTGAGCATTCCATACGGGAACCTCACTTATCTGCGTGCCACCTGCTGACGACCTCGAAGCAAATTTCCGAGTCGCCGCAGACGGCGGTGCGAACCGTATCCATGACGTCTGCCACGGTGAAGACGGTGATAACAAGATATTCGTAAATCATAACTCACTTTCCCTTCAACTCATGATGTCCATTCCAGTTCCAAGGTTCTTACAAAGTCGTCACAGGCGACTGAATCTGACCCTTTCACCAGGATAATCTCGATGCCATAATAGGAGATCTGGATTCTCTTGACCCCGAGGCCAGGGAGTATTTCACCAGTCGGCCTCGACCCGCCAAAGTCATACACGACCCCGACCAATATTCAACCGACTTCGGCAAGGCAGTCAACTGGATACGGTCCTCATCCGACGGACCAGTCGACATTGTCGCCATGGGTGGCCTGGGGGGACGGGTGGACCAGGGACTCAGCCAGCTTCACCACCTCTACCTCTTCCAGAAAGAACCAGACTATCGTGAGGGACGGATGTTCCTCGTTAGTGGCGAGTCGCTCACATTCCTGCTCAAAGCTGGAAAGCACCGCATCAACGTGCGGGAGCGATACGATAGCGGCAAGCTGAAAGAGGACGTGTTCAACAAGTATGTGGGCATCATACCTATCAAGGAGCCGAGTGTTATCACGCTCAGGGGCTTCGAGTGGGACGTGACGGACTGGGAGACTGAGTTTGGCGGATTGATGAGTACGAGTAACCACGTGTTGCCCGAGACAGAGGTGCTCGAGGTTGGAACGACGAAGGATGTTTTGTTTACGATTGCGTTGAAGAGGTAGCTGGACAGGTCGTGTCAACGTCACACCCAACCAATGTGACTCTCACCACTGCCCAGTATATGGTGCTGCTCACGAACGGGTACGTCTATGAAGCTTCGGAGGTCGAAAATATGTATGGTGGTACGGTGCCTGACCGTCACTGATCTGGACTTCGTAGCAGGCTAGAGATACGGGACAGCACGTCTAGGATCCCGGATGTAGAGTGTGCATCGGATTCGGCGTGATACCGCAGACACTGCCAAATGCTTTCAAACCCCCCAAACGCCTCGCTCATCAATGCATGCATGCGACTAAACTCTGCGTGACACCATGCCTCTTTGAAGACGCCTGACTACCACCAGCGCTGAGATCAGTCCTCTCGACTCGTATTTTGTTACCGCAAGAAATGCAGACACAGCCAGCAGAACCCAAAAAAGACCACGACGCCCGCCCCAAATATCCACTTATCCTCCCTCGACCTCTTCTCGATCATACGAATAGTGTCTCCAGAAACGCCCAGCGTATTGGCGACGGAGTACAGCCTTTTCTGCGTGTTCTTTAGCATATCCTTCTGCGAGCCCAGGTCGCCGAGCACCGCCTGCCCCCTCGCGATGTACTCGTCCAGCGCGCTATTCGTACCAGCGAAGAAGTTCTGCTCCCGCAGCGCGTGTTGCTCCCTCGTCAAGTCGTTACTCCCCATCAGGCCATACCCGTTACTACTACCCCCCACACCCGCGCCGCCGCTCGTATTCCTCGCATGCCCACCACCAACCCCTCCATAGCCCCCATACGAACTGGATGTCGCCGCCGCGCCAGCGGAGCTGCTGGCATATGGGTTCTCGGGCGTGGCGCTCACGTACGGCCGCCTGCCCAGAAGCTCGTTCCTGCTCTGGCCGTGGAGCGCCTCGTCGCGCGCGCTCTTGAGGGCCTCGAAGTCCTTGCGGTACTCGGACAGCTCGTTGCGGAAGTTGCGGATGCGCTCGTGTGCCTTTTCTTGTTTCGCGGGGTTGAGCTCCTGTTTTGCCAGGGAGTTGTACTCGTCGATCGTCCGCTGGAAGGCTGTGAGGGAGGCGCTGAGGGAGCCCAGGGCGGCGGGGCTGATGATCGCGGCCGGGGAGGATTCGGTTTGGGGTTGTGAGGAAAGGTTGGCGAGGTCTTTGCGGATGGAGGTGCTCTGTTTGAGAGCACTGTTGAAAGTTGTGTTCTGTTGGGCGATCGTGTCAGTCAGGTCACTATGCCGCGTCCTCGTCAAGGAACGGATGAAAATGGGAGAGGAGAGGCTTACCATGCTGGGCGGCAATGGACGTATTACTGGGTCAGGAGAGTAGGAGAAGTGCAGGCGTGTTAAATAGGCATGGGCATACACACAGGCAGAGGCAGATGCACGGGTGAGATGGTGTTTTGATGTACTACTGCGTATGGCAGCGGAAAGTATTTAATGACGATGTGGCATTTAGCAGCATCCGATTTGCCATTTAGAGGTACTAACCTCACTGAATCAGTCATGGCAGATGCCCTGACGTGCCTGTGTACCACCTGAAGTACAGTGGTGGGTGGGCAGCATAAAGTTGGGTTGTCACCGCCTTACCGCTTCTAGAACGGGACCTCGGGACCACCATCAAGGTCTTCAAGGGTCTTCCGCTCTAATCTCCCACCTTCCAAGGTTGTCACCAACCACATTAGCACCGCTTCTCCTCGACTTAACAGAAAACAGATCAGGTAACTCTACACGCTATATACACTTATCGAAGTTTCTGTTAGTTTAGTTGCCGTGCATTAAGCCAATGGAATCTGTCGCCGCTTGAACGCCTAGCGCATCCAGAGTTCTGCGTGCTCGGCATTCCCTCAGATCTGGAAATACGAAGAGAACATACCAAGGCACCGCTTGATGCCTGCTTGTATGCGGGCCTTGTCCATGTCCCGCATCGCGGTGTCACAGCTGGGCAGCTCAGGCTTGTGTGGTGGCGATACGTGCAACAATCATATGTCTGGGCATTTACCTTCGTAGCCTCCTTGAACCACCAGCGTCGCGAAATTAGGACCCAGGACGAATCAACAACGTGGCACTGCTATCTTGAGGAAATTTTGCAGACCCTGAGTAGAGGAAGTCCGAGGCCATATTAGATGACCGTTAACAGATCCGCGTTCACTACGTCGTTATAATGTATCTAATCTGGTAAGTGGGAATGGTCCGTGCATTATTCCTGGATCCTGTTGCTCAGCCGGCGTCTGAGATGCCCCTTTGGGAAATCCAAATGACTATGTATCGGAGTATACAAGTACCCATATGTTTCTTGCTGTTTAGACCTCGGGATCCCTACCCTAGGGTAGTGTTCTAATCAAGTATGTTGGTATTGAATCGAATATTGAGTGGATAAGGACGTCCGGCCATGAATAAAGGTGGCTCACCCTCATTGGTAGTAGCAAACATTTAGGAGGAGGGTGCTATCATGTACATGGCATGCTTTCATACCGCAGCGGTGCAGGGCTGTACGTACGTTATGCACATGTGCAGCCCAGAAGGAGTTCAACTCCGTGGAGGCACGATGCTACCACCTACAACATTAGACTAATCCCAGATCTAGGTGGGCCGCCTGCAAGTGAGTAGTAGGTCAAGATCGTGTCGACTGGTCATATATAATAACTACTTCTAATGACCGGCACTATATGCATTGTTCTACCACTCGGTTGGGCCAAATCGCCGTCCACTTAGTTCGCCAGGTGAAGATCTTATCCACTGTTACTTGGAGTCATGCTGCTGGCCCCAATAATCGGCGAGTCGTCTTCGAATCCCAAGTGCGGCTGATATCCACGTGGGCCTTCGGGTAGGTGAAACTTAGTCCAACGCCTACTTGTACTTAAGTACGGAGCAAGCCTTAGAGCTAGGTAGTATGGCATGAAAGGCCGCATCAAGATCATGATTCTTGTCTCATTGTGTGGGTAATCGGTGAGAATGAATGAATGGCTAACGGATTCACATGCCAAAGTGCTACTATTGCCCACTTCTTTCATGCCCAGGTGCAGATTCTACTTGTACGAATGCGTCTACTATAACGTTCGGCGTGTCTCGGCTCTTTGTTCACTGAGGGTGTCCCGTAGTTGACACGTGCAGTTCAATACGACCGTCTACAGCCGACTTAACATAACGGTCTCCCTTTTCTACAACAATGATCTAGGCTGTCCTCGGGCCGCATCATTTATATCAATACCTCATGACGATTAACACCTCCAGTTGTTCACTGGCTAAGATATCCTGTGAGGAAACGTGACCAGGGTTAGGGATAGCCGTTGATGGCCGGAGTTGCCCGTTCTGATAAAGCGCCTCCTCCTGGTTGGTCTTCTATTTTTGGATGCTGATATTAACCCCGATATCATTCGCTTCCTGTCAGCTGAGACGTGGTACTAACTTGCAACCTTTGGAACAACACTGAAATTGCCTTGAATTTTTAGTACTTCGCTCGTTTCTTTATATCAAGTCCCTAGGATGCAACGTGCATCGTTGCGGCAGCTAAAGCTGCTGCATGGCACTATCCGGAGGCCATCAGCGATTCCGTCCGGCACTGTACCTACACTGCGATGGCTGGGCACAGGAAATGCGTTGAACCCAAGGTCGAGTCGGCTGAGTCACGGATGCAACGCCGAGCCCAAGTACCAAGCGTACTCATGCCGGCCCTTCAACACGTCCTCTACTGGAAATGCAAATGTTGAAGGAGATGAGCAAACGGGTAGCTATAGTGAGGCAGACCATGAGCACGCAGTCATCTCGACTTTCGATCTGTTCTCTATCGGTATCGGCCCCTCCTCATCGCACACAGTGGGGCCCATGCGTGCAGGGAACATCTTTGTGACGGATCTGGTGGAGGCAGGGCTTCTGCAGAAGGTCAACAAGATTCGTATATCTCTATATGGGAGTCTGGCTCTCACAGGTGAGGGCCATATGACACCATCTGGTATGTCGCAGATTACTTGGGATCTGACCTCTTTGATCTTGCTAACTCCGAGTAGCACTTCTGCTTGGCTTAGAAGGTGCCGACGTGGAGACTATTGATACGGCTTACGTACCTACCCGGTCTGAAGAAATCAAAAAGAAAAAGAAGCTTTACCTGGGACGTGGCCTGCCTGACGGCAAGGGAAAGGAAATTGACTTTGATTATGATAACGACTTCGTATGGGAGTGGGGAAAGAAGCTGGCCTTACACAGTAATGGAATGCGCTTCATGGTATTCGACAAAGAGGGCGACATGCTAGCGACCAATGATCTATTCAGCGTCGGGGGCGGATTTGTTGTCAACGGCTCTTTGTCCACCGGCGTTGCTACCGGTTCCGGGCCCGACGTGTCAGATGCGAAGGCAGTAGCTTCTAGTGAGAGGCAGTCTGGCCCTGTGGCACCCGGAACACATCCCAAAGACCTGGCGGAGAACCTGTTTTACAAGGAGATCAGACGATCTGATGCGGCTGGCGACCGGAAAACCGGTGCGGAAATCAAGCCCCAGGACGACGCACTTCTTCTGCAGCCCAGCGAGACCTTGAGTGGCAGCGCTTCCCTACGTGCTACACCGGAAGCTAACCCTGTCACTGGCATTGAGGATGGTGGAAGCGATGAGGCACAGCCCCGATATCCTTTCCGTGATGCGAACAGCCTTCTGGCGCTATGTCACAAGCATAACTTGACAATTGCGCAACTAGTCTACGACAACGAGAAGAGCCATGGGTATACAGATGAGGAAATCTACGACAAAGTGATGCGAATATGGCAGGTCATGGACCAAAGTATCCTCGAGGGTGTCCAAGCCCCGCTTGACACGACGTTACCAGGCTCTTTGAAGTTGCATCGCCGAGCCCCAGCACTTTATCAACGGCTCACAAGGGGGCTATATCCGGCGAGCACCCAGAAGATTGCATCCGCTCCTGATCGCCCTGCACTTGGTATACTTACAGGTGCTGTGGGCATGTCTGCCTCGAAAAGCCTTGCACCGGCGAAACCCGTCAAGCCGAAACCAACCACCATAGCCAAGCGTGGACCTCATCGAATCCATGGCTCATTCGACCACCCGATAATGCCGTCACCCCTACGGCGGACAGAGTTTGCGGCCATGGACTATCTCACTGTATACGCAATCGCAGTCAACGAGACGAACGCAGCCGGTGGTCGGATAGTGACGGCACCAACCAACGGTGCTGCAGGCATAATTCCTGCTGTGCTAAAGTACACAGTGGAGTTCATCAGCGACGACCCAGAGCGTGACATCCTGACCTTTCTGCTCACAGCCGCTGCTATAGGTATGCTGTACAAGCGAGGAGCAACGATCTCTGCCGCAGAAGGCGGGTGCATGGCTGAGGTTGGTGTGGCCTGCTCCATGGCCGCGGGCGCCTTCGCGGCGTGTATGGGTGCGAGCCCCGAAACCATCGAGCAGGCTGCGGAGATCGGTATCGAGCACAACCTGGGCTTGACTTGCGACCCCATCGGCGGGCTAGTACAAGCCCCGTGCATCGAGCGTAATGCACTGGGTGCGGTCAAGGCGATATCGAGCGCGAATCTGGCGCTCAGCAGCTCGGGGACGCAGAAGGTGCGGCTGGATGATGCTATCCGCGCGATGAGGTTGACGGCTCAGGGTATGAGGAACGAGTTCAAGGAGACGAGTCTCAGTGGGCTTGCTACCAGCGTGCCGTTGAATATACCGGTCAGTGTGCCTGACTGCTAATGAATTGTGCTGCTGGGTATATTATTGATGGTGTGTGTGGCACTTGATCTGTGGTTCAAGGGAACGGAATAGCTTACCGCAAACGGATCTGGAGGACCAGGGATCAGTTTTGATAAAGGAACTGTTCAGGCCAGCCCCAGAAACGTTGTCTCTGAATGCAATCTACCATGGTGGAGTATGGGGAGGATCCTGGCGAATATGCTCACTTGGTAAGCCAATCTGGCAGGAGGTTGTCAGTATAGTGCTCGAGGGTAAGAAACTAGCACTGGTACAACTCTCTACACTTTCAAACATGAGCGCTATATACCTACTTAAGTGTTTAAGTACGTAGTATGATTGGGCCACTCCTGACAAGTCCTTTGTGGCAAGTACATAAAGTAGACAATGTGACAAACTACCAACACCCAAACACACCGGAGAGACACCAGACCGCGTCTCCGTCGTGGGTCGCGAGGTCTACATACTGCACTGTATCGAAGTTCTGGTTTCGTAAGGTCATGACTGACAGTGCAAAGATATTATATAGGATCTTCGACGTGATAACCAATTGTTTGATGATAGAGTTATACACGCCTATCATTGCCTACCAAGGTGACTTAAATTGTTGGCCTTCATCACCAAAGAAAACAATAATCTTGATACAGTGAATATTTCGCAACAGTCTCAGGGGCATGTCTCTGACGAGTGACCAAAAATAAGGCCAACAGTGAATAACTATTCTCAACTTTAAACGGAAAGAGATGATTCAATGAGTGGATCCAGAATTTCAATATGAAAGTTACCTCAGTAAACTAAGTTCCAAACTTAAAGTTTTGCATTCTGGCACCAGCTACGACCAGACAGCACACGGTTCTTAATGGGAAGCAGAAAGAGCCAAAGTCTCAACATTTAACTGAACTTGATAATCACCTTTGCGAAGAACCTAAGATCGCGAACCCTGCATCTCTCGAAGGTCGAGATTTCCCAATAAAGCATCCAATTCAAGCATACAAACACCGGCACCCAGCATGGACCGTTTGTGCAGGAAATGTGGCAAACCCATGATATCCCCTTGTGCCATATACAGCGAAGTTCCATGCACACATTGCCTGAACCGACCAATCCCTTGTCCTGTGTGCGGTGGATCAGGAATGGAACTTGATGCACAAGGTCATCCTAAACAGGCCCCTTATGAGTGCGATACTTGCATGGGGAAGGGGGAAATCGATTGTCGATTCTGTGAGGGCAATGGGCACACTAGAAGGTTTTTGAAGTGGTGTAATGGAGGTCACCTCCGGCGCCCCAACCGGTGCGATCCCAGTGAATGGAGCTGGCAAAGTGAAAGAGAAGCCAGTAACTATGAATGGCGGTACGAATGGCAGAGGCACTTGGCAGAGAGAGGGCTTGCCTGAATGTGGGTATATGGGTCAGTTCCCATCGATTGCAGGAACTCTAGTGACTAGAAATTTGACAGCTTCGCTACTGCCCACATATCCATTCCCTTCTTTGGCATTGGTTAACTTGGCATTATAACATATTTGTTATTATATGTGGTTCTTGCAAACGGGAAAAGACACGAGGATGCCAATGGCAAAGAGAGCTATGCCGAGGATATAGGTGTAAGACGGGTATTAGGAGTGTTTGATGTGTCAGCAGATATATCTCAAAGAAGATCAAATCCACCGGCCAATTGCATCACCTGATCTGGATCGATAGACTGTCTGATGGACCTCAACCTGGCCGTATTCGTACCATATAGCTCCTCCGCAGTTGTTCCTGCAATAGCGTAATTTGGGTACGACGTGAAGGTATCCTTGAAGACACCTTCTTGCACCGCGACCTTTTTGATACTCGCAATGGCAGACTTTGTGGCATTCTTCCAGAAGTCGTCTGCCGTTGCTAGGTCCCAGGCAACGTATAGGCTGATCTATATCCAAGACAGAGGTCAGAAATTGGGAAGACAATGCTTTTATGGGATGAGCATACCGGAAGTGGCGAGTCCGCATGGGGATACGCGCTATCAGTCGAATACTGCCCGTACTGTAGGAAGGGATCAACATCCACGGTCACGAGGGAGCCACTGTGCAGAAGTTGCTTTTTTGTGAGGTCCTGCACAGACGTTAGTATTCGCGCCGACGAACAATGTGTATCACAGAACTGAGTTACCTCGACTTGGGTCTTCACAGCGTCCAAAAGCGTCGACGTCAACGATGATACTGAGACGGTATGCGATGTGCCTCGGGGATTTGTGAGAAGCTCAACCGCTTGGGCCCCAACGAAGTCAGAGAATGATTGGACCAGCACAGTGTCGATGGTAGCTAGGATATCGTCAAAAGCAACAAAGCTGTCGCCCGGGTCTTCTCCATCGTAAAAGAAAAGAACCACCGGGGTGAAGACGAGCCCGCTTATTCCTTCTATCGTCAGGATTATCTGAGCCTTGGGATCAGTGACAGTACTAGAAAATGTCTCAGTGGCGTTAAGAAGGGCATCGACTTGAATGCCTTCGTATATTTTTGATCCTCCCTGGAGTCTCCGTGTCAGTTTGCACACCGCGCATCGTATAGGATTGTTCAGGGTCATACGTATATCTTGTCCTGTGGGTGTGTTTTGTACACGGCGGAGGTGACAATAGCAAAGCGGTTCAGGCCTCCTTTCAGGGCGAAGAACAGGTCGGGATTCTTGTCGCTAGATGCCGTCGTGATTGTCCCATTCTAGAGCAACATAAGAGCTCCTCGTCAGCTGTGCGAAGACACATCTGCATTAGAAGGGAACTTGACAACTAACCGGCAGAACGACGTTGTAAGCCTGAACAGTGTCACATGTCAGGCCGTATTGGTTGGTTTTCCTGCTCAGTATCAGCTTTCGTCCACAACTGACAAGACTATATTTCGGAACCCACCAAGAGAATCCACCACCAAGTGTCAAACCTGCTACACCGGGTCCGGTCACTCTGCCACCAACAACGTTGACACCAGTGCCATCCAGCTTCTGGTAGACCTCAGCCCAAGTCTGTAATTGCAAATAGATATCTACGGTCAGTGGGAAGTCTTTGTGTATTAGTGATGGATGTAACACACAAGCCCGAAGCCGATTTCAGCAGTAGATTCGTCATCAGAAAGGACAACCTGATTGAATCGTGTCAAGGAGATATGAACGCCTTTTGTGCTTGAGAACCCAGGGTTGGAGATGTGTCCGCCACACTCTAGAGCGAAGGGGGTCTGGGATTCTGCGATCAAACTGATCTATTGCAAAAGGCGTCAGCACTACATAACAAGCCTTGGGAAAGGAAGAGGCAAGAGTAAGACCCAATGCTTACCGCTATGGATATATCTTCAGGGGTACCTGGTTCGAAGACACATGCTGGGACCTGACTAGAGGAGGCGAACCAGTGGTGAATGTCGGCAGCAAATCTTGCATCCACTACATATACAGCGGTCGAGTTAGCAGTTTGATACCCTCTGAGATGATACGGTTGTTGGGATGACTCGCATATGTCTGTGATCACAGTGCTTGAGGAAGAGATATTGCTTTTGATATTATGGCAGGTTTCAAGTGCTGTCAACGCAGCAACGGACTGAGCAAGGCCTATTGCCACTACTATCCCAGCATAAAGGCGCTCGGTATACCCCATCGTCGTCGTGGCGTGATTAAATATCTGGTCGCAAAACAAGTGAAGCTCAGGCTGGGAAAGAGACAACCAGTCCACCAAAAGTTTCAACAAACAGGCGAAAGATACTAGGTTATATAAGCTATCGCATCCCTTTCAAGGGCATATATACCTGGTAATTATCTGTGGAATCTCGTGGGCCCACATGTGCACTCGGCCAACTAGGTATACCGTAGTCGCTCCCATAGACCCGTAAAATACCGCAGACGCTAACTAACTGCATGGTTTTCCCTGTACAAATCAAGGAAAGGTGGCAGTTGGTAGACCAGACTAGTATTGTGATATCAGCAAACATGGATAGTACCCTGTGTTGGCCGCTCTTCCGTCACATGGGTAATAAATTGAACACCCCCTTTTAGGCTTCATGGCCTATAACCTTCCGAATTGATATTCCAGCAAGCACGAAGGCCTGCGTGGCGCCTTATCAGGTGTTCCTGCCCAGGGTTGGAAAGTCTATCGAAAGCCACTGATGCATGTTTCCTTCTTGTTCACCGTTTGGTGCTACCTAGGAACCAGACCGAGAGCCCCCGACTGTCACCCTACGGTTTGCACCTCAGCCACAGCCGGAACTCGATAACCGACGCGGGCTATTCCGTCTCGCTTGAAATTCATGCATGGCAACGAATAGTTCCATGCTTGGCCCAGGAGCTAGTGCTCACCACACCATATATACCCCAGGCCACCCACTTTAAATCAGCCTTTTCCATTGAGCCGGTGCTTCCACAATCTACCGATACGATGATTTATATGGACTTGCATGGAGCGCGCCATTGGCCGACCGTTACCTTTCTTGAGCACGTGGGCATTAGTCTCATCCAGATCTAAGAACGCGTAACTAAATACTCCTTTTCATCTGAACGTGACTGACATCTGACATGATAACGTGCCTGCATCATTACAAGGCCGATATTGGGTGCCCACGTCAAGTAAAAATACTACTATCACGGGTCTTCCATCCGAGTCTACCGGAAACCAATTTGTCGAAGATATGTACTTAATTACATAATTAGACATCTAGACAGGGGCAGCATCACAACATTGAACCGTTCCAAGGTCACGACCGTTGGCAGCTACTTAGTGTCAATGGTATCTCCACACCGCTAGGCCCCACCTTCGAAACTAGCGATTGATCGTCTTCTGATCTTCGCGGAGAAAATCCCTATTTTCCGAAGTTGGTTCTGTCGGTAGTGTCAACTGCTCCGCACTCTGATGACCTTGTTCGAATCAAACATCTGTGATTGACAACACCTAAGTCTGACTTAACTAGGTAAGCCAACGTAGTTACATTACGTGGACCGGCCGGCAGTCGAAGTGCGATGGCAGGACAATGGGCAACAAACTTGCCTTTTAGGCCATTGCCGGTGCCCACAATCCAAACTCGGCTAGTCTGTATCTTGGATTCGTCAGATGAAACGTAATGTAGCCCATGGCGAAGGTTTTCCAGGCGGCAGCGTATGTGTCACGGCCCTCGAAAACAATAGATGCTCTTCGGAACGCCGCCACGCAGTCCCTTATAGTATCCTTCAGCGCGGGGATGCTATCCTTTCCTGCGTAGCCTGCACGCAAACTGACGTAGTTGGTCTTGTCCTGAGCAAGCTCTTCTTTGTAGAAACTGTGGCAAAGCGGTCAGCGTGTGGACGAGATATTCCGGAGGCGAAGAGGTACTCACGATAGTATATCGTTGGTGAGGTTGATGTAAACGCCGATGTCGTATATGGCTTCCTATCATCGTGTCTAAATTAGACCTCTAGTCCTTGTCCTCCCAACCTATAACCATATTTTTGATTGCGCGACTTACCAAGAATTGTCCAACATCTGGATAAAGGGCCTTTGGCCAGACCATATAGCCGTATGCTTCTGGTAGCCCCCCCTTGTCCCGAACGTAGTAAGGCCAGTTTTGACCACCTTTGGTGGGTTTCAAGTTTTCGAATTCTGGTCGCACCTCCAGAACACTGGCAGTGACAAAGGAAAGAGATGACACAATAATGAAGTTGGCAACAATGTTCTCGTAGTGTAAGTATGTCTCCTTGAAGACGTCCGCCAGGGCCTGGAGCAACGGGTTGGGCTGTGACTCGTTGGAGTAGAAGCGCTCTTGGAATCTCTCCAGTTCCGGCCTCATGGAGGCGGCAACATCGTCAATGACACAGACAAGCCACGTGAATGTCGCAATGTACACTTGTACTTCAATCGGGTGCCCGGCGTAAGCATTCTGGGTTGTTAATCGCCAAAACATTTGAGCCATAGTACAAGGGCTTCCGAAGTATTGACTTACTGTTGTGATAATGAGTCCCGTTTTCAGACACTTGGAGGAGTGATCGTCACCCCCTGGCAAGAACGGTACACCCGTGAGAGCGGCCCTCTTTTTGACTGCTTCCGACAGACTGGTGTAATTAATCTTGGTGGGTTGCATATAGCCAACATCTCTCGTGAATGAGGTTATGAGTGGGCGAAGTGCCTTGCTCAAGGGCATCGATTGCCTCCGGCCCAACAGTTTGGTAAAGATCTGGCACATCGTAGGAGGCATCGTAGCAGACAAGAATGATCTTGGGGTCAAGGATTTGACAGATTCGTACTTTCGAAAGCTGCACTTCATCATGCTTTATATGCTTCGGAGTGCTGAGTATCAACGCTCCCGGGCCCCTCAAATTCGAAGGTGTGCTTGCGCAGCCGCTTGCTTTGCCCACCGAGCAGTCTTTGCTTCTGAGTATCTGGGTCGGTAGCTAGTAGCCAGTGCACGCGAACAACGTCCACATTGCCACGAGGCCCGAGATCATGTCAGATGCCACGTCCTGCTCAATGCATGGTCTCCTTCGCTCACCTTAGTGGTCACCCAACTGGCCATCTGAGGTACTTGTCCGATTTCAGCTGATGTTGGGGTTCCCAACCGCGTCAGGCGCACTTGAAGCCATCTCCACCTGTGCACCGAGCTCGACATGTTCGCACCAGGCTGCGGCAATCACACCGCTATAGGGAAGAAAGACAACTTTGTGTGCTTCGCTGTGTCTTGGTTATGCAGGTTGGCTCCTATACACGAACATACCGCGCATTGGACCTTGACCGTCGAAGCGGCGAATGCGTAATCCATGGATCCCGAGGTTGTGACCACATCGAGCATGGGTGGATCTTTCTCCAAGGACTGTGTACTTGTTGGTAGAACCATCTGCATGTGGAAGGCTCCATATGTATGTATGGCCTTCAATATCATGCAAAAACCGCAATATTACACTTCCAGGACCTTCCATTCAGGTTGACGGCCGTCTTGCTATGCTAATCTGCTTTCATTAAAAGCGACTTACCATCAATATACTGACAGGAACACTGGGACGAAACGTCCGCCTTGATACCAGTGTCCCGAAGTACTGAATGTAGTAAACAGCTCGGAACGACCGTCCACAAATCGGATCCTCCGCTATGGGTGATAGGGTGACCCGAGAGTTTGATGTAGTCCCTGGTCGATAAACAGGACCCACCAATACCACCACCTGGCCACGCAACACCATCTCCTATTGCTCCACGGCCCCGCGGAACATGCATTTGCTGGGCGCTTGCATGACACGAGCTTCATTTTCTCGCGTTCTGCTGTACTGTAATTAGGGGTAAATAAGGTTGCTGCGCCAGAACGAGTCCGGTTCGGCGAGCATGGTGCATGTACTTATGTATGTATCCCGGCGATCCGCTTCGCCTGGCTGAAGATCACTGCTATTCTACACTACTGGAAAACCTTCTTTAGGCTTTACAGGGTTCCTGCAGCTCTCCCAAGGGTATTCATCTGCCCTGCTTGTTGCATCAAGAATGAGCAGACGCCTTTATTCATTGATTAGATCACTAGCTATATAGAAATTCCGACGGGGTAACCTTGAAAAGGACCATATCCACCTCAGTTAAGTTCCCTATAGGGTGTTGCGTCCACATCTGGTAATTCGCTGCGAGAGAGTATGTACATGTGAGCGGTTGGTTTATGTGTGTGACCTATCATTAATGACTATCAGTGGCCTGAGATCTCCCTTCCTGCAGCTTGATGCGGATATCTTGGTTCGATCAACGCACAAGAAGTCTGCAGGGGGTTTGCATCTCGGTTCGGAACATTAAAAGGTAAGTTCGAGATGACCGTGGGTATCGGCTTTCCTATCAAACGGGCACATTTAGCCGAGAGGCTCGGATTTATTTATTAGACGCATATACAGTGGTCCAGCCCCCTGTTCTTGAAAGATCCCTTGCGAGCCGCTCGTACACCTCTACCGGAGCGATGCTGTTGTTTCGAACCCGTATTAGTGGATTCGCTGGCAATGTCTCACTCAAAAAAGCGAAGCTTCTTTATTCGGAACGCCCCGTGACAGGTCGTAGGTGGTATTCTCAGCTGGACCCACGAAGTATCTTTTACAGAAGGTCGGCACTATTGCCAAGCAACGTTGGTCAATCCGTCAGAGGTGCATATACTCAATGACAGCAAATCGGCTTACTCGCCGGCTCTGTTAGGCCAGTAAGGTAAACCAACATGGTTCCAGACGGTGTGCAATCTCACCGAGTCCAGTCTACTGTTGACTACAATTAATGCAATGCCCTGCTTCATTTTCGAGTTAATTATGAGAGTTTGTCTTAAGACATAACAATCTATTGCGCGCACTTCCGTGATCACACGCAGTCCTCGACACCATCCTGTTATCCGAAGGTTCTCAGCGACAGAAATGACGACGCTCAATATCAACAAAGACCAAATTCCGAATTTGGATGGCAAGGTGGCCATCGTCACAGGTAAGCCGTTTCTATTTCACGGACGCAACAAATCTGAAGCAGCCGGCGATATGTCTACTGACGAAACCACCGTCGTTTAGGGGGCGCCTCGGGTATTGGGCTCGCAGCGGTGAAGCTACTCCTGGAGAAGAATGCAACAGTGCACATTATGGATATTGCCGACCCTGATGAGGAAGACTGGGAAGATTGGCCAAGACTCCATGTGCATAAAGTAGACGTTCGAGTTTGGATTGACCTCTCGGATGCCTTTGCGAAAATCGACGTCGTCGACTATGTTTTTGCCAACGCCGGGCTTGGGGGCCTCGACGACGACCTTCTGGTTGACAATCTTGATAAGACTGGTCGCCTCAAGGAACCGAAATATCTTGAATTGGATACTAATATACGGGGTGTGTTCAACACGAGTAAGTTCAGTACTCAACATCGCTCACATTCTCTGGACGCATTGCCCAGAGATCTGTCGAGCAGCAAGCGCGAATACTGACAAATGACATAGTCAAGCTGGCATGGTTTCATATGACAAAGCATCAGAGACAAGGCAGCATCGTGCTAACATGCGCGTCGACGGGTTACTGGCCGGACTACCAAGTACCCGTGTTCGCATCTACTGCTGCATCGGTGAGCCAGTGATATCCCACTTGTGATATTGCATGTCGGAGATGCTGACCAAGTCGAAGCACATGGGCATCATAAGATCTTTACGTAACGTCCTCCCCGAAGACAATATCACCATCAATGGTGTCGCTGCGGGCGCCACAGTGTCCAAGATGCTGCCATATGAGTTCGCAGTTCCCCTTATCAAGGGAGGCATCGGCATCAACACGGCTGAGTCTACTGGTCTTGCACTTGTATACTCGGCAGTCGCTAGCCAAAAACGAAGGGTCGAGGTGCATGGACGGGAATCAGTGGAGAAGTTAAAGGTCCCGGGAAGATGGAATGGCCGCATCATTTTGGCCTTGGGTGATAGATATAGGGAAATTGAGGAGGTTCTGGCGGACACGAGGGAGATCTGGTTCGGCAAGCAATTCTGCAAGTGGACAATTATGCAACAGGTAGCTACTGATTTCAGGGGCTCTGAAGGATCTGCGACGGATTCACAAGCTGAATGATCTGCTCTTCAGTATCAGCTCTTCAATTCATTCTGAGAACCTTGCAAGTAAATCTTACGGTCGCGTCTGTGAGGCAGCTTCTGAAACAGAGCAAATAGAGAATCAATAACTGGGTGTGGTCCTTCTCCTTGGTAGTGGGAGAGTCCTGTCCTGCGGTTGTATGATTGGTTACTTAGCAATGGCAGCCACTAATAGTGACCATTGCAAGAGCTCCTTGGTCTAATTAGAAGGTCCAAGACCTACCCGTACCTTTCCCTGCGAATTCCGCTTTGTTACGCTTTCCAAGGCTGTTGGTTTATACATCTGTACCTACCTAGGTACTTGGTAACAAGAAACCTTGATACATTTCAACACTCTGCTATCTGCTCCGTAGTATTTTAAGGATACCCAAAGCCATTACGAGATTTCATCAACAGATCATCGAGCGAGATCAAGTCGGTCCAGTTGCGTCTCTCCTACGACTTATTGTTCGGTGTCTTCATCCCTCGCTCAAGTTCAGCCTTGAAGTTGCCAGGTGACATCCCGCTCGATCATTCCGCTACAGCACGAAAGGCGTAACCGGCAGATATGCGTGTTTGAATCAAACACGCGAATAACAGGATTATAGGCAGTTATGCCGAAGTTCCCCCACCATCCCTACAGAGGCCCAGGGGGTTCAAGTCACAGGACGGGACCGACGAAGACGATGAAGAGGAGGAAGAGAATAGTGTCGCCTGACACTAGCCTGACGGCCGGGGTAGCCCTCCTGGTCTGCGTCCTCGTCGTTGAATTGAAAGAGTGGGAGGCGAAGTGACGCTTCTTGGTTGCGTGCTACGACGTGCTGCCGCTGGAGGATTGGTCACCTGGGGTGAGCTGAGAGATGCTTCTCCTCTGGTGTGACGAGATCGCTGATGTCAATGTCTTCCCACGAACGGCTTCGTCTACATTCTCCATCGACGCGATACCGAGATGGCCATGGAAGGAATGCAAGGACTACTTTATACACGGTGCCCGGATCCATCTTGCCTGGGGCAAGCCAGGGATATAATATAGCTTAGGTCCCGTAGTAAACACTATATCCTCCCACCACCTGTTAGGAGCAACTGGTCTCATTAGGGAGGATAGCCTCCAATATATGGCCAAACCACCTAAACGCGTTAAAGTGGAATGGGATATCCACCTTGGCCTATGTGGGTGATATAGCCCTGGTGGTTATACAACTAGTTGGATTTGAACCAGCAACCGCGTTCTTCGCCAGATTTTGTCACACCTTGCCCCAGCCATACCTCCAGCCATACCCCAGCAGCCCCTTGGGCTTGGCTGCGCGGACAGCAGGCGCAGCAGCAGCAGGAACAGGCCCAGCGGCGGCGGCGGCGGCAGCAAAATCCGGAGCAAGAGCAGAGGTGGCAAAAGCATGAGCTCCGCGCCGGCAAGGAGGCGATTGAGGCTCCCAGGGGCTGCTATGAAATCCCTGGAAAAGAATCTGTATAGGATTTAATTATGGACCATTCTAGACCTAGCCTCCCACTGTCAGTGCCCCCTGGGAGCCCCCAGGTGCCATCATCACATTACATCCGAGGTCCACGGAATTCAGGATTCAATTCAGGATCCTGCCCGTGTCCACAAAGAACATGTCCACAAAGCATACGTATGTTACCTGGCGGTGTTAGTCTCGTTTCAATCTCGCTTTGATCGAATACTGGGAATTCTCCCTCTTCAGGATGGCATACCACCGATTTATCTGCTGCTTCTCTCCATCGCAATCCGTGAATATTCTCGGGACCACTGACCATATCACTGACCATTCTAAAATCAAAAATAATCCTAGAAGTATGGAACAGAACCTGTATCATTTCAGAGGACTCTCTTTCTTCCCTTACATGGCCGAATCCGGAGGGAAAACAAAAAACAAAATCACCCTAACGAAAAGCACTTGTATCGATATAGTCTCCCACAATCTTGGAAAGAGTACATACGTAGCTTTTCAAAAGTGAAGATAAGCATTCAATCCCTTCGAAATGCCATGATACTTACAACTGGAAATAGCAATCACAACCTTGGAAGAACTACCAGTTGACTTGAAAACAGCAAGATCGAATGACATAATTATGTTAGGTACCCTCATTGATAATATTCCATGCCCCATTTAGCAGGGTGGATATACAATAAAACACTTGCTGGAGAATGTAGGTATAACTTATATACACCAGGGTAACCTTCAACGTGTGAGGAAGGGCTCCAGAGGATTCGCCACTGCGAGGTTGAAGCTTCCCATGGTTGGGACGCTATTAAGTAGTAATTGCTCTCTTGTTATAACTGACATTCCATTACCGCCTACATTGTTGTCTATTCGTCTATCAGGCGTACCGACCTATAGAAACGTACGTAGTAAGCTTGGCAAGCTTCACGGCTGGGTATTTGTAAATCGAAGTAATTATAACTCCACAAACTGAACCGTCGGATGCAAGTCTTACCCACGCCACCCAGAAGGTTGACCTCGAGCGTGTTGCACGCTCCATGTAGACCAATACTAACGACGTGCCCGCCTCAAGACACCTGACCGACACATCTACATCCTAAGACACCAGCATAAATCTCCGGGAGGTCTTGAGCCATTGCCATCCGATTTTCCCCATTACTTCACCGAGTTCGTCTCTAGAGCCACCAAGACAGTCGGCAACTTGGGCTTCAAGAAGGCACGCTTCCGCAGGCACTGGAAGGCACTACCTGTAGGTCTCTCGGAGGAAGGAAATCAAGTCGGGTCTACCACAGCTTATCAAGAATGCCGAAATTTGCCTTTGAGATCGACTACAGTAAGAGTAGGTATGAGTGGACAGATGGAGATGGCAAGGCTGTTGCCTTTGAGGATAAGCTTGAAGGCCAGCATCGCCTTATTGCTACGGCCTCGCTGTCTCGTCAAATCATGGACACTCTGGTGGCTCTGTGGTACTGCCATATGTGGGCGTACTCTGCTGAAAACACTCCGCGTATTGACGAGGGTATGGATGGAGGTGAGCCTGATACTGTTTCCTAGTCTCTATGTATAAGCTTTGGGCTTGTTCACTTACACGTTGACACAGTTCGTAGGAAGTTCAATCTGGCAAAAGAAGCCTCAAGGAAGCGGCATCGGCATCGGGTTCATGAGAGGATGAGTGGAAATGCATGTGACTTGGGCGTCACGACCGTCAAGACCTTGATCCACGATCCACGTTCCTGGTGGTGACAAATTCAGTCCCTCGACTGCCACGGTAAGACATGAGTAATGGTTTGCCAAAAATCTTTTTGTTCCCTGTTCGAGGCTCGCTGTGACAACGTCTCGCTGAACTGTACGGACCTATTTACCATCCTCGTCGGCCAAGGGGCGTCTCCAGCCCGGAGCCTGTACATAGCCCAGCCTTTTTCATTTTCTCACACGCACTTGACAGATGTTGAACTATATCAGCTCTAAGGCCGCCCCACCCTGTTGGGTCTGTTCACAAGTGTTGTACGTATGGATATCATTGGTCCTGGGAATCATGGTCGCGATGGACGAAGAGGTAGTCAGTCTATTGAATTTGGCAAAGCTCATGAGGCTGACAACGTGTTCGGGGGCTTCTGATCCCACTATCAAGTGTCGCGCTTATTCATTCATATCAACAGTACATATCAGTAAGCACCTACTAACCTCACGTGCTCGATTACATTGCTGTACTTCATGTTCAACCACTACTTCGTATCTACCACTTGTACATTCATTCCGGGGCCTCTATTCCGTGTTATCGGCCAGCTCTGCCTCGATGACAGTCTCAATCCCCTTTGTGTCCTTCCAAAACTTGATGATCCTGAATCCCGCATTCTCCAGTAACCTTGACCATTCGTCCTCGGTCCTCTCGATGGCCGCCAGTAGCCCCATCAGGCACAGGTCGTGCGTCGCCTGCATGATACTGGCCTTCTCGGGAGGGATCACGACGTCCGTTATCACAAGCTTCGAGTAGCCTTTCTTGAACGCTACCTTCAGGTTCTCCAGGATCTGAGTAGCGAGGTGATCTGGCCAGTCATGCAGGATGGAATGAAGGAAGTAGATACGGCTGTCACGGACAGGCTGGGGCTTGAAGAAGTCATGAGCCACGGGCTTGACCTTTGGGTCAACATTGGCCATTGCAACGACGTCTGGGACATCTTGAAGAATAATCGAGCCCTCGGGGACATCAGGATGCTTCTCAAGGAAACGGTGCGTGTCAAGTCCCGTATTTCCACCTACGTCGACGAAAATTGGCCCCTTGCCCTTGAGGATACTCTCGTCGACAAGGTGAGTCGTGTCGAAATACTCGGTCCAGTTTTGCTTCCAGTTCGTGATGCTCGTCATGCATCCGACAAAACTCTCCTGGTACTCAGGCCGCCAGCGGCAGCGGGCGAAGAAGGAGAGACCCTCGGGATTGGAGCTCATATCGATATAGGCGGACTTTTCGGCGTCTTTCGGCTCCTGGTAGCCATGTTGTGCAAGGTTGTCTGGGATGTTCAGTGCCATGGGATGCCAGTGGTGCGCTCCGGCTTGCATGATGGAAGTAAGGCTTGAACTGCCAAGGGCGTAGGAGTATTCATTGGGCTTGAATCTGTCGATACCTGTCTCCACCACGACATTGCGCGCCACAAGGATGCGTATCAGGCGACCTATGGCGATTGTCAGATTGTCAGGCATCTCTGAAGGACAGAGGCCCGGGTCAGGGGATAAGCTAGACGTACGTAAAAGGTTCGGACTGCAGTCCTTGTTGTTAGATATGCTAACCAGCTCATCGATAGTCTTCTCTCCTCCACCAGCCGATCGCCAGGCTTCCCAGATGCCCAGATCTAGAAGGGTCTTGATAGAGGCGTAGATGTGAGGTGCTGCCAAGGTCTCCTCCCACGCCCGTTCAAATGGCGTCTGTAGACGCTGGAGATTACGTCGCAGTGCATCTGTGAGCTGCACCCGCTCCGTGTCACTGAGGCCAGACGGAAGGCCATCTAGGCTGGCTATGAGATCTTTCACGGAGGTCGACATACTGCAAGATTCAATGAACGTATCCCTGGCTCGATAGGCCGAATATGTGGCAGATGTTTCCCAGGTGCGGGTAGATGTAGGACTTGGAGAATTCCGCGCAGGAAGAGAAAACTCGTCGCTCCATCATTTCCGTACTTTTGCTACGCGACACGTTATAGTCATTCGTACTCTCCACTTATGTGTCGTGTAGTTGTGGTCTCGATCGACGTTTCTTACCAATCGGAGGGTCTTCCAAGGCTTGCTGCCCCGGTGGCGGAGATGTGGGCTCTGGCGGAGTAGCACATGGTGCCTCGGAACCCCTGATTCTAGACCGCCATGTTGCTGTTGGTGTGCATTTTTATCTATCTCCAAAGGCCTCTCTTATCTTCATGCACATGTGCTGCCTACATCGTGGCAAAAATATTACTCTTCGATTCTGACCTGTCTTCCTGCAGAGGTCACAAGGACAATACCTAAGTTGGAATGCTGGAAAGTCTACGGCATGAAATTACCCCCCTTACATTCATTATTATCAAACAAGTCAGGGCTCGGATGTCTTACCTCGGCGCAAGTCTCCTTGACCATGACGATATTGATTTGATTCCCAGCTTTGCCAATTACCCCTCGGTATAACCCAGCGGAGCAGATCTGTTCTCTGTACCAACATAATCTGCCCAAAGGCCATCATCCGACAGCTGTAGCACCCAGGTCCTAGGGTTGAGTAAGTGAAATGAAGTGCAACATTTTAGCCTCAAGCCCCGTCAACAGCCTCGGTTGTTTAACAGCACCTCTAGGTGATCAGCTTCGACTTGGAGGTCTGAACTGACAAAGCCGGTCCTTGACACAGTGACCGACATAAAAAAAATGAGAGGGCAGGCCAAACGACCTGTATCCCTGGGCAAGAGCCAGCTGCTCAAGATCCCATAGGTATAATTTAAGGTGTCAATGCTTCATGATAGCTTCAGTTAGCGGTAGATTCATGTCCCCGCACGCATTACAGGGTAATGGGAATTTGGATTCGGTGACCAAAAGGCGACATAGAGGTGGAGACAGGTCGTGGCTCAGGCACGAGGGATACCTCAGCCACTGGGCATCTTCCGTTCGTCTTGAGTAGGTCAAGTACAGACACCGAAGCCACCGGTATGGCCTTGGCCTTTGAAGGGCTCGATTTATTCGTGCTCATGGTTTATTCCAGGCTGGCCATAAGGACTTTGATTGCCGACGATGGTGATGGTGAATCCTAGGATTCTCCGAGTGTGCCGTCGTTGGTTGGACTGTCGGGAGCCCCGGGGGACAGTGAGGTGGTGACTGTAAATGGAATCAGTGAACAAGTACATGATGCCCGATGGGGATAGAGGCGGGTGTAACCATGAACGACGCCTTCAGAGATGGGAGTAATTAACGGATAATACCGCAGGCGTTGGGACTCGATTTCATTGTGTAGACTGGCTTGTTGCCTAAGTGGACCGCAGCCACCTGGGCACCGGCGAGGAGGGCGTGGGCGACAAGGAGCATCTCTGTATCTCATGGGATTATTTCGGGAGCGGACTTTACAGCCCATCCTCGTCCAGTCTTCTGGACTGTGGTAGTGATGGTGCGTAGGTAGGGTAGTGCACAGTAGCAGGTAGCCAATGAAAGTCAAGGGAGGTGGCAACAGGGAAACAAGACAATGTGAACAATGAGATCGATGGTGTAGGAGAAGACAACCTTGGAAGAAACAAGACAGAGTAGGGATGGAGAGTGATGGAAACCACAGCTGACTTCGCCACAGCTGAACTGGAATATATCACCTGAAAAACCAATGTTGGGTCCTCAACAATCTGGAAAGAAACCGAGCTGGGGTTGTTGCATGTCTAGTGGTCTGGTACACGTTGCTGGTTTATTGTGTTAGTAGGTCACTGGGGTCAAGACGGCATAATGTCCTAATGAGAAAAGAAGAGATAGAGGGAGGGCCCGGGGAGTCGATGGGTGCAATCGCAAAGTCATCAGGGGGCGATACAGAAGTGTTCCCATATATTTGCTCACTTGTGACTGCCAGGTTTTGATGACAATCTGCAAGGTGCTGTTGGTTCTCGTGCTTCCGTTTCATGCCCTTGTCCCCAGATGTCCTCTCGCGGTGCACTCTCCAGGGCTCAGTATTGGTACCGGCATCTTGGGACCCTGCCCAGGTGGGCAACAAACAGGTCAACTGGTCTGTTTTCGCTCTCTCTTTTACTTGACGACTACACACATAATCTCGACCCCGAATCCCTGTTTGTGGTGACGTTGCGTCTAAGAGCGAAGCGAAGGCTGCTAAAACTAAGCTACAACAAGAAAAGAGGGGACGATGATGTCGGGGGAGCCACAATTCCTGCTTCATGTACTCCGTGCAACGTCCGGGTGTCTCGGCCGAGAATGAAGAACAACGAGGATCCCCCCAATGCCATATTGTGGCTAAGGCACGTCTGCTGGGTCTGACGACGATGACAAGGGGGAGAATCCCAGGTGGATGGGTTTGAACCTGCTGTATGGTCTAGACGATGTCTCGGAATTGCATGGGATTCGTCAGAAGTGGCCCATCATGCATGGAGGAGGGTGGCTTCAAGGGCGAATGAGAAGAAATGACAGCCACATTCGACGTCACAGCAATATATCTAGTTATCTATACCATACCTTTTCTGACCACCCTCCCAGCATCGCAGGACATACGTCACCATTTCGGATGGGGATATAACACCCTATTAGTCTCAGCATCAGCCACAGCTATGGCTCAGATAGATTGTTGGAACCAGTCTTTGGACGTTTGCAGAACCAGATCGTCGTCTTACCCGGTCTTGTGCTCTTATACAGCGTTATCAACCTGATTATGGCGGACTTACAGAGCCAGAACGAGGCCCTGCAGCAAGAGATTGCTCGCCTCAAGAGAGAATCACAATTACAGAAGCAGAATGAGGCTCTGCAAAAGGAGATTGAGCAACTGAAGAAGGGTGCTGGTGCGCCAGGTAAGCTAGTCTAATGATCATCGCCGTTTATTCCGCGCAGAAATTAGTGGAACAGTTGATCCACTAACACGGACCGTCCCTAGCCTCGCTTCCCAAGTCAGCATTGAAGAAGACCTCGGCCGGTAACGCCCATGCCAGCGCGCCCAGTACCACAGACGTCAAGGACTATGCAGACGCAGGCGCCAGCAGTGGTGCCCCCAAGAAGAAGAAGGTCCCAAGGCGGTTTGCCAAGACAGATGAGGAGGGCACCCAGGAGCTGTACAAGATTATCACGGTGACCAACCCAGATGGCACCGAGACCAAGAAGAAGAAGAAGATCAAGAAGAAGGCCCACCCGGAGTACAATATCGCCGGGGCCCTATCCCGGGGCGAAGACGTCGACCTCCCCGGCCGGCCACAGAAGGCTCCGCAGGCGGCCCCGCAGGCCCCCAAGCCGAGCCTGCCCAAGCCCAGCCTCCCCAAGGTGCAGAACCTCCCCAAACCGGCGCCCCAGGCCCCCGCAAGGCCGGCCAGGGCCCAGCAGCCCGAGCCGGAGGAGTACGAGCAGGCCTACGAGCCGCCGCCGACCCCTCGGCCTGCGGCCAAGCAGGCGCCACAGAAGAAGGAGAAGACCTACCACCCCGACGCCCATATTCCGACGGCACAGCTCGTGGCCCAGCGCAGGCAGAAGGAGTTGGAGCAGCAGCTTAAGGAGCTCCAGCAGCGACAGGGTGGCCAGGGCCAGGGCCAGGGCCAAGGAGGAGCTGCGGGAGCAGCAGGAAAGGCCATCGATGGCGCCACAAAGGGTGCTGGCAACACACTTGGAGCTGCTACCGGTGGTGTCGGGCAGACAGTCAACGACACCACCGGCGCCCTCGGTCGTGGCGATGTCGGAGGAGGCTTGGGAGGAGCCACCAAAGGCCTCGGCGACACCGTTGGTGGAGTTGGCAAAGGATTGGTATGTCGACCCTCAAATCCTGCTATGTTGCTGCAGAGACCATTTGGCTGACTCTTCGATCTTACACTCAAACAGGGCGATACCGTCGGAGGCAGTAAGCAACACCCCAAACACAAACAACAACAACACAAGCACGACGACACTGCTAGGCTGTCCCAGGGGCAACCGGTCTCTGAGCGGAGTCTGAAGAAGCTCTCGGAATCCTGGGGCCCCAGGGACAACTTGCAAAAATCTGTCTCCTCGTGGATCCAGTCGTCCGGAACCAGAAGCGGCTAATACTTGACTGCAGCTGTAGGTGGCCTCGGGGACAGCCTTCCAGGCCCAGTGGTAAGTAACCCTCCGGGATCTGTTTGATGTTGGGTCATGTCTGGGAACGGAACATGGCGCACAATCAGATATGCTCTGATGGGTGCTATCTGTCAAATGAAGATGTCTAACTTTGACGTTTCCAGGGCGGAATCGTTGGTGGAGCCGGACGCGGTGTCGTGAGTACTATGTTTCTAGAGATATTGTATATGCCAGGATTAACGCTAGTCATTCAGGGCGACGCTGTTGGAGGCATCACCGGAGGCCTAGGAAAGGGCGTCGGAAAGGTCGGCCAAGGCGACCTTCTGGGCGGAGTCGGCGATGTTGTGTAAGTCTTCTTCCTCCTCTAAAAGTACTTCACAGTCTGGCTAATCATCATAATCTCGTATAGTGGAGGAGTCGGCGATGGTGTTGGAGGTAAGTCTATCAGATGCATACCGTATAAGAGGGATATCAGCTGACCTTTCCTGCGAGGTCTTCTAGGCGGCGTTCTTGGTGGCCTGGGTGGAGGAGGCCAACAGGGCAAAGACGGCAAGAAGCAAGGTGGTGGAGGTGGATTACTCGGTGGAGGCGGAGGCGGCGGGCTCCTCGGCGGCATTCTCTAAGCCAGCGTATGATGTCGGATGCAAAGTTGACGTATACTGAAGTATATAAAGAACATATGGGACTCGATGATGGATTGATGATGGGTAGATGACTACCGGTACCTACACAGACTGCTATGAACCGCGAACTATTGTTTTCCTCACTCTGAACAACTCTATATCTCCCATTGTTCGCTCCTGCAAAATCCTAGGTCGTGTTACAAATTTTACTATCAGCATCCTGATTGGTGTTCAGGTGTCTTGACATCGGGATGTTGAAGATGCCACATCCATTGCTGGCTCTAGGTCTGGAACATATCCCTTGGCATTTGCCGGCGATATGAACGAGAATTCCAGTCACCAGGAATATACTGAAAAGAGATGGGTGTTGCATGGTGCCGCACTCAGGACTCACAGCACATCTAGGAGCTTCTCTTTGCATAGTCCGTGATCCCGCCTGCGCTCTTCATATTGCAGCAATTGGGCGTCCACGGGTAGCTGTCCAGCCCCTCCCCATCGAAGTCAAGGTCACATTCGCAAAGGTGCCGAGGTGCTCTGGTCTGTAATGTGCTGAAAGCTGTGAGCACATAGTAATTACAGCTTTTCCGGCATATCCAAGCCATATCACCCGCTGAACGTGTCTTCAGACAGCATATAGATGGCATTACAGACGACAGATCAACCGTCCCTGTAAGCCTTTCCCAACGATGTCAGCTTGCCCTGCTCATCCAACATGGCAGCCCAACGTCCGACAGTCCCTGTATCCCTCATGGGTCCAAACCAAGCATATCTCTCCACCCAGTCCAAAGTATCCAGATACTTGGTGCTCTCCCTCGCGAAATTCTCGACATGCTCCTTTGGCAAAGGATTTTCCGTGTTCCAATTCGTACAGGCGAACTCGGTGATCCATGCGGGCTTGTTGGGGCCCAGCTGGTGGTACGTGCTCCAGATGTAGTCGTAGAACTGCCCGAGCTCGACGCCATACCAGTGGAAGCAGTAGAAGTCGATGTCACTACCTGCGGCACGGATGCGGGCAAGGAAGCCCTGCAGCCATTCCACTGCATGGGGCGCCGACGATATTCCGGGACTCCCGCACCTCACCCCCAGTCTCCGTAGTGGCTCGATGCACCGTAGCCACTCGTTCGCTGCGAGATCTACCGGCATATTGGACTGATCTGGAAGCTCGGGCTCGTTGAAGGCGAGGATTGAACAGGCATTGACGGCGCGTGCGTTGTCATACAGGGAGTCGATGTTGACATGGTTCCATTGCATAGGGATGAACTCAAGAGAGTTGGCGTTGGGTGTTGGGCTCGGCGACCAGTTGTACAGCCATGAGATCTTGGAGCCGGGCTTAGTGAAGATGAAGGCTTCGTCGCGGCCGTGGTTCTCGGTCGGCCAGCAAAGGCCGCGTTTGGACTGTCGGGCCATGATGTGTCTGTAGGAGATCTTCAAATACTGATCTTACCTACGCAACCGAATTGATGGCAGAGTTGCTCGTTGTGGTGGCTACACATGTAGCTGGTTGAGATCTAAAGAAGAAAGACGAATCCAATGAAACCTGCTTCGAGATTGAAATCATGTCAAATGGCTGACGTAATGCAAATGGCTTGAATAAGGCCTTTGACGAATCTAATTCCTCCGATGCTTGCTTCGCTTTCCTTTCTGCTCATCATCACCGACTTCTCCGAATTGGCACCGGGGACACCAACAACGGCAGGGACATAACCTCTTCTTTGGCCACAGAGCGCGATATGATCCAGAGCTTCAGCGGCCGGGGGACTACTTAAAGTACACTTTCCAGGGATATGAGATACGTGTGCTGGCGTGGGATCATCATTGGTGAGTGAAACGTCTGTGGTCGTTTGGCAGATTAGACAGGGGGCGCATGGGGGGGGGGTGCAGGGTCAAACCCTAATAAAGCGCATAAGAGCTGGAAAACCATGGAAAGTAACAAGTCCTCAATGTCTGGACAAGTTGTCTCAATCTGCATGTTTTATGATATGTAATACTGTACAAGAATCAATATTAACGTCGTGACCGAGTCAGAAGACAGCTTGTTGACAAAAGCACCTACCGAGAAGTGAACGCCAGAACATAGGATTCAAAGGATGACTTTGATGTTGAGCTGGAACATTCCTGATCGCAGTCATACTGAAGATGATCACTCGTTTCTCCCTACTCTCATAGTGAATGTCAGTAGTTTTTCGTCCGTCCGCGGTATAGGTCATCTGCATAATTCATGCCTAATATTTATGTATGTAAGCAAACGGCACGCTGCGCTATAAGGACTACAGTATGTAAGCGGGAACTTTGGTTGCTCAGTTGCAAATTACCGGAAAATCGGTACCTAGTCACACGTAGAATTCATTTCGGGGCTGCTTCTTATATTGATTGGTTTATTACCGGACTCAGCTGTGATCCCTTGCGTGCTCATCCTACACAGAAAAGACTTGTAAGAACTTTCTTTGAAAGGGGGAGGAATTTTGAGAGTCTACGAGGTCAACACGTTAAAAACTATACTGGACGGCGATTTCGAGACGAGCGCACATGTGGGTAGGTATTTCTTCGTCCTGAAGCTCCTTTGGGTATGTACTTACATTTTGGTAGCTATCGGAAAGGATCATCATTGATGCTGAAGCATACGACAAGTTTCAGGCCAAGCACATGTGGACGTTGAGGTGCTGTATCAAACCCATGATATGGAAAGGAACATCCTTCGATAACTTGGTCTTGCGTAACGGAGGAAAGGAGCTATTGTTGGCTCTCCTCGAGTGAAGCCGAGATGAGAATTACGGGTACTCATTTGACGACTTCTATCAAGGGAAGGGTAAGTCAAGTCTGAGGTTGTGTACAGCTTAGCCTTGGTACTTGTCCGTCATGTCACAAAACCGACTGTATTGATATAGGCAAGAGTCTCATCATGCTTCTCTGCGGGCCGCCGAGGGTTGGAAAGACCCTGACTGCTGAAACAGGTGAGCACATCAGCAAAGCACCTGCAACGTTCACGTTGATCAACTTGGCTAAGCGTATTCATGATATCCGAAGTAGCCGAGCAAATACAAAAGCCGCTAGACAGGATCAGGGCTGGAGTTCTCGGTGCAGACGCGAGTGATATTGAGAGGTTTTTGAAGAATGCTCTATATATTGGCTCTCATTTCAAAGCGGTCATTTTGATCGACGAGGCCGATGTATCCCTTGAGAGGCGATCAAATGATAACCTAGACAGAAACAATCCGTATCAAGTAAGAAACTTAGGATCCCCAGTTTCTGGACACATGCTTACCATCATATGCAGTGTTCATGATGTTGCTCGAGTACTACGACGGCGTCTTGATATTGACAACTAACAGGAAAGACAGCATCGACCCGGCATTCGAGTCTCGCATCGATATAACGTTGGCGTATCCAGACTTAATAGAAGCTTCAAGGAAAGATATGTGGATCAATTTCATGCAGGAAGTCCCTTATGGGGCGTCAAAAATAAATGCTCGGGACTTGCAAATTCTATCGAGGTGGCATCTCAACGGGAGACAAATCAAGAGTGCTACCAAAACCGCTTGTCTTGTCGCTTCGAAACAGAAGACAGCTTTGAGTATGAGCCACCTGGATGTGGTGCTCAATATTCGCAAGAAGAGCTCCCAGCTACTGCGTTACCCGAACGAAGGGGATCAAAGTCAGTCTGGAGACTGGGGAGTGAATGACATGAGAGTATTGGAGATCCGCAACACGTTATCAAGAGCCTCCATGGTCATGCTATAGGGATGTTTCGTTGGGTAATCCGATGTTGATCCGCCTCTTCCTCTTCGCGGTAGACTTCCTGAAGATGTTCCTCTAGAAGCACGAGCAGGAGAAGTAGAAGGTCTTTCAATATCGAACGATACAAAACAGATAGAGAACCATAACCAAGCTCACCTTGGATACTCTCCTTTTCTGTTTGTCCTGGCCCGCTGAAAGGCTCGTGTGTACCTGCACACTGGCGCCCGGCCTTCCAAATCCTAGGGTCCAGCTTCAATCAAACGCGCTTTTGATCGCCGAGCTAAGTCGAAAGGGATATTGTCCCGTAGCAGTGCCCGATGCAATCTAATAGAAGAGGCTCGATATGGGGCAGTAGAAGGTGGTGGAGGAATATTATTGAAAATGAAAATTGAGTGTTTATGTTCGATTTGCGTCCACCCTCACCAACTCAACCACATTGTAAGTAGGTGCTTTGATGAGTCGACCCGTTATCTTTGTATTTGTTGCGTCCTCTTGATGCCCCTGATCGTAGCGAATTTCTATGTGTGCGAACGCAGATTCTATTTCGAATACCTCAAGTCATCGTGAAAAACCCTGGGCATAGCCCTCGATTATTTCCTCATTCAACTGTAGCAGAGCCAGCATCCTGACTATCTGTTTGACAGTATATTAACGTTCAATCTCCCTTCCACTCCGCTACTAGTACCCATAAATTAGCACCGTTGGGCAAGATTGCGCCTTGGAACTCGAATTTAGAGCTGGCTTGCTCAAATAGCGAAGCCCAGTCGTCCACATCACGCTCGTGCGAGTTTTGTATCTCGGTCATGGTAAGATCCATGGACCTATTCGCCAAGAGAAGTTAGTTTACCTATGTATTTCAAGTTATTTGGCACTAGAAGTCGCAATAAAGAAGCAGGATTCATTCATACCGGAGACGTTCCTCTTGCCATCGGGACAGGAGCCCAGGCTGGGGCAGGACGTTATCATTGATGACGATCTTGGCGCCTGGCTTCAGTGCTGGGATGAGGTTCCTCAGGATCTTGATGCAGTACTTATCCGACCAATTGTGAAAGATCCATCGGAAGAAGTAGACATCAGCACCACGAACCGGCTGCTCAGTGAGGAAGTCGTGCGTCATGAATTTGACACGGTCGGCCAGATCTGTTGGCGCCTCCTTCTGGGCCGACGCAACCACAGGTTCCAGATCTTGGACTACGAAAGATAGCAAGGGAAACCGGCGTGCAATGGCGAAGGAGACGAATCCTTGCGAGCCGCCGACCTATTCCCAGTGTTAGTGAGTATCACATCTGGGGAGGAACAATGTCATGTGCGTGGGTCATAATTACATCTACAACGCTTCCCGCCTTGAGCTCTCCCCACGGGAAGTTGTTCACCACATGGTCGAGCTCGAAACCAGTGCCCTCGGTGAAGGACCGCATAGCATTTCCAAACCTCCGGGCACGCTCCGGGAATTTGGAGAATTCCACATAGATCGACTCGTGTGTTTGATTGGCTAAGGCGAATCCCTGGGCGATTAGTCGAATGTTAGCCTTTGAGGCACTTCTTGCATGCGGAATGGTCGTGTGCTTGCCGTTTCGTTTGGCTCTTGGGAGCCCGGGTACTTGGCCAGCGCATTGCAGGTTTGAGCTGCGGCTTGCCAAAGATCATCTGTGCTGGCACCGACCCAGTCGTGAATAACCTGATCCTCGGCGAGCAAACGCGACACCGCATTATGAGCGATCACACCAGTGCGAGGTTCGGAAAATATGCCTTTAATAATCGCATGCCGGATGATCTGGCGGACGTTGACCTCCTGGAGACCACTGACTGCAGCAATATCGGCAAAGGAAGATTCTTGCCCAACTGGGAAGGAGTGGGCAAGACGGAAACGTGTAATGGCTTGCTGGCTGATGAGCTCGTCATGCTGTCCATTCATAAGCACTTCTACTCATGCGTTGGCGGCTCTGTCATCAAGTGAGTCAGGATCATTACTCACAGTATAGCTCATCAGGTATTCACGGGGCCCAAGGACCAAACGCCGTAGTTCCTGGGTGTCATCGATGATTGCCACTCGTGCCGCTTCCGTTTCAAGCTCATCCTTGGGTACGAGAGTGTCTTGAGGCCCGTTTTCTTCGAACGATGGCGTGGGTAGGTTATGAGCGAGCAGGTATTCGTTTAGTTTGGCCGTGTTGGCCGCAATCCTGCTTGATAGCTCGACAATGCGCGAAGTTGCCATGATGAGGCTGTATGGGAGTGCTGTCTGGGTTGGGTCTCCGTCTGGTCAAATGATGGGCCAGGGGTGATGGTGCAGTGTTGAGGGGTTGGTTATATATCAAATACCATCTTTCTTACATAAGTACTATGTAGCGTATGTATGTATTACCGAAGTACATGTACGTCCTTCGCTCAATTCCACAAATGTCGCCGCCCCCACTGTTCACCTGATCCAACTGGCTGCTTGTATCCAGTTGTACGGCGGTACCCATTCAAATTCAGGTGGTTGGTGTGTGTGTGAACGGCGGGTGTGTTGATAGTTGATATTCACCTTTTTGAGTACCTAGGTACCTAGGTATCTATTCCACAACACCACATCGTCACCTATGGTCGCACGGCTCGAAGAACGAGCAACTGCCACTCGACTTCGAAACTTCTTGAGACGTTCATTTGATTGATGATTTAAAGTACACTATCATCATGGATCACAAGTTTATGTGATCATTGGCATCCTTATGTATCCGGCACAAACCACAAGCTACCTCTGACCACGCCCAACTTCCAAGTACCCAGGCACGATTTCCGAGCCTACATGCCGACACCTGGGCCCCGAGGAGCCAGTGATGTCCGCAGGTGGTGCACACGTGCAAGTGTTTATGCCCGCCTCTACTTTGAAAGCAACCCCACAAGCACTCAAGAGGTATCCGCACTAAGTGCCTAGTCGTTAGACTGACGAATTGTTTTTTGCACGACGATGCCAGGCTTGCGCTCTGCATAGTCCGAGTCATCCTCCAAAGTTGACATAGGGACTGCCTCGCAGGTGTTGACGATTTCCCTGAGTGATGACGCGCTGCCTCTGGCTGAACGTTGGTTCCAACGCGGCTCAGCATGCTCCCCATTGCTGGAGTTCTTGCCAAAGTAGCCCGTCTTGCTGCCGCTGAACAGTGAGATCTTGCTCGTGTACTCCTTGAAAAGAAGCTCGACTGAGAAATTTACAAACAACGGCCGCATCGTAGGAAGACATGCGCTGATCACGGCTATCGTCGCTTCCAATTCCGTCCAATATAGCGTGGGCGCAATATTGTCTGGGCGGGTCAGCATCATGCGCTCCGCGATGGTATCAATAACGTCTGAATCATCACCCACATGTTATGTCCTGGGCATTGGCATAGCCAGCAGAGGACTGGTAGAAGAAATAGATGCGCGCTATGCTTATTCCTACCACGCTGAACGCCTTGTTAACTTCGACGATACGAGCCGTTTTGGATCAGACGGACCTAGATGTTGACTTACAAAGCACCCATGAGGAAAAAGCCGCTGACGCCAACTTTCTGCCTGGTAGGCATCTTCAACCTCCACACCATGGGCAACGGGACCGCTAGGATGAGAATGTCTATGGACATATTGGATATGGCAGTTGCGATAAACATAGGGAGATAATCGTAGCAATACCGCACATGCTCGGGTGTTCCATACATTGACTTCCAGGCTTGCGCAATGGGCATACATTCGAAGAGTGTGGCAAAGAAGAAGGCAATTCCCCATGCGCAAATAGCTCCAAGAAGTATTATACTGACGATGGAGAACGTCTTTCCGCGAAATACACGTCGGTAGAACAAGACTATGGAGACCTTCGTGAAAACAAGCGATAGAACCGAGAGCAACTGAGTAGCATATTCGGTCTGCTCTCCTGATCAGCTTGTGGTATGTAAGGTGTCGGGACGGCCTGTGGAAACTTACCTGCAAGAAGATGGTCAAAGTTCTGTCAAAAATCACGGCGCCTTGCTCATCCACATGGATGTGGCCACCCGCGTTGCCTATAGCAGCGGCTAATCGACTAAGTTAGCATGAAATCTTACTATAAGAGCTACTCAGACTGACCGATAATGTTATTCACACATAGTCCAATAGCAAATAACTAGGCTCGGTCAGAATCTCCGGGAAACATTATACGGCTTCCCACATACCAGGCCAGGCACAATCATCCAGTCGTCAATCGAAAATCCGGCGCGTTGGATGGAACGCGCCCAAAATCTCAACAACACAGCGAATACGGCCAGAACAGAGAACACGGCAGAAAGGATGATGATATTAGTCTTAGTAGAGAGCCCCATGGTGTGTTCCGAATTGTTGGGTAGCCCTGAATTCTCTGATCAGGGCCAAAATTTCTCCTGAAGGCTTCCCAGGGTTGGCAAGCAGAGAGGACGGAAGAAGTGACGAAAGAAGTACTCGTGGAAGATGGATTTTCACCTGGCTGAAGTGTGTTTACTTGAGGATCTTCCCGCCACCGCGCAGCACCTTTATCTGTTTTTCCAAGGTTCATCCACATTCTTTCCCGAACGTGTTATAGCATATGACATCCATCCGCAACTTTCTGGACATGAATTGGGTGGGAACTGGGAAAGGAGTGAGGGGTGGGCTCGGGTGTGTGTGTATGTGAACTGTGATTGCTCCAGTGCTTGAATCCATATGGGAAGGATATGCAGCAGGCTCCCAATAGGTTAGCTGTAACATGTTTTGTTAGTGCAACATTGACCCATGACGCTACCCAAGATAGTAATGAGATATCGCACAGTAACGGGCACTACCCAATAATGACGGCTACCGTCTCGAAGACCATAATAGGGTGGTAGCAATTGCAACCTGAGAGCTGACTGATGCGAAAAGTCCCTTTGCATTAGGACTGCGGTCTTGACGGATGATCGATCCTCCTCGACTACTTACATAGTAGTGATTATCGCGTTTGTATGCACACAACGACATTCAGCCCCCAATGCCCACTTATACCCTATACAACAACAGGTTTACTTGTCAAGGGATGCTACCCGAACATGACCCTGACTGTTGCATAAGCTTGCTCAGCGCGTATACCCATTGCGGCCGTGTGCGCGCATATCACCGCATCCAGCCCGCAACACCCGTATGATATGCGTTACCGGTATAGGGATTCTTCACGACGATCATATGCATGTACCCACTACTACATCACAGCTGTCAATTTGCTGCACAGCCATTCACAGTAGCAGCGAATGCGACAGCAGTGTTATTTTCGGTCTTAATCCGGGGGATGGAAGGGTTCCAATTGGTGATCATCCCTCCTGCTGCCAAATCCGTTTCTGAAGGATTGAGACTGCGGCAGACATCGGTGAATTTGTTCCATAATAACAGCAAATATTCAGCCCCAACAGGCGTGTAATATATGCATCACGGGTCCACTTATTGACCCGAAGTTCATTAAGAGGTAGCAATTACTACGTGTTACCTGATGCAGCATAGCACTTGCGGTGTGTACAACCGCGACGTGTATAGAGATCGTCAAATAGCACCTCTTTACGAAGTTGTTCAGGTACCCAACACTATGATGCGATAGGGATTTGTTGACCCGTGAGCAAGATTTGTGGAGACCGTTCACGGAATTCGTGGACCTTCGATGTCTTATCCTGTGTGCAAGATGGCTGGTTTAGGGTGTAGGGTTGCAACGAGCGACAAATTTTGCAGAGACAACGACCTCGGGATCTGCAAGATGATGATCAGCTTATTTCGGGATTATGAGAAATCTTGAGACCGGCAAACCCAGGGCCACAAGCGCCAATAATTGTATTGTACACAGTTTCACGCGGCCAGCATTCGAGGTCCACAAGCTCGTAAGAGACAACTCGCAAGCTGTGCCTAGCAACTTCTTTGCCTACATTGCCTAGGTGACTAGGTACCTATAGGTATCTGTCGAGATATATTTATGGAAAGGATAACCAAATTCCAACCGAGTGTATCCAAGTTTGCATCCAGTCCACTTACATCAACTAGAAAGTTGAAACTCCACCCGTGCGGCATCCCAAGATACAGGTCAAACCAAAGTTAGAGATAATGGTCCGTAGTGCTGAGTACGAGCCCGTCAACAGCGGTTATGGCGATGACCATGAATCGGTCGACCTCGACGTTGTCAGGACGGAAGATGGGAAGAGATATAAGCTACGGACGCCGAGACGTTGGCTCGTTGTTCTCATGCTGGTAGCTATCATGGCAGGTCTAGTCGCTGGCATTCCGTCCTTCTTTCTGGGGAAGCGTTTGCAGGAACAAGAAATGGAATCTGATTGGTTCTGTAAGTCGGCATAATCTTGCATCCCTGCATCATTGGCTCATTTGATCCCGCAGCACCGCCAGGAAGAATAGATCACACGTTCCATTATCGCCGTCAGTTCGGAATGCGACCAGGAAATGAGTCACAGCGGTATTGGGACTTGGTGTTTCCCCGTGAGCATTCACATTACTGCAATAAAGTTGCCTACCTCACGCTTCAGATTCTGATTACTACTTATATGTAGGCGGCCGTGGATTTGTCCAACACCCTGAGATTTCCCCCGAGCCGCATGGTCTCGCCGTGTATCATCAACTTCACTGTCTTGTGAGTTATGCGTTAGAACTCAGGCCTCCGACTATGTATAAGTACTGACAGTTGGCAGGACGCGATACGCCACGGTTACTGGGCAGCAACCGATGGAGTACAGCCGGGCCATCATGCAGAACCTGGCCATATCCGCCATTGCATCGACTATTTGCGACAGTCTATCATGTGTCACGCGGACACCAACCTTGAACCTATCGACACCAACCTTGGTGGGGTGACAGGATTCGGAGTTTCGAGAAAGTGCAGAGATATCGTTAGGCTGATGGGGTGGGCGGAGCGCTGGAGGACGCATAACCAGACGGGGCATTCATGAGCACTGCATCATCTTCTTGTTCCAAGTCAGCCGCAAACTACAAGGTTACAGGCATTAGTAATGTGTTTTGTGATGTACATTGGTATCGTAGTTCTTGTGTTTTCAACTCAATGGAGCCGGATGGAGCTGGGCAGAGATCAGATTGGAGACCCGGCAACTGCTGGAACAAAACGCTATATAATACCAGCACGCTTTCGTATTTCACGCGTCGCTCTGCTTAGTGCCTTCCTCCGGAACAAGTGAATCCTTATTGAACAATTCCACACGACGTGCTTTGGCCCAGTCAGAAAGCGGCTCCCATTTTACACATTGATGCAAGGCGCCCTCCTTGGTCGTGGGCTCGACTACTCGTCCATGGGCATCATGAAGCCATTTGAACGAGGTGACGGTAGTATCCCCATGGCAGACAGCTGCTTGTCGAAGGAATTCCAGGCAATGTTCTGTAAAAAATGTTAAACTCTGTAACATTTGACTCCCAGAGAGCGTCTTACCTGCGTGCGTCATCCGCTCGTTGTATTCGAGTCTTGTCTGGTTCGGATAGTAGTAGTCCTGATAGATCCACTTTCGCAGTCGCTTCTGTTCCATGTCAGTCATGACCCGACCAGCTCACATGGATTTCCAAAGACTTGCTATGCAATGTAGTTCATGGTAGACACCCAATGCTGCCAAGTAGCCCGAACCGTCCCTCAGCATCAGCGACGTTTGTCCTAATTGGTCCATCTCCTCTGGGTAGACTTTCAGATTGATCCCTGAATAGAAAGTTAATTGTCTTCTACGGGATAGATATGAGTTATTACACGAACCTTCGACTAGAGCACTCCAGGCCTCATCGGACTCAACGCTTGGATAGCCCGCATAAATGCTTCCCTCGACCAGGCCATCAACCGCTCGCAGTTCGTGATCCACAGCTTCCCGGGCTGGAGCTGCTTGTACTTCAGTCGAGGCCACAGGATCTGGAGGAGGAGTCTCGACTTACAGTAGGGCGTAGGATCGGTTATGGAACCCAACTTTCCCAATGCCAATGTGAAGAGGATAGTATAAAGCAGGCAAATGACAACGTGGACCAAAGCGTATCTGTTGAAGAGATCCCCTCTTGCAAATCTTACAAACGATGCTTGACTACGGTTCTCCACGTCCTCAGCGACTGATGTCTTCACTGAGTTCCCGAGAAACGGAAAGGTCTCCTCTGCTACCTCCGTTAGCCTCGCTTGGGCATTGAGTGGTTCCATGTTGTGATTCGTGAATGTTGTGTTCCTCTAATCGATATGTTTCTTTATGGGGGCTTCGGCGCTGTCTGAAGCTATACGGTGCCTTCAGTCAGATCAATAGGGAAAGTCAGTGGTGATAGCCTGAGCAATCTCTATTGTGGTGAAGGCAGTGTATGTGTTGTCGGTAGAAAGCTAACTAAGGCTATGGCCTCTAGGGGGCTACGGTAAAGTAGGCCTGGCTCAGGGGTGTTGACGGCTGCTTACCAAGTACGCCACACTGTGGACCTGGCCAGGTGATAGTCAGACGTGAACGTACTTGAGAAGGAAAGCTGCCATCCGATATCCCGCGGTTCTGACATGTAGCCATGTTAGTGAATTGGGTACAAATGCGTGATTAATATCTGGCTCCAGTGGCGCTGTGGGGGCGTAACGCATGCGTTGTTTTATGACAATCCTTTTCCGAATGGGATATACGACTAATGCAAGCTCAGCAACTCGGTTGCAGTGATATTCAATATAATGGGGGCCAACAAATTCTCAAAATAGCTTTCGGGATGGGTCAACTGATCCGTCACCCATGCATCCAATTGTGGAAACCATCCTTGGAGTGAGGTAACATATACAAGTAGGTGTTCAGCAAAGACCAACCTCGGCGATTACCCTACGGTGTGATGTAGGAAGCGTTACGTGCCCTCCAGAGGTTCCAAGGTTCCCCGGGTTACCATCCGCCATCCCTGTTGCCTGCCAGCCATCCCTCAGCCCTCGAAATAACTTATATACGGCTTCTTCTTCCCTGAAGCTTCTTGTTCTCAGTCTTTACTTCCAAACTTAACACTGGTGCAACATTAAGCTATTGCGCTCTCGATTCTTCCGCGAACTTCACAAACCAAGCGAACTAGTCTTCCTTCAAGATGCACTACACTAAGCTGCTCATCGTGCTGTTCGGTAGTACTGCAATCGCGGCCACTCTCCGTAGGTATACCGATACGTCCAGTGAATCAGGGCTCGCAGACACTTTGAGATCTTTGCTAACCACGTCCGCAGCCGTTGTCTCAAAACGGGTCCCCAAGATAGAAGGAGGGGGCACATCTGGAACTGATGACGACGACGCCATCGCGTACGCGTGGTTCGCCGAGGATGAGGGCTCCACCGAGGAATAGATAATGCAGAGGGTTCGAGGCTTGAGGCTGAGGCTACATACCCTAGGTAGTGCAATAGTTATAATATGAGACCAGTTGACCACCAATTACAGATGTACTGCTTTCCCAGTGAATAAGTCTATACTAGCTATCGTATACATAGAGTCTGAGCGGCCCACGTCATGATCCTGTAACAGTCTTGTGAGTAACTGTTAGCACATACTTGATGGTCATTGTTGTCACGATACGAAGGAATGGAAGAGGCAGAGCTGCAGATTCAGTGTAATTGTGTTCACTTTGGCTAAAGAGAAAGGAAGAAGGTTCCCAGCGTAGCTGTGGGCCTTCAACCTTGAAGCTATATACACAGGTGACGGCGAGGCTAGTGGTTCTACAACCCTAACCCTAGCTGTAGAGCCGTCCCGTCACAGTGAGTGCTTGGACTGAGCTGGCAAAAACGACTCCGTTCCCAAGGGTTGCCTGGTGTTCCGGCACGAAGGACTAGCAGGATGCGTGCAATTGCTTTTATCCTTCCCTTTATTCGAACAAGAAGTGGGTGCTGCCTATGTCTAGAGGTACATTAGGACTCGGGTTGAAGGTGTGAAGACCCGCAGGATGATATTATATTCACTTGATCAGAATTCGCGTGTTGGAAATAACCCTCATCATCAACCTAGATACAGAACCCGATATCTCTATCAACAAAAACGGTATATATATGTTAGAAACAATCAACTGTCGTCGATCCTAATGGGACCCTATGATGCCAGCATGCAAGTCTGTGATGGCTCGCCTGTGCTGCGTTGTAGCGGTCGTGTTATCGGTTGTAAGGAGGTTGGCGGCATCTCCAATGGCAGTTGACAACCTGGAAATAATTTCCAGGGTAATAGGAGTAGATCTGAGGTTCCATCCCAGCTCACTAGGTAAACGCTCGTTGCCTTTGTGAGAGCCGTAATAGTCAGCATGTTGCAGTCACATTGGGTTATCTCCCCACGGGTACTTTAAATCCTAACTTACGGAAGAAATACTCCACGAGCGTCCTATTGACCTTCACCGCATCCACGTCCCCAAAAGCAGCGATGGGGGCGAGGACCTCTCCCACACTAAAGGCTTCCGTTGTCTCGGTGAATCTGTAGGTGGGGTTGAAGGCCTTGGACTCGACCTGTCGGAACACCTTGCCCATGGCCAGGTGGTTGGCATCGAGGACCTCGTCGGGCCAGTACTTGATCGTCGTCTCGAAGACGGTCTCGTTGAAGACATGGTTGTTACCAAAGTACGCATCCGCGCGGCTCATGCTGGCATCGTGCTCCAGGACGTTGTGAACGTTCAACATGTCCAGTGTGAAGTAGGTGGCGTTGGGTTCGGGGTTCGCGACGAGGGCTTGCTGGAACATGATCTTGGCGAGTGCCGGATCGAAGTTGAGACCTTTTCTCAGGCCATTGACGATGTTTGTTTCGGTGAGATTGCGGCCGTCGTGGGGTAGGAAGCCGTGATTCGCCAGAGTGTTCATCATGGGGCATGGACCGCGGACTGTTGATGAGAAATGTTAGCAAGCCGGAGATGAGATTTGGTTTCACTCCTCCTGCCGATACATACAGTCATCAGGACCTCCCGGTGCCCAGCTGTCAACTGATCCATGTGGAATGAGATGAGGGTTCGCGGAGGCAGTGGCAACTGCCAGGCTCATAGTAAGGAAGCAAATCCGCATCTTGGATTAGTTGCTGGTCTGTCGAAGATAAGACTTTTGAGTGTTGATGAGTCAATAAGAGTTCAGTATGGATTGTTATTTTTCATTTGGAGCTACCTACGGGGTATCGTCTGAATATATAGCCATGTCAACTACCCTAGGTACCCCGTTCTAGTTCCCCTATTATCATGGTTTGCTCTTGAAGCCCGAGATCCCGCGCTCACAGCCTCAATCTTCGGGTGTTGACCTCGTCGCTCAGGGGTGTCACTTACTACGCCTCTAGTACCGAAACTCTATGTCTAGGTAAGCCTTGTAAGGAGAGGCCCAACACCACCCCTGATCTTGTGGAGAACCTGCCAAGTCACAAGTGCCGTAGCGAGTTCGGAATAAACCTAAATCTGTGGAAACGTTTGTCGGACTGATGGTCGACTGTGACCTCAGCCCCTTGCCAAGTCACTTACATGCATGGGCGGCCCTGGGGCATTCTATTTCGTGGCCAATGGACATTGAATGATTACGACGTAAATTGCCCGGGATTCCAGGAGGCGTCTTCTGTGCGAATCCTTGACACCCGTCCAGTGTTCTCTTGGCGGTAGGGACACATTACGTGGGTTGGGTTTGTAATCGCATGAATCGCATGTCTCGCATAAAACTATGTAAGCGTATTCGTATTTGTGGTCTATACGCGGGTTCTATAAGACCCGTATTGTCAATCCTCTGATTGGTTTCCTGTAATGAGTGCACATGTGCTCAGCCTGGTACGCACCTCGTGGTGACGCAACACAATTGATATGAGAACGAGAGAATTGGCACTGCCAAAAGCATGATTTCACTACTGTGAAGTAGAGTACATTGGAGGAAAATGTCCCGTTGCAACCTCCTCAAAAAAGTTCAATTCACCAGCGCTGCAGCCTGCATGTCTATCTGCCTCCACACCAGCTAGAACGGTTGAGGTGATGTTTTGAAGTGATTGAATGAGTGAAGAGGGCAATTGAGGATATAGGGGCGGTATTGGCCTGATCGGAAGAGGGTGCAGCTGGAGCATGGGCCGTCATCCGATGTATGGTAGGGTACCTAGGGGCTCTCCTCCGGACAGTGCTGTTTCCTCGATTCAGTAGTGCTGATCCCCGTCATTATTAATATAGCTCTGCAACCCACTCACTATGAAGCATCTGGAGCAGTAGAATGCTTCCCTTTGAGAACTCTGACAGGGCTGTGCCCCTGTGGCAAACTCCTCGTCAGTCTTCAACTGAAACAATTGCGCCTAAACTGTATAAGGTTATCCCAAGAGCCCAGTGACAGTTAAACACTGAGATCCTCTAAGATTTAAGAGGGGTAAAGGGGATTCCTTCTTAGCCTAGTCATGTAATATTTGAAGCTTGCAAGGGCTCTGCCCTGAAGCCTTATGTGGGACTTATCAATCACATCCCGATGCATTCAATCCATTCCACTGAGGCTTTGCTTAGTCGATATCATACTTTTTCCACTGGCAAGTGGGATGCGTAGGGGAGGAAATGAATCCCAGCCTGGTTCTTACCAATATGCGATAACGAGCGGGGACTTTTGGCAGATTGGTAGGTATAGGACATAACACCTTGTCCATTGTTTAATTTGATAACGGACTATAATCCCTGCAGATGAGACGTCGTTTTAAAGTGGAGGAAACCGTCATTATGATTTGCTATTGACGAGTGATTCTAACCTATGTGGTGAACTTAGGGGGGGGGGGGGGTGGAAGAAAAACACGCTGTGATACGCGAAGGCATGGAACTATTCTCGACCCCGGTATGCTTTGACAAAAGCCGATAAAGTCGGGGTTACGGAAGTGGCCACATACATATATGAAGGAGAAAGTGATTTCAAAGTAACGTAAATATTCGAGACAATTACCCAACTCGAATCTCAGGACCCTTCACCTTGACAGACATCAAAGTCAGAGTGGTTTTGTAACAATACCCTGCACACCGCTTAAGTACATTCCATGCAATACGTAACGCATATCCTGTGCACTGAGGAACGTTTTAGTTGAGGGCTGTTGCCTGATGAAGTGGCCCGTGAGGAAAGCAACGTGGAAATTCCCGCCTGGGACCCAAAGGTACGGCCAGGTCGACGATTTCTTACGTGGATATTGTCACACCCGTGAAATAACGTCCTTTCTCCCTGGATACCTAAGCATCCGGCTCAGCTCTACCTCTCAATCCTCTGTCTTCCTAGCCAAGGAGAGATTCAAGGCACTTTGGTCAATACGATTTGGCCCTCCTACCAAAGCAAATCGATCTCGATCATAATACGGCTGCTATTCAAATTTGCTTGCATGAGTCCTTGTTGACTTCATACTGGAATTTAAATCGATCAGAAAGTCTACAAAACAACTCAACTCGCCCAACAACCACAGAGGACCTTGTAGAGAACCGCCTGATAATTAGGACGAGGGATATCCTCAGCCGCTCGGTACGGCCGGACCTCCGTAGACAATTTTGGTCTCCTCTCGCCGACCTCGAAAGCCCAGGGCTGCACTATATCGCCGGGGAGATTCACCATCATACACCGCCACCAGCCGAGTCGAGAAGTGGTCTACCAGAGGCTTACCTCCGCAGTGTCACTCAGAGTGAGGGCGATGTGGCCAACCCCCTCCCGAGACTCCCCGAGGGTCCACCCGCCCAACCAAAGACAGCCGAATTGACCGTTACCATTCCCATATATTCCGGGGACGCTCGCGGTTCTCAAATAATAGCCTGTACAGTCCTTCCACAGAATGGTGGCCAGGAAACAAGGTCATTCGAGGCTACTGATAAAATCTACGATCCGCTGTTCTACGACCCTAAGAGAAATCTGGGCCCCTACCTGCGAGACGTTGTATGGGAGGCGGATAGAGATTACAGCATCGAGGCCGCAGCTTATGAGCACTTCGTCAAGACCGGACAGACTGGATCATTCGCATCAGAGTATTATGGAACCTGGGACCTTTAGCCTTCCAATTATGAAAAATTGTCAGGCCGCAGACTAGACATGCCCGGACGTTACTCATGAAGCGCCTGTATGGAAGTAGCATCCGCGATATACGCCGTCCTAACGATCCAGCATGGGACGAAGTCACAGACTCGTTTCAACGGCCGTAGTAGTATTGCCTCGAGGTACTGGCTCGAAGCTATTGACGGCTTCGTCCAACATCTACGGACCGGGGAATATTCATTGTGACTTTGCGGGGCGCAAATTCGTTCTCATCTACGACGAAGGTGCCGCTACTTGGGGAGATATCAAAAATGGCCTCGTCCTTCCATGGATCGTGCTTATCGACCACAACAACGCCTTGATACGCGATCTCACCGAAGAGTATAAACTTCCTGCCAGTCCTGTGTCAGTATTTGGGGGCCAGACCCTTTGCGAGGACTTTGCCGGCTGGGTTCCTCACGAATGGGAGGACAGTTGGTTGCAGCGCAGATGGCTGCTGCAAAGGTTGAACAAGGATGTAGAAAGATATCACAATCTCCCTAATCCTTCAAGAAGTACAGGCGGTGATTCGAGAGACGGCCAGCACCCTCGAGTTCACAATGATATACCACCACCGCTCCAGCGTGGGTTGAGTAGGCCTCGATCTCGAGCCCTTCCACCCATAGGTTACCCCAGCCGAGCTCTTCGGGATCAGGATCCGGCTCTGAGAACCACCCGCCTTCATCTTCATATACCAGAGTCAGTGGCCACCCGCAAGCTTTCATTCCATCCAGGCACTGTGACAAGATATGCCTGCCGAGGGTCGAGTCCCAGGGGCTCCAGCCCCAAAGATGCTTGCTCGTCCTGCAGAGACCTCAATCTCAATTTCCCCTACTCCGAGGTCATAACCCAGACCGGCCAAGTTCTAAGAGGCCAGGCTCCGACACCAAGGATCGCCCGCCTCGGGAAATTGCCGTCATTTGGAGTGAGTTATACCCACATGATATCTTCATGGGGAATCCAGCATTGACGCCGAGACATCTAATACCAAGGACACCCTCCCACACCGAAGAAGACAGTGGAGGACGTTGACGCTGCTTGCTTCTCCGGCAGAGACTTCGATCTTGAACACCTCTACTCCAAAGGCCAAGCCAACTGAAATCTTCGGGGGAGACGTAGTCCCCTCGGAAGAATCCCCGAAGATCCAGGTTGGGCGACAACCCAATCATCGGCCACGATTGCTTTGCGAGGATCTGTCCGCCGCCGAGGGTTCAAGCCCAGAAGCCCCCGAGAATAGGACTATTCCCTGACCCCCCGGACGGTAACACTGAGGTTAGGGTGAGTGAAATGGTTCATTTGTTTGTAGCTAAACAAAGCGTTTATGGGGTGGATTTTCGACACGGTTAGACTTATATACTTAACTAATTAGCAGTCAGAGAATCGGGGTTTCAGCTCGGCTAGGGTAGAAAAGTTCAGATAGGGGTAGAACTGCACTAACAAACCTGGGATAGGGTAGATTTTATTACTCGAGTCATATACTAATACTATATGATTCCAGCATATGCTTAGTATATACGAAAGACTTAACTTATATAAGAGCCTATTATATAGATACTTAAGTAGGGAGGTAGGTAGGTAGGTAAGCAAGCAGATACCTTACCCTAGGGTAGGGTAAATAGGTAGGTAGGTAGGTAGGATAATATCTACAAGTTATTCATATGTATAGCATATGCTATAACTATCTCTACTCTATCCCAGGTTTGTTAGTGCAGTTCTACCCCTATCTGAACTTTTCCAATCCGCCCACCCAGATCTCAGTCATGCGCCCACCCGGTATAAGGAATCTAGCGGGCATGATACTAATTTTTCTTAGGCCTTAGTTATTAAGTACTGCTATACTAGCTATAATTTATGTCTTCTACGGGAACTCATTAAACTCGCATTTCAACTTCTTACTTACTATGTACCCACTTACTAGAGCCCTATATAATCAGGATCCAGATACCGAGCTATCTGGGCTAGGCGGCGTGAACGATGAGCAGACGGTTTCCAATTCACCGACGGAGCTAGGAATTTTGCATTCTGCGGCTGTGGGTATGTGTGATCTTTTTGTGTGATATCGAACTACGTTCGGCTCCGTGCATGTGAGTTTGCAACCGGATATCTACCAGCGGAGAAACATGCCCTTCGAACACCGATACGGATAAGGAACGTAATACGATCTCCTTCATTACTCAACCAAAGCAGTTCTCCGACTTTAGCTAGGTATCATGTGTCATGTCAGACCAGCTTCCAAGCTCACCAGGGATACCTATGTAAGCTGTGATTGAGGTCAGGCCATCAGCCGCTGGCGTCACATCCCCCTCATTGGCGTGGCGATATGTAGCACATGCATATATACATGATACCTGATGTACTGTACTAATTAGTACATATGATGGATGTATCTAACCATGTGCTTCACATGCGGGCTTATTTTTCGAAGGCTGCGTGGAAGGCATCGACGTGGTCAAGTGGCCAATGATCTGGCTCCTCAATTTTGGTGAGGATGGCGGGATGGGCAGGTGGTGGGCTCCGGCCTGGCGATTTGCTCCCAGCGTGTTGAAAGCCTAACTAGATGTGAAGATGAACGGGTCGGACAAGCTTTTGCCCAGTGATTTAGTCAGGTCAGTAAGGGCCGATCTGTACACTACAATAGCGCCCGGAGTCCGGGTGCGCGCCCCTATCCGCACAGGAACATCACCTGCAGGCGCCATCAATATGCATACGACATTCTACACATTGCACAGGCACGGAGATATACTCAGAAGTGGACCACCAGTTGACAACCCGCCGGATCCCATGTCGGAGTTATCTCTACTCGGACATCTGCGTCGGCTCACTGGCAACGACCCATGGAAAGCCACAGCACGTCATATCTGGAGGCCAGCACGCTCCGAATCTTCAGGGTTTCGGAACGCATCCTATCGCAGGCCACAAATCTCTCGAATCCATCACCGAAGTCAAGCTAACCCCCACGGACACTAGTATACCGCGAATTTCGGCGTAAAAGACTCGCAGGGTATTCCTAGCCAGTCGCTTATGCTCGCAGAGGATACCAGGGTCCACAGATTACCGACCTCCTCGGCGCTTGTAGGGGCCCAGGCATGATGTTCTGTCGAGGGGCGAACTCGGGCCGCGCAGCTTGGGTTCCATACGATAAACATTGATATGGGTACCCTGGGGATCATCCATGTTACTTACTTCCTATTAGATCTGCGCTATATATTGTGGATATTCGATATGTAAGACAACTGATAACGCCATTGACATTGATATGTGGTGTAACGTTAACAACATCCGACCTTCCACCTTCGGCAATGTCCCTTTCGCCTCCTCTCGTCACGATACGTGATCGTGCTTTTCCGGTGCTCGGGTTTTGTGTACCTATTGGGCACCCTTTACTTGTTTCCATGGTAAGGCTGAGACAGTCGGTGGCAAGGACTGTCGGTCTTGGCCGAACCGGTATAGTTCGTCCCGAGTCCGCGGTCTCTATATGCCTGTATGTATGCTCGACCTTTCGCTGTCAAAGATCACGGACGGTGGGCCTAGACAACGTGGGGCTCACTTGATCCACTTCGAACCTCAATCCTTGGTGCTCGCGTGCCTTGACGGGGAGCTGATGCAATCCCCTGCTGGAACACAGTTCACTGTTCCAATATGTTCACTGGCAGATAAGGTCGTCTCGGTTCGAGTGTTGGAGACAGACGGGTTAATTGTAGCCACTATCACCTGACCGCTGCCTGCTGGCATCATCATAGTTGCCGTCAACGTCGACGATGGAGGCGAGCGCTGAAACCCTGCACAGGTGGGGTAGGTCTCGATATGTTGGAGTCGGGATGTATGCAAATTCAATAACGCCTTGACGAAGCCAAATCTGGCTTGATACGGTTGTTTGCTACTCGCTGAACAGAATCAGTTGCCAGGACATCGGCACGGAGCTGCCGTGGTTCCAGGCTCATGTCGATGGTCGACTACAGCAGAACATCCTGATAGAACGTTTGATCAAAAGACTTATTCCTGCTTGTTCATGTCGTCGACATGCTGTCAGCATCAAGAAGCACGGTAACTAGCCTATCAGCTCCCACGCATTGACGAGCCTGGGCTTTCGATACCGGGTAGAAATTCCAGCTTCCCTTCTTGGTAAGGGAGGGTATAGGGTAGGTAGATTGTGGCCGATCCAGGCGAGCCTGACTGCTTGTTATGGTATATGGTTCGTCGGGCCGGGACACGGATTACGACTGACAAATATGCCTATCAGAAAGCGTAACAAAATGTCGTTTGTCAGGGCCTGCTCGTCTCGGTACAGGGTGCCGATGTCTGCCTCAGTCGCGGGCGTTATGTCCGAAACACCTAGGTAGGTATGAAAGCCCAAGGATAAGGCATCCAGCCAGCCAGCAAGGACAATAGCAGGTGCTGCACTGTGGAAGCTTGACGGGCTCCAAGGTTGGCCCACTTCAACCTGACATGGGTCAACAGTCCACCAGTCCACGGGTACGAAGTACTACATACAGTAATTAATCCAGTACCTATCTGGTAGAACTCCGTAGTGGGTCACGGTCTCTGCAGTGGGTGGATGTTGCTCCCAAGGGGTTGCAATGTGGCGCAACCTTTCGAATATAATTCCCCTTCACCTCAAGCTGTCTGTCCATCGTTTTGATTCTTTCCCTCTTTCCCTCCCCGCTCTCCCAGTCCGACAAAGCCAAGTCTCCATTGTACTGTTCAAGCAACAAGTCAAGATGTGTAAGTCATATACGGTCTTGGACTCATCACAAAACCTCAACTGACCCATTTCCAGCGAGACTCTCCACAGATCACGGCGAGGCCATCGTGATCCCTCCCGTATCGCACGAGCCACCAGCTGTCCACCCGCAGGTCGGAACCGTCCCTGAGGAAAAGTCGGCAGCCATTCTCGACCCAGAAGTCGCAGTCGCTCCCTCCACCATCGGCGAACCATGGGACTCCGAGTTATACCCTCTCCCTACCGATGAGGAGAGAAAGACGCTGCGGAAGGTCGCCGATACCATCCCTGCCCTTGCCTATCTTCTCTGTGTCGCAGAACTCGCCGAGCGTGCGTCCTACTATGCTACAACCACTGTGTTCAGCAATTTCATGGAGTACCCCCTACCGGCGGGCGGTAGTGGCACCGGTGCTGTTCCAAAAGGCGACTCGGACGGTGTCCCCGGTGCCCTGGGCAAGGGAGTCCAATTTTCCTCAGCGTTGGTCCTCCTGTTCACCTTCCTGGCTTATGTCTTCCCCATCCCCGGTGCCTGGTTGGCAGACACCAAGTTGGGCCGGTACAACACAATCCTCTGGGGTGTTGGTATTGGTGCTGTTGCCCACGTTATCATGACCGCTGGCACTGCTCCTTCTGTCCTCAAGGCCGGCAATGGCATCGCTCCTTTCATGATCTCCTATTTCATGTTGGCCATTGGCGCGGGTATTTTCAAGCCTAACGTGGCGCCCACGGTGCTGGATCAGTACAAGCATCAACGCGAATATGTCAAGACGCTGAAGTCCGGCGAGCGTGTGCTTGTCGACCCCGAGACCACCATTCAGCGCATTATGACCATTTACTACGGATTTATTAATATTGGTGCCTTCTTTGCTCTTGTAAGCTCTATCCCCTTCTCCTTTGGCCACCTGTCTGGCATTTATCTAACGGTACTGACTCTGGTGTCTCTAGGCCTCCACGTACGCGGAGCGTTATGTCGGCTACTGGCTCGCGTTCCTCCTTCCAACCATAATGTACATGCTTGTCATCGCCGTCTTCGTCAGTGTCAGGACGAAGATTGTCAAGAAGCCACCCATGGGCTCCGTCCTGAGCAAATTCTTCAAGATCACACTAATCTGCTGCAAGGAGAACAAGTTCATGTGGTGGAAGAAAGACTTCTGGCATGCTGCCCGGCCCGCTAACCTGGCAGAGAAGGGCCAGACGGTCGAGTGGAACAATCATCTCGTTACTGATGTCGGCCGTACTTGGTCGGCTTGCTACGTCTTCCTATACATCCCGATTTACGTCCTCAATGATGGCGGTATTGGTTCTGCAGGGACCAATCTGGCTGGATCCATGACACTGAATGGCGCGCCAAACGATCTACTCAGCAACTTCAACTCCCTGACCATCATATTCTGCACGCCCCTCTTTGCCTACGTTCTCTACCCCACGCTTAGGCGCTTCGGCATCAAGTTCGGCAGTATCAAACGAATGACCGTCGGCTTCTTTATCGCCGCCATCTCCGGTGTCTGCGGTGGCCTGGCGCAGCTGTATGTCTACCGCACTTCACCTTGTGGGTACCAGGCCTCGACTTGCGCCACCGCATCCCCGGTTTCCGTATGGTGGGAGTTGCCGATGGTCATGTTGGGTGCCGTCTCTGAGCTCTTCGTCAACGTCACCACTTACGAGATGGCCTACGCTCGTGCACCCGAAAGCATGAAGAGCGTTGTATTCTCCATTTGCCTGTTCATGAATGCTTTGTCATCTGCTCTTGGAGAGATATTAACGCCTGCCATTGAAGATCCGTACCTTGTGGTAAGTGTTCTCTGATCAAGTATTCCTTGATAGTGCTGTGCTGACTTTGCTACTTTCAGTGGATTTGGATGGGCCCTGCCATTGCCCTATTTGTTCAGACCGTTGTCTTCTGGATTCGTCACCGCCACCTCGATGATGATGCTTACATGACCTATGATACGGAGTCTGATCTTGAGGTTGAGACTTCCGTCGACAACCACACCAAAGTTGTTGAGACTGGGACGGAAAAGGTGGATCCTCTATACGAGAAGCACTGATCGCGGTGACAGAGAAGTCCTGCGATGCGGAGGGGGAGTGGACAGGTCCACGATAAATATCCGAAAATGATGATTTGGTTCATGAAACAAAACATAGCCTGCAGCGCTGAGATACCCGGGAATGTTATACCTTCGTTCTTTACTGCATTTAACTGCCCTATGAGACCATACAGATGTACCATGCCTGTGAGCCCTATGGCGCCGAAAAGCATCCCGGAGCAGGGTCTGTCGGGAGGACCTCCATGCTTCGGTACTCGTACTAACACGAACGATGGTCGGAGTCATCCTGATATAAAGTAGAGTATGGCTGCCTTTACAAGAGCTCCGTATGGGTTTACACCAAAAAGACTGCGCTGCTGAGGTCGATCATGTGATACCTAGATGACCAGTTGGTGCTCGATCTGTGAGGATCTCGGGAAGCCCACAACAGCGTTCGCATCCATCGGAGCCCTGCAGGAGAACCCGTGGCTGGCTTGCACGCCGCTGCGAGTTGTCCAGCGGGACCCCAGCGTTCCCATATAGAAATGGTAGGCTGCAGCGCCCATGTGTCTCTGCTCCTTCGCTGCACCTGCGGATCTAATCTCCTGTTGTAAGTTAGCTGCATGAGTGCCCCCGTTGACAGTGGTTCCTGATGATATGACAGTACCCCACAGCACTGGCGTGACCTCCAGCTCGGGACAGTACTGTGACCTCGGGCTCGGTGGAACTGTCCCGAGGTCAGAATCACTGGATCGATGTTTCCGTGCATTTGGAGCGCTCATATATAATGAAGCAACTTCAATGATTTGGGAGGGTATCGAAACTCTGAGCGAGGCATATCAGGGACCTAAGCAAATCTCCTCTTCTTCACATACTGCTTTCGCTATATGTGTTCACTTCATACTATACAGATGCCCTGATATCTACGATCCAAGACAAACTATCCCCGTACTATAGAAGCTATGGAAGCTAATCAATGTCATATAAACTCGAAATCCATAGTACTTTGAGCCAACGCTGTGCTTAAACATCTCTCACATACTATACCTTAGTATGTATATAAGTACCCAAGTACGTACTATAGCATAGAAACCAGTATTTCAAAATGGAAACTAAGGGTGGGACCTAGTAGGCGAACTTCAACTTGACAGCTTAGGTGCCTTATAACTACTAATCGTTATAGGTGTCACGATACGAAGGAATAAGAAGAGACAGAGCTGCTGATCCAGTGTATTTGTGTTTGCTTTAGCTAGAGAGGAAATAAGAAGGTTTCTAGCAGAGCTGTAGGCCTTCAACCTGAAGCTATATACATAGGTGACGGTGAGGCTAGGATCTACAACCCTAACCCTAGCCGTAGAGCTATTCCGTCACAATAGGTATATTCTACAAAACCTACCTAGGTAGCTATTAAAGGTATAAGATATAGCAATCATGATATATATATATATATATATAAGCTTTGAAGTTAAACTTGGACTCGAGTCTATATTAACAGTATGATCCCCAATGAACCTAAAGAGGTACATACCTAGATAGGTAAGTAGGTGTACGGAAGCCACCTAGCCATGGAAGGCACCTGGCTACTGATGGCACCTAGCTACGGAAGGCACCTAGTGTGATGGGAATCACCTAGTTCACGGCGCAGTGGCTGGAATTTAGTATGATTATTGTGAATTTACAAAGAGGTTCGCCTAATCGAAAGGAAAGGAAAAGAAAGAGGAAAGCTACAGTAAGGCTGAAAACGGAAGGTAAGTAAAAAGGAACAGTGATAAGGAAAGCTTATCAGAAGGAGCTAGCCCTAACCCTAGGTAGCTCCCGCTTGCCGTTTGCTGTACCGCCTTTACACCTAGCTACGGAAGGTACCTAGTTATAGAAGGCACCTAGTCACGGAAGGCACCTAGTCATGGAAGGCACCTGGCTACCTGGCCACGGAAGGCGCCTGGCTACAGAAGGCACCTAGCTATGGAAGGCACCTAGTGTGACGGGAATCACCTGGTACATAGTGTAAAGGCTTGAATTCAGTATGACTATTATCATTTATCAAAGAGGTTTGCCTAATCAGAGACAAGGGAAGGAAAAGGGAAGCTATCTTCTTTAGGATATTACCTATAGATTGCTGAAGTCTAGAGTAACTATTTTCCAAAGGTTGCTTTACCTATCTACTTAGCTATTAGCTTAAATTGTATTTCCAGGTATATTCTCTACTATAGAGTTCATCAAGTAAATAAGGTTACTCCGTAGGTTATATTCAGAAACTCAGGGCTGTTATAAGTTGAACCTTCAAAATACTAGGTTGCACGCCATAGTAGGTACCTACTAATAGATGATTTGATGTTCATCCCGTTCCTTATATCTTCCGTGGAACTGATCAAGGAGCCAGCTTTGCATTGATCCTATTGGTGCAAGGCCTGGGTCTGCCGCTGTGTGCACTGTGCTGTGCGATGACCAGTCGGAGGCAAGGAAGTTTACACCGGTGTTCAGTGCATGCAAACATCAGCCCAAGATGCAGGGGGGCATGGGCTGATAGCAAACTGGCGAATCATCCAGCGTGTTAGCATAGTAGGATTGGGGGCCGGCAACGCTGCGGTTTAAAAGGGCATCAAACCCTGGCTGACCCCAAAATCAAGTACCATCACAAGCTTGGGATAAACACCAACCTCAAAGATAACTACAATCCGACTCTACCTTGACTAGTGACTCTGCGCGACAAACAAGGAATACAACCTCCTGGCCCCCCGGAGTCACTGCCTGGTGGTTATTCGAGGCCTTGGTAAGCCTTTCAAATACTCAATTCGCTGGTGTCCGTGCAGCTGACGTTCGAACTGCAACACAGAGCCAATTTGCCATACTTTGAGCCTACTCAGACCCAACATAGCGCACAAACAAGATGAACGAATTGCGAGATCGGCTTATGGACTCTGGAAACCTCATTTCTAAAGATTCTTTCAGCCTTCTACGATACTCCTTGTTTGGCATCCTCATGCCAGCAGTCGTGACGTGGCTTGTTTGGAAGCAGCATCAACAGCACCAGGTAGGCCTGGATTTCCCCTGTAAACCCTCAAGCGCTGCATCACTCATAAATAGCTCCCATCCAGGCTGAGAAACGATTCGCGTCGGAGAGGGGCTGTATGTCACCAAGGACCTGGAATTCGACATGGCCGCTTGGGCTCGATATGCTAGCCAAAGCGCTGAAGTACGCAAGAGCTATGAATATCCTTCAATTCTTTGTCGATGTCGTTGAGCAAAATGGCACAACCTTCGAACAAGTATTATTGGGCGCCAGGGGCATCGATACCATAGACCCAGAGAACATCGAGGCTGTCCTGTCCACGAGTTTTGACGGTCCGTCCCCCCAACCCCTCCTAGAATGATCGACCCGGAGACAGTGGAACTGATGACGATCTCGGGATCTCCCGAGGTCTTCACAGACTATGGGCTTGGGCTTCGAGCTGCACACTTCCAACCTCTGTTGGGAAGCGGTATATTCACTCAGGACGGTGCTTTATGGAAGCGTTCACGATCCCTGTTAAGGCCACAGTTTGCCTCAAACAGGTCTCAGAATTTCGAACAGATAAAACACTGTGTTCAGGACCTCATCGAAAGCCTTCCGGACGAGGGCGGGACCGTCGATCTTCAGCCCCTATTCTTCAAGTTAACATTAGAGACGACTATGTTCCTTCTATTTGGCGATTCCGTCTTGGGTGTTGATGGGGGAGAGGTAGCCAGCCAGGAGTCAGAGTTTGCGCAATCCTTCAGCTTGGCACAGGATTATCTTGCACACCGAGGACGGCTGGGCCAATTCTATTGGTTACTGAACAACCGAGCGTTCCGAGACGCTTGCAAGAAATGCCATCGTTTTGTTGATACGGCGGTGGACAAGGCGTTGCAGAGTGTGACCAACCCCGGGAATTCACACCAAGATATGTCTGCTGAACGGCGCAGCAGTCATGCATTCATTGATGCCCTGGCGGGACAAACACGGAAGGGGAATCGCAAGTTATTCAGGGACCAGTGCTTCAATGTCCTTCTTGCTGGACGCGACACAACCGGCTGCTGTTTGAGTTGGACATTTAGACTTCTCGCCCGGCATCAAAGCGTACTCGAGAAACTCCGGGCTGAGATTGCCAGTGTGTGCAGGTTAGGTGCTGATGCCGAACCTCCAACCAGGGACCAGTTGAGGCAGATGACATATCTCAGTGTGGTTATCAAAGAGGGTCCGTCCCATTCCTGAAAATCGAAAGAATTTATACTGACTAGAGATGATCTCAGTCTTACGATTGTACCCCTCTGTCCCGGTAAACTCCAGAGAGGCCACCCGCATGACTACATTGCCTGTCGGCGGCGGGCCTGACGGCAGATCTCCCATCCTCGTTCGGCCGGGAGAAGCAGTAGGCTATTGTGTCTATGCGATGCATCGGAGGAGAGACATTTACGGGGAGGACGCAAATGAGTTCAGACCGGAGCGATGGGAGGGCGACGAACTGAGCAATGTGGGCTGGGCATATCTCCCATGGAATGGAGGACCGAGGCTGTGTCTAGGACGTAAGAAAGATTCATCTGCTTCATCCTTCATTTTGAGAGTTCACCTGGCTGACCTCTGTATATCCTTACTCAGAGGACTTCGCGCTACTGGAAATCTCGTATACCGTGTGTCGCATCATCCAGGTCTTCCCCAACATCACGGTCCCGCCATCAGAGCCTCTCGTTGACGTCGGCAAAGAGAAACAGAATTTGACGTTAGTCGTCGCTTGTGCTGACGGTTGTCGACTGTCGTTGAGGCCTGAGCTCTAAATGGGTTACAATGCTCAACTTGTCTGGGCACCCAGGTGTGGATACAACCTTCGTGGAAGTGTTCCGCTTGAACAGGTACCGAGTCGAAACCTGTCACATGTACGGTGGTCCATTATTTACCTGCTTTTCTCGAGTTATTCTGTCCAGCCAACTGGGTTTGATGCAAAGATTCAAGCTTCATAGAATTTCTGTCACTGGGGCTGCAATAATATTTCTACCCCTAGCCTGCCATATCAGCGACGCACCCCCCATCATTCAGGAACGGTGCCAATCAACAAAATGCTCATTATGGCAGAGCCACGCCCTGGCATTCGGACACTAACCTACAGCAGACATTGGTCTGCATGCGCTCAAGAAGTTTCCGAGTCTAGGTGCAAAGACCGATTCTCGGATTCAGGCGAGCAAGACTCCTGAGCAGGAACCTTCAATATTTCTGCTCGTCTATTGTACATGCCAATGATCACTAAAATTGTAATCTTCATGCAGTGGTCACAAGTACAAGTCCGACCTCACACTTGCATTGGCTAGTCAATCCCAGGTGTCAAGTGTCTGCGCAGTAATCACCAGGCCTTTTGTCAGCCCTATTCCGAACAGCTCCGTCGATCCAGCCGCGAGAGTTCCTTGCCCAAGCTGATGTTCCCACCGGCACCACTACTACCCTTACTATCTGCATTGGCCGAAAGAAGGGCGAAGCTACTAGCGTGAATATCACTAGGGAGGTTGATGGCGGCCTATGGGGAGATAGAATGATGGTGTGGGACATACCCCGAGACGTGGGGAAGAGTCAGCTCGCGGAGCGCTCCCGATATGCAATAGACGCTTCTGCTACATAGTAGACTCCTGACATCTGGATTCTGCGTGCTGATGGGGCTGACGGCGTGGTCGCAGCTGCCATATTAAGTCGCTCTGATATAACGGGAAGAATGTTTTTCGGGACTCCATTGTCTCTTCATTGACGGCGAGTCCTCGAAGTCCAAGGCAATTGCTAATTCTCGCGATTGATGCAATCGTCTGAGGTCAGCGGCCCACATTCCCTCCGTCATCTCGAACTGGGCTCACGCGCCACCTGACAAGTTCGTCACACGACCACTCAAGTGCTTCACTAGCACCCAGTCATAATCAACAAACAGACCTCTCCGTGCTTTCTCAGCCCACGTTGAAGCAGCCGATGAGTTGCTCCCGCCAGCACCTCCAACCAATTGCTGATTTGGATGCTTGAAGAGAGGTTTGAATTACTAGTGGATCTCCCCTGTATAACCTCAGGTGCACATGCAGACAATGTTCTGGTGGTGTGTCACGCACAATGCCGTGGCAATGGTAGTGCGTGGCTGGACGCTCGAATTGGATGTCAGGGCCGGCTTAAAGGACCCCTGATAGAAGTATATACCCACGTATTGAATTTGATCTGTATTGGCAGAGCCACAAGAATATTCCAGGAAAGGCCCCGAAGAAATCTTGTCTTTGTTTGCTCCTTCTCGGGGTACCATGCAATTCTAGAAACTAGAACGCAAGGCGAGGCTACTTCCACACATCTGTGCTTGAGCATGTTTTTAAGTAAGGGATTTACAGTGGGGTCGGCTGGTTTGGGAAGCTGTCAGCCTTGCCCCCGTAGCCGACCCTCGACATCCATTCGGAAGTTTTTCGCAATAGCTTCCGCTCAAAAGAATCAAAGGTATCATATGCAAGGTTTTAAACATATGGAGAATATATCAACAGTACAAAGTAGCATAGTAGGTTCATTAGCATACAGCGTAGGGCATATAGCTATTCAATGTATTCAAGTACCTCAATTTCCCTGCGTTGTGTCACTTGGTCTCATTCAGTTTTGTGTTGGCACTTGGGTACATAAGGTCCGAATTCTGCATAAAATAGACTATATCCGTTATTATTGCTATATATGACATTGTACTGATTCTATTGTACTGCCCTATCCCTATACCTTGCCGGGCGGTTGAATAGGCCCTCTAGCCGTACACATTGTTGTGCCCTGCTCGTAGTGCATTCTCCAGGCATACCTAAATACTTGAATAGGTATCCAAATATGAACCATCATCGGCCAGATATGATATAAACCTCTGACCTTTGACTTGATCACGGTTCTGGTCCCAACCCTGTAACACAACTCTCACTTTTGTTGTTCTTTTGTTGCCCAGACCGCCGTTACCAGCCTCCAGTTCATTGACCAGCAGAGAAGCTCGACCTCGACCTGCTAGAAGCAATTTAACGATCGTATTTCCACTGTAGCTACACAACCCTCGAACCTTCTACCACTCGACTGCCACAGACATTCTACCCATCTTTAGTCTTCCACCAGTCTTAAGATTCATCATGGCGACCTTTGTACGAAGCGTCCTGCGCTATATCGAACCTTTTTACCCTGCAACTGCCGAGGAGCAAGGCAGGCTGCAGAGATGGTTCTTGGGTGACGCAGAAGATGTGGTTGACGACACTACTGGCGCTGACGGTGAGCTCCTTGACTGCTTTCCAAGCGCCTTGGGGGCTTCTGCTAATCATATTCCTGGGTCCAGTATCTGACTCTGAGCTTGTCAGAGAGACAAGCAAGAGGGTCGACGCCATGCAAAACCAGCTCAAGCAGACAACGTATACGGTAAACGAGATCGACCGGCATGTTGTGCGTTGCCGTCGCGACGTCGACGGCCTGGTCGCAAACTTTGGCGAGAATATCGCCAAGGAATACAACCAGAAGGTCGACGCGAAGGTCGCAGAACTCCACAAGAAGATGGAGGCATTCGAGAGAACGCTCCAGAGGAGCTGCGACCAAGCCGCACAACATGCCGACGCCCACATGCAGGAGCTCGTCGAAAAGCACAACGCCAAGGTCCAAGAGCTCGACGACCACCTGCGAGAAGAGATCGCCGAGATCGAGAAGATCGTTGACGAGAAAGCCACTCGCGCCGAAGTTGCTGCGCTATCTACTGAGCACTCGACCTCGAAGAAGCGCCTAGATATTTTCCAGAAGCAGCACAATGTGCTTCACGAGAAGCGAGGCCAGGAGATCGTTCAGATCATGAGAAAGCAGAAGACCCTTGATGGCTGGATCAAGGTTGTTCGAAAGGAGCAAGATGCCGCCCATCTGGAGAGCCAAGCGGAAGCGAAGGCTCGGGCGGCGCTTGATCAGCGCATCAGATCCTTGGAAAAACAGCGCAGGGAGAAGCAGGTCTTCAGCCACGATTTGATCTCGCTTTCTCAGAACTTATCTTCTCCAACCCTGCAGTCGGCAGAATGCCTTCAACATAGATCCAAGATTGAAGAGCTCTCGAAGAGATTGGGAAGCTACGAAAGCCGACTGAAGAAAATCGAGGAAGCCCCTGCGCCATCGCCAACGCCCTCCCCCGCTCGCACTGGCCCATGTGAGTGTTGCGAGGAGGCGCTGAGAGATGTCAACAAGCGCCTGGAGAAGATAGAACAGGCGTCTGCGGCGAAGAAGCTCGAATCACTGAAGGGTCATTTCAAGACCTACGAGAAAGCCGCCGATGCTCATTTCGAGGCCTACAAGAAGTATGCCAATACTCGTTTCGAGTCTCTCGAGGGGAAGTTCGAGAAAATCGCTGGTCTGGTAAAGGAGCCGTCGGCCCCAGCAGTGGACTGGCAGGCAGTGGCCAGGCTAGAGATATTGGAAGAGGACAAGCGCTGGAACGACCGGGTACGACAGCTTGAGACCTTTGGTGTAGCGACCCCGGGACCCGTCCTGAAGCATATGGAGTTGCTCGAGGCCAAGCTGGGCATGCCGCTTTACGAACGTGGATTTTCACTCCCCAACACCGTTGCACGCAACCGGATCGCTTGGGCTTGGAATGCCCTGAGGAACTTTGCGCGGGAGGATAACCAAGGAGTTACAGGGACTGCAACCACGGCACGTGGTCCTCAAAACGTCCCACAGCAGACCTTGCCGCAGCCCGCTGTTTACCAGCATCACACTCCATACCCCCTCGGGGCCCAGATAGGATCTCCACCACAGCAGACATTGGTACAGCCCGCTATCAACCAGCAAGAAACTTCAGATCCCATGAACGCCCAGCCAGAGGTTCCGCCCCAACAGACATCCCAAGTTGAGATGATCTTGGAGCCCGCAGTTCACTCGGAGGCTCCTTCACAACCTATCGAGTTTCAGGTCAATCCACAGACGATGACTCCGGAGAACATGACCCTACAGGAGACAACTGAGATGGAGCTTCTTGGACACGATGGAAGCCCGAAACCAACGACCTCAGAACTTCCGGTCCAACAGTCTATGGCCACAGACACAAATTCTACCTCATCATCCGAGCAGCAGGGAAACCCTACAGCGCAACCAATATACGGCACCGATGCCTCTTCGGCCTACACAACAGTACTTGGTACTCAGTCCACCCACATGCAACTCGCCACTCATACCACGGCGAGATCATCCGGCACAGGCTTTTCTATGACAAAGGGTGTCACCCAGCAACCATCGACCCCATATGCCACCAACCGTCTCACACAATACACACCGACCAAGCCCTCGCCGCTTAGATCCATCCAGTTTCCAGATGCCAAGGAGGGAACAACGGCGACGCCTTCACAGCAGGCACAAGCAAGTGTTCCTAGCAGTAGTTTTTCCAACTACAAATCGGCGCAGTCATCCCCTACTACTCCAGCAGATGCCCTTTCTATCCAGCCGATATCGTGTCTTGGTGCTGGTGCTACTTCAACCAGTCTGACCTTGCCCGCCAAGACCCAAGCCCATAGCACTGCTGCCCCTGGACCATCGAAGGCCGAAGAGGATGAGTCCCATCCCAGTACAGCACCGATATCAGGAAACGAACCCCGCAAGATCAAGTCCAAGCCAAAGGGAAGGTTGGCCAGAATGACGGATGAGCAGAGAAATGCCGTTCGCACTGAGATGCAGATACCAGCTTCGGACTCACGACAGGAGCCGTCTGATAGCGTCCATCCAGCCCCCATATTCCCAGCTTGGGTCAAGTCAACGGTCCCGGAAGCAAGAACAAGCAGCACAGAGGCCCCTGCTGCTAGTGATTTATTGGATGACGGAGAAGATGAGGTCGACTACGGTGATTCGGACGAAGACAACCCAACTCCCTTCAGTACCGCAGCAGTCACAAAGAATGTGACCTGGGCCGCCGGAAAGACAGCGCGAAGGTACTCAACACAGTGGCTCAAGATATGGAGGTCACATGTCGTATCCGAACGGAACCTCCGGGCGTTCGCAGAAAGCTGCGGCTTCGGAGACGAGGCTGATAAGTGGGTGGCGATCGTTGAGAATGCCAACGCAGACACGAGCCCGCCTGCTCTGCTGAGCCAGGCGAATATTGGGATAACTCGCCAGCTTTATTCTGCGGATGATGTTGAGGAGATTGCCAAAGCCTTCTTCGAAGTCTGCCTGGTCCAATCTGAATCCTTCGTGAGAGCTATCGAGAAGTTCGATCCGTTCGAGGTGGGCAATTATCACGCGAAATTCCTGGCGGCGTTCAAAGATTATCTCAAGGAGCACCCGGCAGACTCTTTTTGAAAGTGTTTCGCATGGAAACACCTTGTGGCTAGGGGGTTATCAAATCGCGAGTACAATAATTGTTCGAATCATTTGATACTGAGCGAGTGCAAAGCTTGTATTGGAAGGTATCCTCGAAGGAGGAACACCGATGCCGAATTTAGAAAAGCTACTTCCCCATATGTCCCCAGGGCCACGAGTCTGCCCAGGTGGAAGCTTGGTTGCATCAATCTACGCTTGTGACTCTGTTCCTTTCCCAGATTTCTCTCTGCGTGACGGCCTACCCATCTGGCCTCATTACCTCTGTCTGTGATCCGTTATAAAGCGCCACCTGCTTGTCGCATCTATATGGGTATGTCCACAGGTATTGCTCAATGGGTAGGGAGTGCGCTCCGTGAGCAGCTGACGGACAAGCCAAGAGCGGTGAATGGTATGTGAACCCGAACTCTTTAGACTGAGTATAGGTTTAACCCGATATTGGTAAACCAGCTACAAACTGTGTACTTATACCTAAGTGGACCTATAAACGTATCATACCTGTCAGCACTGGCAGACCGCATGTGTGGGTGCAGATCACCACAGCATGACGATGATGTCAGCGGAACGTTGACGGTACAGTGGGGCAACACCTGAGGTTACATATGTACCTGCCAATCTCGAACCTTTTTGTCTGCATCATCACAAACAACAAACAACAAACACAACAAACAATACCACTTGTATTCTCGGTACCTACAGACCGTTTGTTTACTCGAGAACCTGCTGGAACACAATCTCACATACACGCGACAGCGGTCTCGTACGTCCAGCACACTTCTGACGAAACCCATAGCCTGGCATTGCCAAGGGTGTCACACCTACGATCATCCTACCCTGGACACACTCGTACCTATCTGAAAAGGAGACCTTTGACATAGCCACGATGGAAGCAGCGAAGCAGACAGTCTCAGCAGTCCTCGACCAGGTGAAGGCCGCCCTCCAAACCCATGGAGAGCGTCTGCCCAAATCACTACAGGAGGCAAATCTAGTTCCAGGTCCGGCAGAACATCTCATCCCAGCGGACTTCAGACCAACGACGCAACTCCGCGTCTCCTACAACGAAAAGGATGTGGAGCTTGGAAACCTCTTCCCGGCCTACGAGTGCAAGGTCGCCCCCGCATTGTCGTTCCAGCGCGAGGCCGAGGTACACTCCAACACGGCATACACGCTCGTGCTCGTCGATCCCGACGCTCCTACACCCGATGATCCGAAGTACGCCTTTTGGAGACACTGGGTTCTCACGGGCCTGGAGCCTCTGAGCGGTGAGGGTAAGGTCGTCGCCGCTACCAAGCAACCTGCTACTTCTTATCACCCTCCGGGTCCGAGCAAAGAGTAGGCCCCATGGCGCCCCTCCCCCCACCTTCGCTCAATCTATATATGTTTGTGCGAATGATGCACGATCACTGACTCCCTCGTAGGTCAAAGCCTCACCGATACCTCTTCCTCTTGTACCGGGAGCCGATTGGTCATGGCCTCGATATCAGAGCCGAGGATGTGGGTGGCGAGGAGTTCGTCCAGAGGCGATCGTTCGATCCCGCCGAGTTTGCCCAAAAGCATGGTCTCGAACTCGTCGGGGTGAACTGGATGAGGGTTGTCGCTGATGAGAAGGAAGATCTGTAAAGCCTCATGGTAGTCGCATCGGGGACAGCGAGGATGATGGCGAGGTCTGGATGACTAGGAAGTCAGCAATCGATATGGTTTTTTAAACAAGTAGGCCGTGAGTGAGTGGGCAAGGATAAGAAGGAGACAACACCTGGACAAGCAAGCTCTGCTCTACCTACCTAGGTACTCTTCAGGTATGGTAAGCTTTGACCGTCGGCTTCGGGCTAAAGTGACATCTCCTTACTGCTGGACTCCCACAATCAACAGCATTCAGGGACATGGGTCGTACATCAACGACGAAACTCGCAGACTGAGATATCGAAATACCTACCTACATACTTACCCGAGTGTATGTACTTAGTGAGCCCTGATTCTGGGAGCTCTTTCCCCTCGCTGTTGGATCCAACCGCTAGATCCAACATTCAATCTCCTCAAACCTCATTGATGGGATTTCTATCCCCACCAACCTAAAGCTATTCAGGGGTCTGTAGCTACCGCCTGGACAAGGGTGCCACCGCGGCCTTCCAAGATTCCAAGGTTTTCGGTAGCTCGGTAGCTCGACCCAAACAGCTGGGACCTCCAATGCGACGGCAAATTGGTGCCATGTCCATAATCATACCGGGCGTCTGCCGAGCTTCGAAAGGAGAGTCTCCCAACATTGTCGATCAATGAAACCGTCCAGTCCGGCACACAGGCTTCTTCCTATCACGTGCCAAGTATCTGTGTAGGTGTCCACGTGGCATGCGACCACATTGCTCCATGGCTTGCATTCACCCCAGATACCTCATTTCGCATCGCTTGAACATTTGCAAACCTGCCTTGACCCAGGAGACTCGATGGCGATGACAATTTACGCTGCCATCAGTAGCTGTAACGAAGTATGAATCTGACCATGACACGACAAGGAATGAGATGCCGTTATTCTTGGGCAAGGCTGTACAGTACGAGTGTCCAACGTGCTAGACCGTCACATACTTTGTGGCCCAGGAAAGCATTTCCTACCCCGGGCTGTGCCCCTGCTGCTCAGTGCATTTCCCCAGCATTTAGGTCGCATTTGGAATCGCTGAGGTCCACAGGCCCACCGACAGGCCCACCTCCCCGCAATCTTAAGATACCAGATTCTGGGGAACCTTGGGGCACCTGGGGGGCAACAAGGTGCATATGCACATATCACCAGGACTACATGTTCCGGAGTGGTCGCAGACAGGGACAGCAGAGAAAAGGTCAATATACTTACCAACCCAATGCTTCGTCATCCATGTTGAGGTGGGCAGTCGCCTTTCATCTCACAATGCCCTACGGACATCGCACATCAGCGACCCGACACCTATGCACTGCATCACCACCTTTATACACAGTAATCAGTGTCTCCGGGACTAAGCTTGGTGCGGTCTTGCTTGGCGAGACCAGTCGACGATCTTGGCCCACCTTCGCTTTATCGGTCCGGCATCATTGCTCACTCTAAAGCGAAGAAGCTACATGATCGACAATCGAGACGTCTTGAGCATGACTTGTCATGATCCTGGGTAATCACTGGGTCTAAGTAAACCATCCTTCCTGTCTTAGGCTGGCATAACGGTCCATTTACATTGGTGGAAGTTCATCACAGCTTCCCCCCCGCATCTTCCCATGTGTCTCTAGGCAAACTAAATTAGCTCGTAAGCAGTGTGATCCTTCCTTGAGTAGTGTGTCGTTGAGATATGTGGAGGGCATTCGAGCTCCTCTCTGGAGAGCACCGTCAGCGGTAAGGGGGTCCACTCTTGGCTGGAGAAGAGAGCCGGGGTCGTGCAGCACCCAGTTCAGCTTCCGCCCATATACCCCGGTCGTACAGCCAACTCGTTGCTAACTTGGCCCTTTGTAGGTGGCCTGGCTGGGGAAATCCTCATGTCTAGCCTCAACCTTCTCCCGACTTGCTCGCAAGACAGCCCGGCTTGGCGGCCATCCAGGTATACCCGGTCCTGGAAGCCAGGAGCCCTGGAGATGATCTCGCACCTGGCTCGCCCGGGGCCGTAGTTATGCAGCTCTGTAGTATAGATTCGCATTCGGATATAACTGGCAGGACTTATCAATGGCATCTACCCTTCTGTATCCTTCTGCCAGGATGCTGGGATGCTCGCCCGCAGGTAGATAAATGCTCTGTCCGCCTGCCCGTGCATCTCGTCCATCTTCCTCACTTTTCTTTTTGGTCCTTTTGACATATCTCTCCATCCATCATTGTCGAATATTGGTAACTCAAGAGCCTTTTCTTTCTCCCCAATAACACGTGGCAGGCCGATTGGCTGCCTGTTACTCCCGCCAAGATGGTTACTAGAAAATTGGCGTATAACTGGTGAGTTCACTACTGTCGAAGACACGGGGATCGGCATCGTGCCTCGTGGCCCCAACACTGACATGGCTCCATGGCAGGTTCATATCTATCGTGGCTGCTATGTGTATGGTCCTCTACGGTTACGATGCCTCGACCTTCAATGCTATACAGGGCTCCCCACACTGGCTGGCGTGGTTCAGCCTCTCCTCCAGCAGTACATACATGCTCGGCCTGATCAATACGGTCTACTCTATCGGTGCCATCGTATCAGGATGGTTCCTTGGTGGCCCAATTGTAAGAACTAGCTGCTCCAGGTGGTACCTGTCTTTGGTGTCAACTGATCACTAACATAGAGCAACAGGCCGATTACTTCGGACGCCGAGTGGGCATGGGTCTCGGGTGCTTCGTTACCATCTGCGCTACTATGTTGCAAACCTTTGCTCCTAAAGGCAACCTCGGCTGCTTTATGGCTGGCCGTGTTATCGTTGGTGTAGGCCAGGGCATGGCTTTGAGTAAGAGACTACATTCTATTTCATATCACACAATATTCCACGGATGGTGCTGACCGAGTTACCGCAGCCGCTGGCCCCGTCTACATCGGTGAAATGGCTCCTCCTGATATCCGTGGTTACATAATGGCCTTTTGGCAGACCTTCTATTCGGTCGGCGCTTTCATCGCCTACTGGATTAACTATGCTTGCTCTCTACACCGTGAGAAGCTCGGCGAATGGGACTGGAAGATGGTTGTCATTTTTCAGATTTTGGTACCAGCCATAATCATCGTTCTCTTACCGTTCCAGCCCGAGACGCCGCGTTGGTACATCCAGAAATCAGGCAATGTCCAGGCCGCGCGCGCAGCCCTCCAGCGAATCCGTGATACAGACGCCCAGGTGGAAGAGGAGCTCATGGTGATCCGCGAGGCCATCGAGTACGAGAAGGAAGCCATCTCGCCAGGATATGGCGCGCTCTTCAAGGACCCTTCAGTGCGCAAGAGGTTGTACATCGCCGTGGTACTCAACATGGGCCAGCAGCTCACAGGCCAGGGGACGCTGAACTCCTACTCCACGGCTATCTACAAGAAGGTCTGGACATCCGAAAAGACGATAAGCCTTATCAACGCCCTCAACGCCACTTTCGGTATCTTGTTCACCCTCAACGCAGTCTGGACAGTCGACCGCTTCGGCCGGCGCTGGCTGCTCATCGTCGGTGCTTTTGGCATGTCACTCTGCACGATGCTCGTCGCCATCGTAGGTCTCACGACACCAGGCACCGACACCAAGTCACAGCCGGTCGGGATAAGCATAGTCTTCCTCCTCTTCTTCTTTATATTCTTCTACAAGCCCAGCTGGGGCGCCACGGTGTGGATCTGGACGTCCGAGATCTTCTCCATGAACGTGCGCGCCCAGGCCGTGGGCATGTGCTCGCAGACGCAGAACGTCGCCCAGGCGATCTTCAACCAGTTCTTCCCCATCTTCCTCGAGAGGCAGGGGCTGAAGTGTATGTTCTTCTTCATGGCTGTGAACTTGTGCCTCGCGGCATTCGTGTGGCGGTTCGTGCCCGAGACGAAGAGGGTCCCGCTTGAAGAAATCGATGTCCTCTTTGGTGGTGCCAACCATGTCGACAAGGGTGCGCAGATGCTGGGTGTACCGGGTGAGCAGAGTGGTGCGCATCATGTCGCCGAGAAGGATGGGCGGGCTACGGTCAGAGAAGAGGAAGGGCGATATGCCTGAGCAATCGAATAGTCAACGATCTGAGTAGAATAGGTGTCGATATTGTTAATGTTGGTGGTACACCCGCGTGTCATTTGGTCAAGTCATCGCCAATTGATTAGTTTGGATAGCTACCTATGTATGTACTTGGCCTACACCGGGACCACGCCATGCTCCTTGAAAAAGATCCGCCCCATAGCTGTGCTATCGGGCTTGAGTAAACAGGCAGCATGATAACCGCGGCCCCCGTGGGCCCAAAGCTCTAGCATCACATCAAAGAGTATTTTTCATCCGTAAGACGGCTTTCTTCCGCACCGTGGCGATATAATGCGGTTGTTGGAGCCGTATATATTTGTGGTAATGTCGATCTTGCAGCCTCGGATTCTCCATCTGTATCGTCCGTCAACTCCTGATTCCCACACAGAAATGGGATCCAGGTCATCACCACAAATCACTACTTGGTCGAGCTTGATCCCGGCCTGCTCCCACCTCCAAGAGCAACCGAACTGCTCCTCTGTAAGCTCTGGCGGATACCTGCCGGTAATTGAGCAGGGATATCGCTATCGTCCCCGGAGTCTTCCGAGTCCGAGTTATCGGTATCGTCCAAGGCCATGGGTTCAGTAGCCGTTCCCTTACCCTTAGCAAGAGTCGGGGTCGACTTGATCCGCGGCGGGACAGTAGGGTCCTCCGTCTCAGCAGTTGCGGCAGCACCGGTTAGCCCACCCATTTCTGAATATGCTATACGCTTGTGATTTGAAGCACTAGCAGTAGAGCCAGAAGCCCGCCGCTTGTTACCGCTATGCATCGTTACGTCCATCGTACTAGGGCCTGTTCCCAAGCTCGGTCTAGGTACGGGCAAGTTTGAAGCAACCGTGCCGGTCGTCGTCGCCGATGCCTGTTGAAGAGCCGCTCGATTGTTGTCCAGGTCAGTCATTAGCTCTGCTGCAGTCTTATACACCATACGATCCCGCTCAGTCTGGATCTCCGCTTTAGTACGGCGTACTCTAAGTCGAACTCCATACTTCTTTCGGATCAATGACTGTTTGGTGCTGAACGAGTTGCCTAGGCCATCGAGGCGTTGCTTCCTCTCTACCTCGTCAGGGATCATATTGGCCTGCCGCATTCGCTCGCTGTACGTAGCCTCAGCGTCGCGGAGCTCAATCTGTATTGCGGTGAGCTGCTCCGGGGAGAGATGGGCATAGGGATCGGCCCCGGAGTTGGGACTAGGGTGGCCAGGAGTGCCCTTTCGGAAATCTGCAGAGCCCAGAGCTTTGGGTGTCGAATTGGCTACGGCTGGGGTAGAAGGGGTTGGGATAGGCTTGGGAGCCCGGGGCGGCGGAGTCGACCTATGCGCAGGAGTGGAGGGCGCTTTGATAGGCTCGCCAAAGTCCCCACATACCTTGTTGGCATTATGCTAAAGAGCATTTTAGTTGACATGACCAAAGGGAGTTAAAGGAGTCGAGACTCACATATCGAAGGCCCATAACAGTAGTAAAACCCTGGCCGCAATGCTGGCATGAGTATTGGAACCCTCCAGGTGTGTTAGAGGACCGAGTGCAGACCTTGCCCTTGACATGGTGGTCATATGCAGATTGGAATTTGAAATTCCGGAAACATAGCCCACAATGCATACCCACTGTAGCTCCCGTGGCCACTGTAGATTCCGGGGCCCCTGGACGCAATACCTTAGGGGAAGCTGCACCGGGCATGGTATGCTCCTGGAGAGGCTGGGCTACCGCAGCGGGGGCAGCAGGTCCTTTCTCCTCAACGACATCGCTGGACTCATAACCAAGGCGCTCAGCTCTAGCAAGCGCGTTGATAAGGGGTACAGCTTCGATGGTCTTTAGTCGAAGCTGGAGGGCTTTATCGAGGAAGGAATTGCTAGCCTTGGCGAGAATCCGGTCGGCAAGCTGGTCCAAATCGGCTGTCGTCATGTGGTCGATGATCTCGTACTTTGCAGCAGTGGTCATAGCCTTACCAAAGTCCCGTATACCACGCCTGATAGCGGCCGGTGTCGCATGGTGAATGCTCGCATTGAGCTTGAAAGCATTAGCTGCAGGCTATGCTACAAGGCAGCTGTGGGGTTGCGAAACGGGGCAAGAAACCTACAACAAACGCCTGATGAAAGTCCGTACCAAGCAAACATTTCTCCCAGTTATCCCGTACAGACCTTCTGACAGCCTCAGGTATAGACTGCTGAATGCCGTACATGAGTCGGTTTCGATCCTCATCGAGCTTGTGGTTGGTCTTTTGATCCTGGCCAGGAGAAGGGAAGCCCCGGGGGACTATACCGGATGGTGCAGGCTGTGACAGGGGAGGGGTTCCGGCGGCGACAATTCTGATTTGGTGGCCCTGAAAATTGGGGGCCGGCGTCGAAGGAGGAAAGGGTGCGGAGGAACTGCTAGGGATATCGGAGGTGATCTGCACAGGTAGTGATGACAATGCTGAAGCCCCGGCGGGACCCAAGTCGGGCCCATCTCCGTGTCCGGCTCCGGATGCGGCTCCGGATGCAACTCCGCCCGTCGCTGGAGTGGCCATTGCAGTGGTAAGACCCTAAGCCCCAGAAATAACAAAAGCAATGTTTGTAACTCGTGTGCGATTACGTGTGATCCCGTCTGTAATGATCAAGTCAGCTACTGTAGGTTGATCAAATGTTGGACATGCATGAGAGTTCTGATGGCGTAGGCAGCCCGTGAATCGCAGGTGCAGGCTCCTACCGTACTTCGGGGATTTGTAAGTGATATGATGTTGCCTTATTAGGTTGCCTTGCGCTGCGGGGGGTAAGGAAGCAGAACACCAATTGGCTGCCACTCTGAGCCCTATCAAAGGTGTCTGTCAAGTTGCGAATGCAATATCGAGCGCTCAAATTATAGGGGTGGACTTGGGGTACAGTTGCTGCCGTGCACGAATACCACACGAGATATCTTCTGTGAAAGAAACGTCCGTCGCGTAACAAACATGTAGCGCGTAAGGTTTGCGATGAGGGTTACAATTTAGTTATGGAAGGAAGGGGTAAACGTGCTTTAATAGCGCACCAATAAAGAAGCCCCACTTATAATTCTTTCACAGTAGCTAATTGGCTAAGTAATAATATAAAGGATTTGCACTGTTCTACTTTAGCGTTATAATATGTAATATACTCACCCCCTATGTTTCTATAAATAGTAAGTAAAATAGGTTTATAATATTGAGTTTTCTGCTGTTAGTTTAGCAAACCCTTGAACGGAAATCTTAACTACCTCAAAGTGATTACCTAAATAAGTACCTAGGTAGACCCCTAGGGACCCACATATACCTCGCGCCTGGGTGTCTACTAAGTAGGTACCTAGGTACCTAAGTATGCCTTCATGGCTCGGGGTGATCAGGGGTAAACCCTAACCCTTTTTATTTGCGATGCTCTCAAGGGAATATGGCGTTGTTGATCAACACGATCAGCTGAGAAGACCCCGTCAGCAGCCGGAAGGCTTCCCACTCATACAAATTCTCTTCAATGGCAGTTTTGAAGACATACATACAGAGATACCGGATAGATACTCCAGCTATCGGAGACATATATATCAAATAATACCTACTAAGTAGCTGGTAGGCAATAACGCAGGTACGCAACACAGATGTGGCTGTCATGAGGCTTAGCAAGTCTACCAAGGTATATAGTGACGTATTACGCCACAGATTACTACACACGATATAATCCGGACGAACATTACGTGCTAGTCGTGGTGGTCGCGGCGGGAAGCGTACCGGTACAGTAGATCCTGACTCGACCACATCCAGCACACATAAACAGGTAATTTACAGTAGTCTACTGTATGTGTGCAACGGCCAGAACTGCAGGAAGATATCGATCCAATCCTGATCGTCGTTGACTTAGGTTCGTACTCATGCCCAGCCCGCCACCTGGACATCTGCACCCCCAGCATGCCAGCATGAGGATGTGGTGCCCAGGGACCACGTCATGAGGCATATGCAGTGTGTGCAGTGTAATACCGCAGTATCGACCGAGCCACAATCCTTCCGGACGATCTAACTGGAAAACTATCCACGGTTGCTAGGTAGGTGCCTGTCAGTCTGTCACTGGCCTTATATCTCGGCCACTGGTGTTGCCATCCTTCACCACAGCCACAGTCCTAAATCTTGGCGGTGTATCGTGAACTCGATGTTTGGTGGATTGCAAGGTTTTGTTCTCCGAAGGAACGATGATCAACGGTCCGGTCTACGGGTCGCCATGTCATACTTAAGGTAGTCTCTGCCCACTTCATCTTGCACGACCACTTCAGTCTGATGCTTGAATTACTTATATACGTTTTTCTCTCTTCACCCTCATAATCGTCGCAAATCAGTATATAATATTGTCGAGTAATACTTAGCAACATGTCATACGCAGCCTATCAACAACCCTATGGCCGTAAGCATTGCCCTCTCCATCCCGGACCACGGTGATCCATTCTGCTCGCCGACAGGCTTGATATTACCAAACTCGGGTGCTGACAGACATCACAGAACCACCACCTCAAGGTCAATGGGGAGCGCCTCCTGTCCCTCAGCATCCTCCCCAGCAGGGATATGGCTATGGCTACAACCAAGCACCCCCAACGCCTCAGTCTCCATACCCGTCCGCTCCTCAGGGTCATTCCCCCTATCCGCCCTATGCTCAACCTCCTCCCCATATCCCTGCCCAAGGATATGGTGCGCCATCATACGGGCCCCCACCGGTTGAACTGTACGGCTCACCAGTACCCGCCGCCCCTCATGGCTACCACAATCAAGCTCCTCCTTCCGGCCCACCACCGGGACAATACGGAGCACCGCCCCTACCTCCGAGTCCGATGCCCCCCTACGGAGCCACCCCACAATATGGTGCACCAATGAGCAGTTACCCTACACCATGTTCGCCAGGCTACGAACGGCCGCCGAGGCAGATCAACTGGGACGCGAACCCCACCGCCAACGCCTTGCGCAAGGCAATGAAGGGGTTCGGGACGGACGAGAAGGCGTTGATCCGTGAGATTGCCGACAAGGACCCGTACCAGATCCGGGCCATCAACGATGCTTATAGGACCAGTCACAGGCGGAACCTGGTCCCAGATATCGAGGGCGAGACGAGTGGCTGGTTCAGATACGGCCTCGTGCAGCTGGCCCGCGGGCCCCTCATGGCGGATGTGTATATGCTGCATGAGTCCATCGACGGGCCGGGCACCAAGGAGCTGGTCATCAATGACGTGCTCTTGGGCAGGAGTAATGCCGATATTAACGCCCTCAAGGAGGCATACAAAGAAACATTCCGCAGGACACTCGAAGCGGATGTTCAGGGTGACTTGAGTTGCAAGACCAAGCGGCACTTCGAGATCGTGCTAGGTGCCAAGCGCGCGGAGGACTCTGCGCCGGTGATCGGGGCCGAAATCGAGCGGGACGTGGACGCGCTCTACGGTGCGACCGAAGGCAAACTGGGGACGGACGAGATACGCGTCTGCTCCATCCTCAGCACCCGGAATGACAACCAGATCCGAGCCATCGCGGATGCCTATCACAGACGGTACGCCCGCAACCTCGAGACCGTGATCAGCAGCGAGTTCAGCGGACACATGCAGAAAGCCCTCCTCTACCAACTGAGGCAGGGCGTGAATAAGAGCGACCACCAGCTCCAGCTCATCAGAGAGACCATGGACGGGTTCGGAACGAAGGACTATCTTCTTGTCTCTAGGGTTGTCAGGCTTCACTGGGACAGGGGCCTCTTGGACATGGTCAAGCGGCGGCATGTTGAACTGAACCGCGGGCAGACCCTGGGACAGCGCATAAAGAAGGACGTCAGAGCTTCTGATTACCAAAGGTTGATGATTGCTTGCATCGGAGATCCTCAGTGATGAAGGGTGGCTCACAGTTGAAGTTGGAGTCCTTGGGTGCTAAGGTTTGAACCGGCGCCCGTGGCTGGTTGTTTCGACGGAAGCAAGGGGCGTTTGATGTGATATGATTGATGAGAACAACGATCGATACCTGTACATACCTCAAAGGTACCTGGCCTGCCCTGTAATGTACACGTGACCCACCTCTTGTACTGGACACATCGAAATCAAATGTTCGGAGACACCTCGATCAGGGACTAGACATGCTCTGTGAAGGCAAATCGAAGCATCGATGATCGAATATTACAGACTGAGAGGGCCGCGAGGTGGAATTTTACGGGAAGTAACACCCATTCGGATAGCTGTATACGAACAAAGGTGATCACGGGCAACGAAAGACGGCATAAGGCTACGGTCGTCGTAGCATGTGCATTCGCATACAGATGACAGATGTTATAAGATTGGGCTTGTAAGCTGTTCCATATGATTATTGATCATCTTCATCTAAGAGAGCCCAGACAGATATCATTATAGTATTAACATTATATCGTACATTGCGTGTCTCATCTATCATCCATTAATCGTCGTCAGCCGTCTGGTCGAGTCTTTGTTGACCCTATGGTCTCTTCGTCAGTCGCGCGAAGCTCCTCGCCGATCCATTGGAGAGCGTTCTCGACCAAACACCCCCCCCCCCGGGCCTCTCTTCTAACTTCGTCGGTGTCCGTCGAATCAGTGGGTATATGTTACGTTCCATTCTGGATATGTGGTAGGCCACTGCCCGTCGTCAACCGATATTGAGCTTCTCCGGAACGAGCCACTGGAGCTGGGGCCTGTGCTTGTGAGAAAGGTGGTGTGTGTCGGCACCGCTCCCGTAGGCCTGGCAGTTGGCAGCGTCGGACGCGTGCTCGATGTCCCATATGGAGGCAGAGACGCCGGAATGGTAGAGTTTGTACTCGCGGAGGCGATGGTGGAAATCACAATCGTACTAGTCGAAGACGCCTCGTCGGTCACAGTTTGCGTCTGGGTAACGGAGGCAGAGGTTGTGATTGTCGTTGGGACGTCGACGGAAACGACGTCTGTCTCGGTGACTGTTTTCGTCGTATCGTCGGTCGATATGGCCGTAGTGATATCGATCAGCGTAGTGGTCGGTGATGACGCTGTGATAGTCTCCACCACGGTGGTGGTGGCCTCCGTCGAGCTGCTTCCGCCTCCATCAATCGGCACCACTGAGTAGGTCTCACGAGGGTGCAGTGCATAAAGTCTTCCGACATGGGCATCCTCTTCTGCCAATGGGAAGCATACTGAAGGACCGTAAAATGCAGAAAGAGTGATAGCAAGGAGTGGCGCGGGGAGACTGAACAAGCGCATCTTGAGGATCTCGAGACGATTGATGATCACCGCACTTGACAGGCGAGGAAGCACTTCAGCAGTTGGAAGCAGCAGGGTGGAGAATTGGGAGACAGGACGAAACAAAGAGTAAAAAGCCAGACCAGAGGGCATTTTCAGCCCTTATTTGGCGTCGGTGGGTCATGCATGATCTCTGACCATTTGCTGTGTGCAAATGTAAATGTCGGTGGTTGGGTTTTGGCCCTGGTGTTCTCCGGTGGACTTTCCAAGGTTGTCCTGCGGCTAAACTTGCGTTTTGGAGGGGCTGGGAACCGCAGCTTGCAGGCCTGCAGGTTTGCAGGCTTGCAGGCTTGCATTGCAGGCTTGATGCTTCACATGCAAAGCAGCATGACAGTAGTAATACGCCACGGGCATATCAGGGCCCATAGATCCGCCCGACCCACCATCCAGATTCGGTTAGTCCTTCAATACGGGTTAGGGTTAAGGTAGTTAAAGCTATTCAGGGGCTTGAGTAAAGGTTGGTTAGTGGGGTTAGCGCTTGGGGCGGCCCGTGCGCCCAATTCCTAGGTCAACCCTGCTATGCCGTCACACTGCGCAGCATGCATAGTATCTACCTACCTAGGTAGGTAGGTAGGTACCTATTGACTAGTGAAATACTGCAAACTGGTAGTGACCGTGGGGTAGCGACCTTGCGGTAGTGAACGTACCTAGGTATTTGGTATTGAGAACCAGGAGAAAAGGTTCCAGTAGGTTTATCGTAGGGGAAATGTTTCCCAAATGCATGTAATTCCACCCGTCGCTCCTTCCAGCCACCACACTAGCTAGGGGTCTGAAATACCTATGAGTAAGGCAGTATTACTATTCTACGCAGTAAAAGGTGTTTTGCCCCTTGTCCACCATCATCGAAAATCCTATGTCTATAACAGGCTATTGAGCGGCCCATCCATCAAGTGTTGCAGATTGAAAGGTAATTGATCTCGAATCGCATAGACTTCTCTATCCGGCATGTTCCCCACCCACCATAGCTCCTTCGCATGCACCGATAGTGCAAAGAAATGAGCCAATATGACCAGAGCATGCGGCTTCATTTCCTCAACCAGGTCCGAATACCTTGCGGGGATGAAACAGGCAAAGGTCATAATCCGTCGACAAAGTGCCATCGTAGGCTCGCCCGCCTCGACGGCAGAAACGATGGACCCGATACAGCTTGTGGTTTTCTGGTATGCCTCAAGTGTCTCGGGATCTTGCGTCTCATCGGGAGCAGCTGTGTCAAGACAGCTCTGATGGATGAGGTGTGGAAGTTTCTGTGCGTTGGAATCGCTGAACAAGGCCGATGGTGTATACATATTAGTAGATGCTGTCCCAATTATATTCATAAATGTGGAATCTGGATTGGCCCTGATCATGGGATACAGGGTCTTGAAGACATAACGAGAGGATTGCGCGACGCGCAGCCACCGGACTGGGGGTTCGTAGGGCTCGAGGTTGCGATCCTGCAGCATGGCAAAAGCATCGATCAAAATCAGGCAGCATGTGAAGCAAGCTGCATCGGCAGTCTGTGGGGATAACTGGTCTATCATCTGTCGATGTGTGCGCAGGGCAGCATCCATGTAGGTGGTGCGACAAGCGAGCAAGCCCGGGTCGATGTGGCCGGAATCCTTGGACGTCGTGCGTATCAGATGAAGAGTCGAGATGGCAATGAGCGCATTCAACAAGGGCTTGTAGTCCAGAGCCAACCTGGGGACATGTATCGACCAGCAATCATGGACGCGAGGGTTGTGGGTACCAGGGAGAGTACGACTTGTGGCGACGGTGAAGTGGTGAAGGGCCCTCATCTCCCAGAGGCCGAAACGGGGGGCTGATGTGGTGGGCGTTGATGGGTTGGCCCCGGTACTGGGAGAAGGCGAAAGAAAAGTAACGAGTGCAACAGCGCTCGCGGTGACAGCCGTCTCGGCCGGCCTGTCGTACTCGCAAAAAACATTATGTCGATGACAGTTATTCTGTGTTGCCAGTCAGCACGGAAACCAAGGTGTAAGCCGACATTGCATGCGCAATACAGGCAGCTTGAGTCTCAACTACTGACACAAACTGGTCGGAACTCGTCGCACTTGAAGTGGTTAGCAGAGCAAGGCACATTGGCGACGGCTAAGCGCAGCATCGGAGCAGGTTGAGTACTTGAGTACTTAGGTATGCGGGAAGGGCAGGGTCCACGGGTCTGAGCTTACTTTGACGCGCCGCGAGCGGCATCTAGTACATCCTGTCCTTGATTTGGTATGATACAGGCGCGGGCCTCGTGCCCGCGGAGGTTGATCCTGTTGACCGTGAGGGTTCTTCATGATGGGATGGATGATTCATCAATTTCCAAATTGGGTGACTGGTAAGGGCACGAAGTGAGGCATGATGTTGAACTGAGCCTTACTGATGACTGATGCAGACAGGGTGCAAGGATCCTCGGCATCGCTCACTAGTGCTTACAGAAGAACGATGGAACACGTTTATGCGGGCTGACAAGGTTGCAAGGGTTCTCGCTCTCGTTCAGGGCCCAGTATTCTACTCATTGGGGGCGCAGCTTGCGGCAGATGGAAATGGATGCAGTGACATAGATGAAATCCTTCTGCACGATTGCGGTCCTGCATATGAAAGAATAGAGTTTTTAACATATTATTGGAGCCACAGCCTCAAAGATGGCCCCGTCCAAGGCATTGGAACGCCGGTGGATTGCAACAAACGATGCGTGTCTTGCATTGGCTGGAATCGAATTGACGAGGCCCACGAAGCCCTATACAAGCAGACATGTTCCAAACTCAAGTATTATTTATATTCGGTAACTGCCTGCATAATGAGAGTTCCTCCTATAATTCCTTCTACCATAATCACAGTTGTGACGATTTCGGAGTGAACACACCAGAGAAGAACAGAACAGAACCAAGGCGACACTGAAGACGACATACAGTTTACCCAACCGAGTCGACCCTACAGAATATTCTGGACCAGCGAGCCTCCCACGGCCTACGAAGCACGGCAAAGAAATCATGAACTCCCTTGCAGCTGCCGAGTTGGCCATCTACATCATCCTTTCTATCCCTGTCCTCTACATCCTTGTCCGCCACTGGCCCAATGGTGTGCTGGGATGGTTTTATCTCTTCGCCTTTTGCACTCTCCGTATCGTCAGCGCTGCCATGTCTCTGAAAGACTCTGGCGGTTCGGCCAGCATTGTTTCCAGCGTCGGGCTTTCTCCTCTTCTCCTAGCAGCATGCGGTATTCTTCATGAGGCGTAAGTAGAAACCCTGATCCTTGTCGGCGGCGTTTCCACCGCGACTAGACACTGACAGAATCTTGAAGACGAGAATACCGAGCTATAAACCTCCTCCAGAAGTCTTCTGAATGGATCCTTGTCATTCTGTTCCATGTGTTTGTTACAGGTGGACTTGCCCTCGTTGCAGCTGGTGGATCAGGGCTGCAGCTTCACAACAGTGGCGCTACGAACGCTCTACGTAGTCTACGACTGCTTCGGGCTGGCATGGCTATATTGACTGTGTGCTGGGTTGTGCTTGTTCTGTGTGCCGCAGCTAGCGCTGTGCCTTTTCGGAAAGCAGAGAAGAAGGCCGTGCACTTTCGCAAGGGCACCATAGTAAGTCTTATATGTCCCGCCGTTCTACATCGTCTACCATGCCGACTTCCTGGGCTAACATGAACTGTATCATCATAGTTACTATACTCTGTCGTGTTCTCCCTCATGTTTATCGGCATCCGTGTCCTGTACTCCCTCGTGGCATTTTCAACTCAAGAACCCTACCTCAACCCGGCGACTGGCGCGCTCACGATTCGAGTCCTCTTAAGCTTCCTCCCGGAGCTGATCGCAACTTGTTCCTTCATCACTGCGGGTATAGTCAGCGTCTGAGTTTCGCCCGAGATCACCGAAGGTCTTCCGAAGCTTGATAGTGTGAACGGTGACGATGACCTATGGGTCTTAATATATTACTGGGGGCATCTTGCAAGGGCTGAATAATGATGGAATTATCATATTCGTGGTAATCAGACGTACTCGTGTCATAGAAACAAAGGGTTTCGCAGTCGACATGTATAGAGAAACGGACAGAAGAATAATCAAGAACGAAGGGGCCCGTTGGCAACAGAAAAAACAACTGTGGCGACTGTTGTATTCTCTTTGTGTACATCTGGACTGATTCGCTGGAAATCGCAGCTTCAGGCTTGCATTGCACCCTGGGGCAGGTTTGGTGCTTCACATGCAAACCAGGATGAACAGGGCTACCTAGGTACCTATGTATGGCGTAGGGAAGCATTGGAGGTGCCTGGAAGCCCCACTGTGACGTCTGAACAACGGTACCTGGGAGTGCTGGGAGTCCTAGCTTCTCATTCGTCTTATTACAGGCCGAGCCATGCTTGGTCAACAGCTCATCCCGGACGGCCTTCCAATCATGCCTTCAGGGCCACCTTCACCGGCGTGTCAAGATAACTTTGTTCATAACGTTATCTGTACAGGCGCCTTGTATTCCCGTTTACAGTTATTCCTGCTACAACGTCGCTTTGATGCGAGACCGGGACCTGCTAGATGGAGAACTCAGCTGTGAGACCGATGCCGCTGTCGAGACTTCATCTCTGCCTCGATTGACGACCCTGGGCAGCCCTTATCGTGATAAGGACATCTCTATCGACTTTAAACTCATTGTATTTACATTGCCGACAGCCCGAATCTGTGGCTGATCTCTGCCTTACAGGTTGTCCAGAATAAGGTTGACTTCCGCTTCTGCATACTCGATGATGTGCTCCGGGGCGAACTGAGGCTCCCATCCGAGCTCCTTGCCATGCTCGGCAGTGAATGTGCACCTGGCTCGTTGTTAGCTCGAGATCCTAGTCCGCTTTCATCGTTCACCATGGCTATGGGTAAAACTCACAATCCTCCGACAAACACCGAGACAAACTGCGGTGGGCATCCAAGTGCCTCCGCCATCTGCTCGAGGATGTGCTCGTTCGCCGATACGACCGTATCATCGCTGATGACGTTGCGCTTGGCCATGGCGGCTGCCATCGCCGTGTAGAGATCATCCCACGCAACACTTCCCGGGGAAGCGAGAAAGTAGCCGTTTCTGCCGTGGCCCGGATCTTCTCCGCTGAGGATTTTGTGCAAAATGCGAATGTACAGAGTGGTGTTGTCAATGACATGGCAGACGGGCCATGTCGGTCTTCCGTCGTCGACCTTGTACATCCTCTTCGAAGCTTGAGCAGCCCTGACGACATCCACGGTCTGTCTCGAGATTATTCTGCCAAAGCCCTCGCCCTTGCCGTATACGATGCAAGGAGCGAAGATATAGCTTCGAACACCGTACCTATCGGCTTCTTCAATGACAGTGCAATTTGTGGTAACGGCCTGAACGACGTCAGATCAGTTCTCGCGTGATCGAGGTCTCGTTCAAGGTTGTCAAGACTTACTGTTTTGAAGGGATCAAAGGGCGTATGCTCAATCTGAGATTTCTGGATGGAGTACAGGGCCGGATCAGTGTCTAGCAACGGTCGATCCGTTGGCGCGTTTGCGTGGGACGAAAACAATTTGGCGCCGGTTGTCTTGTATCGGCCTAGGTCAGCTTGGGTTTCTCGAAGTGACGTCTCACATGTGCATCGTCAAGAGAGACTTACATGCAAGAAGTGCACATCTGATCCCGTAGCGTTTTTAACTTGAGCCAAGGCCCTGATTAAGAATACTTGAGCCTGGGACTTGATGGCGTCAATGAGGAAGTACACGATGGTGATCTTCTTGTCCGCGATGCTTTCCCGGACAGCTTTCTCATCCTCCAGATCCAAGCGCAGAGGTTCAGCCCCGTATTGCTGAACCGCTGTGGCCTGGGCATCAGTCCTGACTAAAGCATAGAGCTTGTCGAAAGGAGGAAGACCGGCGTCCTTCCAGCGTGCCAGGAGGGTCCCACCTAGGTATCCTGAGGCGCCAGTGATGAGGATTCTGTGAGAAGACATGGTCAAGGTTGGTGTTTGAGGGGCCAATTGAATGGGTTTGTATACAAGCACTATCAGTACAGAAGCGACGAGCGAGCCCAAGCATTTATAGGACGGGAATTCTATGTACTAGGTGACTTTTTGACACCTGTATTGGTAAACGCGAGCAACTGATATGACGAAGCTTGGATGACCAAAGTCGTTTTATAAGCCGTTCCCGGCCGGACTCAGGGCGGATGCGGTCAAATTCGGCCGAATCTCGGACGGAGTGGTCAGACACCAGTATTAATCGTGCATCAGATCGCAACAAAAGCGAAAGCCTTGGTCCCCTTGCCAAATATTTCACTGTGGACTAGGTTCACCTGGTATCCAAATCAGCTATGATACAAAACAAAGATTGAGGTAGACTAGTTACGTCTCCCAACGGGGTTGACATGCTATCCAAAGGTTTCAAAACTGCCAGTCCTTCTCTCCAGCCATCTCTTGCTTGGCTAGCACTCGTGGCCCATACTCCCCTTCCTCAAGCCCATTCCTGTTCAACATCCTGTTTATCTCTTGGTCTCTCCACTGCCACATCTTAGCATATACATTTCCTTCTGTTTTGCCCTCGAGGATCTTGACCACTTCACGTCCCAATATAGGGAGGAACTTGAAGCCATGCCCGCTGCCACCGGAGCATACAAAGATGTTTGGGCGAGATGGGAGGTATGCAATGACGAAAGAGTTATCGATGCTGTCAGTATACCCTGTGGTAAAGAGGTCAGTAAAGCCTCCCGTGGAAGAACAAAACCCTCAAAAACACCAACCCCATAACGACAATCTCATAGCGCTCGGTATATAACGCCTTGAACATATAATGGAAATTATTGACTAACAACATAGCTTAGTAGAGTTGATACCCAAGGGCTTAAGATGCGGGTACACATGGTCGATGTATGCCTTGACCCCTTCCATGGACTTCAGGGGTACGTTGGTCTCCCTCTCTTCTGTGACATGGGCGGTTTTGGGGACGGAGATGCGGCGGCCGTTCACATTATCAAAGTTAGTATACCTGGCTTAAAGTTAATATCTGAGGATACAACAAGTGACTTAATGACTAACTTGGTAGATCTGTAGCCAATCTTGACGATTCCGTGCTCATCACGAGGAAATCCGTAGATGCCCATATCTGCTGTCGTCCCCCCAAGAACGACGGGAAAGTTTTCAGGGGCATAACGTTCCCACAAATTCTTATTATCCCTGGGGATCTTGATGGTCACGACGGAGCCGGCCGTAGTTTCGAGAAGACTTGAGGCTTCCGGGATAATGGTAGGAGTCCACCCGCCTCCGGCCACGACTACCAGATCTGCCTTGTGTCTTTTACCATCCGCAGTAGTGACTATCGGCTTCTCGTCTTCCCCATCTTCCAGAGTCACGACCTTGCCTTTCCCAGGGTCGAGTATGAACTTCACGCCAGCCTTCTCGGCGAGGTATCTTGCCCATGTACATGCCTTGTATGCCAAGACAAAGCCCGCCGAGGAATCCAGGACGGCTTTGTGTACGCCAAAACGCTGCTGCCGGTCACTCGGGTCCAGTTTGTGAGCCCATCCGAGGTCCTTGGCCCGTTGAACATCGTTCAGGTCGTCAGTTCTGAATTGTTTGTCCCTGATACCTTCCTTCTCCATATTTTCCAGGGTTCTCAACTCAAATTCACCAAGGGCTTTACCCGTGGCCATCCTCAACATACCCACATTCCACCACAACTTCCTCTCTCCCTCTCGTAGTCCCGGCGGCAGGTCCTCATCCTTAGTCTCGGAAATCTGCTGATTCCATTCCTCCCATATAAGTGCTGCCTCGGAAGCGAGTCGCTGATACTCAATTTCCGTCCCGTAACTGAAGCGAATAACTTTGTTGATGTCTGCCGAAGCACTATCAATCTTGTCCGGGTCGTAGCCATTTGAGGCCGTGTCTTGCATGTCAAGCACGGTAATGTCCGTGTAGCCGGAGCGGGCGAGCCATAGTGCGGTGGAGAGGCCGAAGACGCCCGAGCCGATGATGAGAATGCGCGAGGAGGGCTGTACTGTCGATGCCATGTTGAGAGGTGGACGCTAGACGACGTGTGTCTGAGGGGCCAGTGTGTCCTATCTACGGGATAAAACTCAGTGGTGAGATATCCTGAGGCTCTTGAGTTGGTGCAATGCATTCGTAGCAATGCCGGTCGATATCGGCGACACGATATCCACTAAGTCAACCACCCTATACACGGACCACCCCCCTTGACGGTCTACCCTCCTCACCGTAACTCGAGGTCGCACCCCCCCTATTCACTTATATATATCTCACCTATTTCTCAGCTAAATTTCTTCAAACTATCAACCTATTTTATTCAGATTATAATATACCCCTAGGCTGAAGATAATATAGCTAACGCCCTCGAGGTAGTCGCAAACAGCTAGTTAATTAGGAAGGCTATACTTGATTTCAGTATTCTAAAGACTACTCTTATATATCGATATAAAGGCGCCTAACCTATTCGAATCGCTTCTGAACCTCGTTAATAGCTATCCCTAGATTAGGAGATTCACCTAGTATAATAGGTAATAGCCTAGAGTATAAGGGGCTAGCCTATGATACGACTGCAGGTAGGTACTAATAAGGATATATTCTAAAGTATAAAGAAGGAAGAGGAGAGGTCCCTAATAGACCTCTTTCTAGTAGTTTATATAGATCTAACCTAAGCCTAGTATAGACTTATACTAGGTCTATTACTTACCTAATATATAAGCCCTTAGGCTTAGGCCTATAATATAGCCCCCCTTTTCTAGTCTAATCCTATTCTACTAAGCTAGGAAAAAGCTAAGCCTAGCTAGAATATACCTATAGTATTAGCGATATTATACCTAGTTTAGGGCAGATAAGTCCTTACCCTAGGTATTAATCAAAGCTACCTTATACGCTTAATAAGAACCCTATTGAGCTATAAAGTAAAAGGAATCATATAATAGATACTAATAGTATACCCTCCTATAGATAATTCTATTCTACCTTAATAATTTAATAGATATACTATAATAATAGTACTTTATTATATAATAATAAAGCTACTTACCCTAGGATAATAATAAGTTCTATTTATTGAGATAGATATATAGGCTTATCTTAGTCCTATCCTAGATATAGATATCGAGCCTAAGGATATATAAAAGCTTATATCACTTATATTATAGTTTGAGTATATAGAATATAAATCGCAATAAATATAAGCTATTATCTCTTTTATAATAATAATAATAATAATATTCTTTTTATATAAGCCTATCGAAGCTAGCTAGCTAAGAAGGTATATATAGTATATAGTCCCTCTTTAGAATACCTATATAGGAAAACTATATATAAGTCGGAGAAAACCTATATACTATATATTAGCTATAATACTATAGTAGGCCTATAGAGTACTCGTCACTTTAGTACTATATACCTACGTTGTAGCTATACTAGGGGGGGTATATAGCCTAAGGCTATAGGGTAGCTATATATTATATACCTCGTAGCTACCCTACTAGGAAAGCGAAATTCTACTGCCTACTTAATTAGGCCCTTCTAATCAGGTAAGCAGTAAGGGCGCTAACGAGGGCGAGGTCACTACGCCCTTAAGGGGGTCTATATAAATTAGACCCCTCCCCTACTATTGACCTTTCCTCTTTTTCCTTCCTCTTCACCCTTTATTCTTCTAGTAAGTTTCTCGCTCTCCCCTACTCGACTATCGAGTAGGAGTAACTCTGATATCTCTAATACCTCGCTTAGTATCTTATCTACTATATATCTATATTATAGTATCTTCTAGCTTATAGCTAGTCTTTAATAACGATAAAGATAATATCTAGATAATTTTACTCGCTATAACTCTATACTAGGGTAAAAGTAAGGCTACTATGATAGTCTAGAACGCCTACTATATTAAGCCCTTTATCAATTAGTATACTAAGTATACCCTTAGAGAGTATATACTTGCTTCCCTCTCGAAGAAGGCTTATACCTGCCTAGAGAATAGTATTAAGGCTAGATAGGTATACTACCTCGAGTCTACTATGAACTTCTATACTACTTATACTGAGAAGTTCCTTACTAATCGCGATATTATCCCCTATATCTAGCTTCTAAGTAGGTAAACTATTGCTACTAGCTTTCGATAGGTCTACTATTAACTCTCTTAGTATCCTATATAGAGTTATACCTATAGTATAGTATAAATAATTATAGTAAGGACTACTTTAAGGTATAATCGCTACTAGTCTGCCCTAATACTATTAACCCTTCGAAGATAGATAGTAAGTATACTACGAAGGTAATTTCTATCTTTAAAACCCTTATATAGTCTACTACTACCTTATATTAGGGTTAGAATACTATTACCTACTTATTAGTAAGTACTTTCGTCTTCTTCTCTACTGACTCGCTACTAACTTAGTATAGGCTAAGAATACCTATATCCTCGCCTAGTAGGAGCTCGAGACTATACCTAACTCCTAGAAGTATATCAGTAGTAGCTATAAGCCTATTATACCTTTATACTATACTCTTATTAGTTCTACTATAGGTTTATAGCTAGGTAGTAATATTACTACTACTTATCTTAATACCCTAGAATCTAAGGTCGACTATATTCTATTTATCTTAGAGATAGAGTTCCCTAATACTATAGGGGTCTTAGATAGTTATAGAACCCCTATATTAGCCTTATAGAAGGGTAGTAGTATTAGTACTAATGAAGAGGATAGAAATAGAGGTATCAAAAGCAATATAGAGTATCACTAGGTATAAGAAGATGAGGTTTAAGTCTAAGATAGAAAGGTAGTATATTAGGGAAGCCTTACTATAATATAGTAGCTACTCTCCTTATCTCTTATAGTAACTATCGATTAATATAATATATCTAATCCTACCCCTTAGGTAGAGCAAACTCTTAATATCCCTTCTACGACTTTATATCTTTATAGTACCTCCCTATCCTTCCCTATATCTATCCTAGGTTTATCCTTACTCCTTAGTCTATATTATTAGTAACTTCTTCCTTATTAATAGTATTCGCTATAATAATATACTAATATAGCTAATATTCTATAAGATGATTTATACTTAGTAGCTATTATATAATAGCTCCTATTTTAGTTAGGTTTAAGAGCCCTTACTATAAGCCTCTCTTATTTATTATTCTAGGGTAGATAGCCCTAAGCTTTAGATCTATATTAGGGTAACTAAAAGCTAGATATTATATATTTTCTTTACCCTCTATATAGAGGTACTAAGGCAATATAATATTAGAGACCTTCGCCTAAAATAAGAAAACTTATAAGCCTATTTTTCTAGTCCTAACCTAAGTAAGTAGCGAGCTCTCTGCTTTAGTAAGGCTACCCTATAGAGATAGTAGTTTAGTAGCGAAGGTAGAGAAATCAATAGCCTAGGTTTCTTATCCTAGTCTCTAGTTTACTATGAAGTTCGTCTCTTACCTCTGAATCTATTCCCTCTATAGTATACTAGGGATTTCCTCCCTTTTATCGAGCTAACTACAAAGCTACTAAATATTCAGCCTATAATAGGGTTCCCTTAGCCCTAGGGCCTAAGGGCATTAGGTTTAGTACTAATATCGATGTATTATGATAAGTCTCCCTATCTTCGTAGTTTCTTTATAGAGGAATCACGCTATATATGATATCGTAAATCGTTTCTCAAAGGTAGTAACTTAGGTATTCAGGTATAAGTCTAGTAGTAAGTAGAATATCTTTATTTCGAGGTCGCAGATAGCTATCTTCTTATATACTCTAGCTATTACCTATAGGTAGTCATTTTAGATAACTATAAGTATCCTTACTAATCTCTTTAGCTAGCTCCTAAGTAGGGTAGGCTAATACTATACTAAGGCCCTATATACTATTATATTTCTAATATATATAATATATATATTTCTTGCCCTAAGGAAGCTAGAGCCCTATATCTTCGCTATAATATAGGTGAGTATATACTACTATATAGCTATCTTTATAGTAATCCTCTCTATATATATATACTACTATAGTTATTGATCTAGTTATACCCTAAGGAATCTAGCCCCTTACTATAGTTTAAGTATAATCTTACTAAGAGTAAGCTTTATCATTAGTACTATCCTCCTCTTTATAAAGTATATAAGTTTACTCTTTTCTATATTAAAGACTATTCCTCTCTCTTCTACCTAGTATTCGTAGATACTCTATATAGTATAAAGACGCTTCGTTGCTTATTTAATTATTCTATTATATATAAGTAGATTCATATCATTAGCGAAGCTAATGACTATAACCCTATATCCTTCCTATAGTGAAGTATAGAGGGAGGTAATATAGAGAATAAAGAGGATTAGTAAGAGGGGTAAACTTTATAGTACTCTAGTAGAAATATTAAAGATCTAGGACTCAGCCCTATCGAAGATAAGCTTCGCCTTTCTATCTATAAGGTAGAATTATAGAAACTTTACTACCTATTCTAGGAACCTTATATCCCCTATCATCTGAATAAGATATCTATAGTAGACTTAGTCGAAGGCTCTACTAAAGTCGAAGAAAAGTAGTAAAGTAATACTATTATAGCTCTATACTATCCTCGCTATATCTATAATCACCTATATCATATACTCTATACTCCTATATACCCTATTCCTTATCTAACTATCTAGGAGGAGCCCTTACTATTTTATATATAAAGTAACCTTTTAAGCGATAATCTTCTTTACAACTTTACTAAGGCAACTAAGTAGAGAGATTAGCCTCTAGCTACTAGCCTGCTTTATTACTTCTACTGACTTACTTAGCTTCTATAGTACTATAACCTTCGCTAGCTTAAACTACTCTAGGAAGTATCCTAGGCAGAAACTAGCTATAGTCAATATAGTAATCGTCTTATAGATAGGCTCCCTATATACCTTGAAGAACCTACTACTTATCTAGTTATCCCCTACTATCTTCTAGCTATAAGTATCCTATAGAGCCTCTATGATATCAACCTTCGTAATATCTAAGCTTATCCTAGGTCTATTTCTATCTTATCCTAGCTAGCTAGTCTACTCTAGGGTTACCCTAGCCTTAATATATAGGAAGAATCATTTCACTAGGATCTTAGCTTTCTCATAGTATAGGGAAGCTAGCCTCCTACCCTTTATAGTTTATAGGCTAGGGATATATACTGCCTCTATAGGCGTAAAGCTATATAGCCTCGCCTACTTCGCGAGTACTTAGAGCTTCTTCTTATCCTTCGCTACCTTAGCTATTATATTCCTTTATATTTAGGCCTTAGTAAAGTTAATATACTTCTTCTATTTAAGTAGAGCTTCTTCTAGGTTATTATAATATAATTTAGTTCTCGCTACCTACTAATACTACTTAGCCCTCTAGGTAGTTCTCGTTATAACTATAACTTCTCTAGTCTACTATACTACTCCTCTTCTACTTAGTTTCTTCTTCTATAGGTAGGCCTTAGTAGCTACTCGTAGTAGGAATACTATGAAGTTATACTACCCTTTCTTATAGTCCTCTATTATCTCGACCCTCCTAGGTTATAGAAAACTAACTATGATATATTCGAGTAGGTCTTAGTCGAGGAGCTACTAGCTAAAGCCTAATATTTATTCCTCCCTAGTATCGTTATCCCTAATCTATATTATTACTACTTATAGGAAGTAGTTAGATCCTAGTAGGTCGAATAGCCTATTATAGGTGATATCTAGTATCGAATCCGCTTAGATATAATTAATCATCGAGTCCCTCTCCTCTTAGTTCCCTCTTTAGACCCTAGTTAGTTCCCCCTATAGGGTAAAGAGCGATATATCCTAGTCGCTAGCTAGCTGATAAAGGACTTCGACCTTAGTATTTATTCGATCGAATCTATCCTAGATTAGCGAGTATAGATTTATATCCCCTATTAGTATAATTTATCCTTTAGGCTATAGCTAGCCTACGAGGTTATATAGGGCTATCTACTATTCCTCCCTATATATATACTACTAGATATATATAGATATAACTATAATAGCCTCAATTACTATCTATAGTATAGCTATAGCTTAGTCTTTTCTTATCTACTTAGACTACTCTTATAGCTCGAAGCACTTATTTATATATAAGGCTGCCTAGCTGCCTTCTTCCTAGAGGAGGTAATACCTACCTCCTCAGGGGCAGTATAAGCTCTCTATATAGGTATTAATACTTATCTTCTATGCTATAATAATATCGAAGTACTCAACTACTTAGTATATCGCTACTATATTTATATACTTCCCCTATATATTCTAAGTAACTAATCATATACTTATTATATAGACTAGAAGTATATACTTCGTTCTAGTTATCCTAAGCCCTTAGTACTAGCGAGTATCTACTATAGTATCTTAGTAATACCTTACTTAACTAGAGTTATAATAGTAGTAGTAATATCTAAGCTTATAGTTTAGCCTCCTCTAGCCCTTCTAGCTAGTTATCCTCTCTATGAGGCAATAACTATAAAGTCGCTAGTTAGTTTATCCTTAGCTCTTAGTCGTTCTAGGGTAGTACTAAGTAAAAGTAGTAGCTCTATAAAGGTCAAAGCCCTTCCTAAGTAAGCAATAGAAGCCCTCTGCCTCTATATAATCGCTATAAGGTAGAATTACTATTAGAACGATATATATATGCTATTGTAGTTTATATACCTCTACTTCCTCTTATCCTTCGCTATAGGGTAGTACTATTCTCTACTCTTATAGGCGTAGGTTTTATACTTACTATATATAGCCTAGGCTCTATAGAACTTCGCCTTATAGCCCTATCGATAGTAGTAGTAATACTACTAGGTAGTAATATCTAGGTTATATAGCTTATAGTTGAAAAATTAAGACTCCTATATAAGCCTATAGTCGTAGAGCTTCTTAGCCTCAGATATATTGTAAAGGTTGATAATGATACTAGTCTTCTATATAGTCGCTATATCCTTCTAGTTTTATAGTCGGAGTTTCCTAATCCTTACCTTATTCTCTTATTCGATAGTTTTCTTTATATCCTCTAATAGCTTAGCTTTCGCTAGACCTCGAGGGATAGCTTTTGCAAGGATAGTAAAGTACTATAGCTTAATCTTAGTAGTCTCACTAAATATATCTATAATCTACTTCTAGTTCTTTATATACTACTCCCTCTCTTCTACTATATCGAATATTAGTTATATAGCTCTATCCTTGTATTGCCTTATAGTAATAACTACTCTAGGGCGCTTCATCTTTGTATTTATAGCTTAGATAGTCTTAGGGATAGTCTACTTCGCTTTAGCTATATCTATTTCGCTTAGTAGTAGTAAGAGCTACCTTAAGAGTCGTACTAAGGTCGCCTTCGTAGTAGGAGTAGGTAATACCTATCCTACTACCTATACTACTACTAAGGTATAGCTACTAGGTAGTATTAAGGTCGCTAAGTATTCAGAGAACGCTTGCTTTATTATCGCTTTAAGCTCTCTATAAGTAATTAGTTAGTCGTTAGTTATAGCTCTTACTTAGGGTTCTTTTACTATAGGCTTAGTATACCTGAGAAGCCCCTATACTTCGAAGAGGTCATGCATAAGTATAAGTAGGATACGAAGGTCCTAAAGGGACTCTGTATTTAGGTCTATATAGCTAGTTCTCCCCCTAGAGATATAGCAAGCGATCTATTCTATTATTTCGATCTCTTTTTTTAGGGTTATCTTCAGTTATATTATATCCTCTATAGTAAGGTCGATTATCTACTATAGGTCAAGTTGATCCTGCCCCTTAGTAGAGTTTTCCTTGCTATAGTTTCCTGCTTTATTAGGTTTATCTACCTAGAGGTCTATCAGCTAGACCTCTATATTATTACTATATGATGATATATTTATAATAAAACGACTTAATCGATAATAGGGAATCTGATTCTATGAATAGTACTATATATTTGCAAGGCGCTATATAGCTGCAGCGTATTATAGATCTATCGTAGCTTTTTATCTCTTTTATAGTATAACTATAGACGTCCTAATCTTTTCTTATAAATATAATATACTTACCCCTACTATCTATCGATTCGTATCTATAATAATAATATAATAACCTATTATAGTTATTATATATACTTTAATTATCAAGCGAAATGCAATTATAATAAGCTTATAATAATATTATTATTATATCTTCTCTACTATCTCCTATATACCCTAGAAGAAGAAGAATATAGCGACTATCGAGAGTAGTAGTACTATAACTATTAGTAGTAGTAGTACTAACCCCCTTTATTATAGAGGAGGAGGGTAGCTTAGCTACTTCTACTATAAGGAAGTATTAAACTAGGTAAGTATTCCTAATATAGATAACCTAGCCCTATACTAAGCTTATAATACTAATACTATATAGAAAGGATAGTATATTATCGATAGTATTATTATTATCGATGATTCTAATAGTAAGGATATAGTGCCTCCTACTGAGCTATAGCTTCCCTACCTATAGTACTTAAACTATTTACTGAATTATAGCTATATTATCAGGAGCTAAAGAACCTTAAGTAGGCTAGGCTACTGAGCATTAGTACAGTAGCTTAGGAGCACTGATATAAGAGATAAACTAGTAATATAGGAGGATAACGTATAGGCCTATAGAATAGCTTATATAAAAGGGAACCCTTAGGCCCTTCGAAGGAAGGAAGAAAGGGTTCAGAGATTAATATACTTTCTTATAGTACCTAGCTATAGTATTAATTATATTACTCTTATACTACTACTACTAAAGTCTATACTCTTTACTTTACCTATATAACTATCTCTAATAGTTTGATCTCTCTACCTAATAGGGAGGTAAACTATTAAGTATAGCCTTATTATTATAGTTACTATATATACTAGTAGCTATACTCCTATAGGTAAATCGAATACTACTAGAGCTATATAGATACTTAAGACTTAAATCTCTACTCTAAGCTAGGGTATCCCTAAGACTTAGATAATATAGGGAAGTATCCTTCTAGAGTAGTACTTGAGTATTAAAGATATACTTATAATTTATTAATACTGAATCGAGTAAATTACTTAGGAGAGTAAAAGAACTAGATCAGCTATTAAAAGAG